>JARHVA010005354.1:0-345000 GCA_037957365.1 Torreya grandis | reverse complement strand
TTCAATCCTCTCCCATAAAAATATTAAGTATTTTTTTAGGCATCCTATTCTATGTTGATAGATACAATAGACATTGAATATTTTATCTCTCCTAATATGTTAAGTAAATTGTCTAAGAAATCTAGTTTTATGGTAAATACTTGGTCAATTAAATATGGGAATGAATCCAAGGTCAAGGTTGAGAGGTGTCTTGTTGAGGCTAAAATAAAGTTTCTATAATTCACTACAATCATTGATCTTTTTTCAGCACCACTAGGATCATATGATTCAAAGATTGATCTTCATGTCAAGTACCATTAGTTGAGAATTACAGAGGAAGATATTCCAAAAATAGATTTGAAGAATCATTATAGACATTACAAGTTTATAGTACTTCCTTTCAGACTAATGAATGTACTTACATCAATCATTACCTCATGAATAGTGTGTTTAGAGATTACCTTGTTCAGTTTGTGCTAGTATTTTTAGATGATATTCTCATATACTCCAAAAGTTAAGAAGTGCATGTTGAGAATTTTTATTTGGTCTTGTAGTAGTTGTGGAAGCTTACACTTTATGTAAATTTGTCTATATGTTATTTCTTTCAAAGAATATTACAATAATTGAGAAACAATATCTCTATAGAAGGAATTTAAATGGATCCAACTAATATTAGAGACATTTTGGAGTGGCCAAGACGTAAAAATGTGCATGAGGTGCATATTTTCATAGGTTTAGCAAGGTACTATAGAATGTTTATTCTAAATTTCTCAAAAATAGCTAATCTAATCACCTCTTCGATGGAAAGAATAACATTTTGTTTAGTCTAATAAGTGTGAAGAAGACTTTCAAGTTCTAAAAAAGAGGCTTACTTCAGCACCAATGTTAAATATTTTTTATCCCAATGATCATTTTATAATTATAATAGATGCATTAAGAGATGGTTTGGGAGGAGTATTTATGATGTATGGTTTACTTGTAGCCTATGAATCAAGGAAATTGAAACCTTATAAGGTAAATTATGTTCCTCGTTACTTAGAATTACTTGTCATATTTCATGCTTTATAGGTTTGGAGGCATTATTTTTTGGGAAAGTCATTTGAGCTTAAAACTGATAACTTGGTACTCAAATGTTTCTATCCGACCTAACCTTAATGCTCATCAGAGGCGGTAGTTATAATTTTTTTCAAATTATGATTTCAACATTAACTAAATTAAGGGCAAAGGAAACAAATTTATAAATGCCCTTACTCTTATAAGTTATATTATGTATTTGACCACAATAACAATTAATTTTTGACATAATGTAGTGAAATTGTCACCTGGATATGAATTATATGAATAGGTTAAGAAATATTTGTAAGAGAACTCTCAAGGTCATAGATACCAAGGTTTTCAATTTAAAAATGGAATTTTGAGGTATAACAGAAGAATATATGTGTTTGATAGGGAAATTTTAAGGACTATTATTCTAAAAGAATTGAAAAATGTTCCATATTTAGGACATCCATGAATGACTAAGACTTTATAATAATTAGGAACATTATATTTCTAAAAGGGAATCAACAAGAATGCAATAGATTTTATGTCTAGATGCTTAGAGTATCATTGAGTCAAGGCATAATATTTGTATCCTGATAGGTTGTTGTAACCACATTCCATACTATAATGGAAGTTTCAAGTTATTATCATGAACATTATCCAAGGATTACATATGTTTAAAAACCATCATGACATGATTTTAGTAGTTGTGGATAAACTTACCAAAGTATCTCATTTCATTCTAGGTAATCTAACATATGATGCACCAATTCTCACCAAAAACATTGTGAAAGAGGTATATATATTACATGGGTTTCCAAAAAAATATCATTTTATATAGAGACCCTAGGATAACCTCAAGGTTTTTGCAAACTCTCAATTCATCTTTGGGTACGCAGCTAAACCTTAGTACAACTTACCATCCAAAAATAGATGGGTAAATAGAGAGAGTAAATTAGGTTTTAGATGATATTTTTAGGATGTATTTCATGGAATATTAATAGAAATGGGAGGAATAATTTTCATTACTTGATTTTTCTTATAAAAACTCATTCCAACTAGATTTTAAAATGGCTCTTTTTGAGGCAATATATGGTAGTAGTTATAGGACACCAATCAAGTGGGATAAAAGTTAGAAGATATAGTGATATTTGGACATTATATTATTGTATAAATGGAATAAAAAATAAATCTAATAATATAAACATTGGTTGAAGCCAATTATAGGCAAAAACATTTTTTTGATCTAAAAAAAACAAGGAAATCCTCAGTTAGAGATAAAAAAAATTGTGATTCAAACCCCAAAAGAGTTCTATTAAGTTTGGGAAATCAGAAAAAAATTCACCAAAATATGTAGGACCCTTTGAGGTTCTATAAGTGATTAATCCCGTTAGAGGTACAATCACTAAGAGGGGGGTGTATCAATGAGCCCAAATAATCTAATTTAAATTTTGATCTTTGAAAACACTTAATCAATTACTAAAAGAATTCATGAAGCATAACTAAATTTTGAATTTTTATAGTACTTAATTAGTTAATACAGGGATTCATGAAGCATTCACAACATTCACATCAATGAGCAAGAAATATAACGCAAGATCAATCACATAACACATAACATATGTAGGAAACCCTCTTATAGGAGAAAAACCACTAGAATATACAATTAGACTACTATATTATAATAACAAGATCCAATTTAGACCATATAAAAATGATCAAGGAACTACAAAACCTATTTAGTAAGACTACAATCCCATAAGGTGTTGTCATACCTATCTAGTTGAGCTGCAATAACAACTAGACCTTTTAGCCAGATAGGACTTACAAGGAGGCTACAACCACCTTAGATGTTGAGATGCCACAACAAAACCTATGAAAAAATCCACCTTTGCATTGATTTCTTCAACACCTAATGATGTACCACTAATTATCACTCTTCACCTTCACTCACTCTCAATCTGCAAGATCACTATTCTACCAATAGAATTATGACCTATAGATCATACAAATAGTCCTCAAGCTGATCTTCTATTCAATTCATCCTTAGGGAACTCTACCCCTCCTTCACTCCACAAAAACACACACAAGCCTCTCTCCAATCTCTCTATAGTATCTCACACAAATTATAGAACCCACCATCTTTGGTTCCACTATTTATAGAGCAATCATGATAATCACTACTTTGGTTAGCCATTAGGCATGTCTTAACCATTAAAACATTTATCTTATTAAGACAAAGCTCAATAAAATATTCATAGGTTGGCCATAGCATTTATGGGTCACCCTTAAGTAGCTACACCTTTTAATAAGGCCCTTGTAGCTCTTGTAGGTCTCATGGAGACCTATTCACCCATTTAGCTCACCCTCGAGCAAAAAAATAACACAAGACCACTTTCAAATAAATGGGTCCTCTCCTTATGTCCCCCTCAGCATCCTCAAATGATCATAGTAATCTTAACTCACCTCTACATATTTTCAAACATCTCAAATATAGACCTTTCACACAAGAACATCATTACCAAACATACAATCAACTTCTTAAGCATTGTTCATACTCAATATAGATTGATCACACCTCCAAAATCTAGACACATCATCCTCATAGAGTATAAAACACTCCCTGATATCCAATTCATCATGAAACATCAAAACAACATCAATAAAATCTCTAATATCCTTCTTGGGTCATTTACATAACAAGCACGAACACATAGTCAAATTCTAGGCTCAACATATTTGATTGTACTCACTTCTAAATCTACAAATCAGGTTCATTAGATGAACCATAGATTCCTATTCAATTTTTATTTTTACATCACCAACAAAATTGACTTCTATCAAAAGATATGGTCAAAATATAGAGCTCTAGTTTTTCCTATGTTTAATTCAAATATTTGAATTTAGAAGGTCACTATTAAACTTTAACCACTTTGTAATCATCTCATGTCCTTATTGCTCAGATCAAACACACACTATTGATCTTATTTGAGATTTAACACATAGTTCACCAAAGATAAAAATTACACCTCAGTCATGTTAACCTCATCTAGTGCAATCTCTAAATTTTAGCTCAAAGCACTCCATCAATCTCTATAGATCAACTAGGTCTTTAGCAATCAATGCTTACCATTTGATCAATCTGTATGAATTCCTACTCATCGTTGGATCATTATCATGTACCTTTACTTATTTGTTAAACATTATGCACCTATCCTCATCTCAATGCTTCCTAACCTCTTGGAGTGATGTATACCATTGATCTTGCTTGATCTTTAACTCTTTAAAAAATGACCAATTATGGGGACCCTTTCAATATGCCTGAGTAGTCATTTTTTATCATTAATAAATTCTTTTACTCTTTGATGTAGGATCTCAAATTTGGACCAAATGATCTCCTCACAAAGGAGAAACTAACCATGTGACATATTACTCTTGAAGCCTTCACATGTGTGATATATATCACCATTAAATTGCCTTCTCAAAATCTTCTATCACAGAGCCAACCATGTCAAAACCTTCCTGAGAGGCCAACATTGCTCTTGTATAATTTTTGTCATGATTTAGCACATGATCTCAAATTTAACACAAATCATCTATGCTCAAAAATAAAAAAACCCATATGTTTAGTTTCTCTTGAAATATTCACATGTGCAATATATAATACCATAAAAATTCTCACTCAACTCTTCTTGCCATACTGCATAAATGGTTATAGGAAAACATAGTCAAACTACCTAGGAGCCCAAATTTGTATATGCATATCTTTTGACATGATATATCACATGATCTAAAAAGTATCACAAATAAACTAGGCACAAAAATTAACAAACCCATATGATCATTTTGTCTTGATACCTCTATGCATGGGAATTTTGACCTCACCAACATGCTTACTCAGCTCTTTCTATGTAAATTTGGCTAAGTATGGGAAAATAATGAATTCTAACTGAGAAGCCAAATTTTCACCCTCATATCTTTAACCACACTTTAATGCATGACCTAATATCTTGTGCATAACAACTATGGACTATTTTGATCAAAACCATATGACTAAGTCCCCTTGACTCATTCCCATGTGTTAATGGTGATGTTATCAAACTACACACTTTGATTTTTTACCTCTTGACCCAAAGTGTCTATATGAAAAATATGATCAACTAGATGAATTACACTTATGCACATAAGCTATCCAATCATTGTAGACTTTTTATAAGACCCCTTTCTCATTCTCAAATCACCATACTCAACCTTGATCCTTTCTAGCCATGCCAATACTAAAGATCAACCAACCATACATAAAGCACAATAAAACAAGCACATTTCACACTTTGTCATTATCACTTAGGTTATCAAAGAACTTCATCCACTCACCAAAGCATCACAATGGCATCATCATTATAACTCTAAAATAATATCCCCCTTTGTCATTGATGTCAACATTCATCAATATAACAATATATAGCTCACCTTCTCTCTCTTCAAAGCACTCCCACAACAAGAACTTTATCCCCCATTGACACAATGACAAAGTGGGAACCAACTGATCCTAAGGACATAAAAGGAATATTAAAAATTAAAGTACCATCTTAAAAATATGATACAAAGTCCCCCTTACCTTGAGCCAACCTCTTCTTGTCTCGACAAATTCCTCTTGATCCATGCCAACACTTTTCTTCAACCAACCACTGAAACGAATGAAGAAATAATACACAAAAGAATTGAAATCTGATGTAACTTACCAAAAAACATATGATAGGGATTCCCCATAATAATTTGTATCCATTTCTCCTTTTAATCATCTTTAAATCTCAACACATCATGAAGAACCACCACACATGCTTACTAGCCTTCTCTCTCAAGCTACCATAAGGACCACCAAAAGAGCTTCATACCACTCACCAAATAGGAAACATGTACTAAGCTAAATTTATAACTCACATTGATACATACATACCTTTCTCTTTTGGATAAACTGAGCAAAAAAACACTCTTGTTCAAGCTAGACCTGTCTATCCTCCTTATAACCCTACCTAAAACTTACAGAGCCCTCATCTTTTAGTAGACACATCTTCAAGACCTAAAACTTCATATCTTTATCACTCTCATTATCCCCCTAAATTACACCAATTTTTATCACTAATCTCATCCTTTTCAATATACTTCCTTCACAAACTTACTAGCTAATTAGTCCTCCATTTTGACAAAAACTTGAATAACTAGAGAACCACAAACCTTCAAATATTTTGTAATCTTGATTTGACCACCCATTTAACCCATTGAACATATTAAGAAGTCTTAGACCTCAACTTTTAAGGTAGACCACTTTTTTAGTAGATTCCAAAACCCTAAAATCTCAAAACAAATAAAGTCAACACAACACCTTCCATTCAATGTCTACCTATGAAACTTCTTGTACACTTGAATATAACCATTACACTCTTTTAGACAAAATTTCAGCTTCCATACCTTTGGGAACCCATACATCCTATAACTCATTTTAGGCCTACTTGCCCTTAAACCAAAAATAGAGAAAACTGAGAGCATTCAAAAACACTCAATTTGGCACATACATACCTTCAAAACTCAAAAACACCTACATCACACCACAAAAAAATTCACAAACCTTTCTAAGCACCAATCACTTCTTGACATTTACATCAATCTCATTAAGCCACCTAGAACCACCCAATCTGACTCTGTACTACAACTCCTTCACAAACCTCTGAAATAGGCTCATGAACTTATTGTTCCCCCTTAACCAAAGACCTTTGATTAGCATTATCATATTGAGAACACAAACTTGATTCTCCACTAAAATGAGCCTTTTAAGAATCATAGATAGAGACAACTTCAATACCTCAATGCTCTAAAATAACAACTCCTCATATTGTTTCTCCTCATTGGTCATCTGATACTTATAGTTATTATTATTCTTCTTTAGATTAGGAGAAACAACTTCCTCAACCACTATATCATTATCCTTTTCTTCTAGAATTGGATTGATAATACATGAATAAATCATAGATTCATTACATACCTTTTAATCTATAGAATCTTATTTGTATCTAGGAACCTCATCAGTAGGTATAGATAATTGATGTTATTTTCATGTAGATTTCTCAACAACAATAGGGTGTTCACTTGGAACCATACTTACCTTAGGACTAGCCTCAACCACAATATTTGTCTTTTCTTTGATCTTGAACTCTTCATTCTCAACATGAGCAGATAATGAGACCTCTTGGTACTCTTCAAATTTTGAAGCATTATCCACCATAGCAAAAAAATTACTTAGACCTACAGTCTCATCATGATACACACTTATCACCTTTGGCTTCCAGTATTAACTTACCTTCTTTCTTGAACTCTAGGACCCTAATTAAATATATTCTATCTTGTAGGCCTTTACTTGTAGAACCTAGCAGTGTGACCTTTTTGTTCATAATTGAAGCACACCATACCTTTTGCAAGAAATGTATCTTGCCTTACCTTATCTGGACAAAAATTTGTAAAGTGTTTTATGTCATAAAAAATAAAACAATGTCCATTTATTTAAGAGGACTCACCTTGTCTAATCTTATTTGGACAATGGTTTGAAAAGTGTCCCACACCAAGATAGTTAAATTCCTTGATTTTTTCACAACTTTTGACTGATGGTTCATATCATAGTCCCATCAAATTCAGTTCTAATAGATCTCTTGCACTCTCTAGCCCTATGACAAAATTGATTACTTGTATAACAATAACCATTAAATCTTGCATGCCTCATAGCATTTGGTTGTTTGATCTAATTTATCTTCATTATACTAGCATCTTTAACCTTATCTAAGGATTTATCTTCAAATTAAGATTGTCTTGGTTCACTTTAGCCTTCATCTTGTCTTAAGTAACATTATTTTTTTCTTCTTCAAATCCAAGACCAATTCTATCACTAGAATGATTTTGACCACTCATAATGTTGTCTAGATCACATGAGCTCTTTTAAAATCTCAAAAATGTTTTCACCTTACTAGCTGTCTTTTCTAGCTCAGATTTCAAAGATTATTTTTCATAAGCATACCTTGAACATTAATCTTCTTTAGCTTTTAGGCTTGTAGAAAGAATTTCAAATTGATAACTAAGATATTTGATCATATTTCATAATCCTTGTCATATTAATTCAATCTTACCTCATACACACTAAATTTATCCCCATATTCCTTGAGCTTACATTTCATCTTCTTGTTGATCTTATTCTCAATCTTCATTTCTTCAAGATCATTCATCAAAATAGTCTAATAGTCCACCTCATCTTCATCATTTGAATCACTCCAAGTAGACTCATTATTATGTGAGAAACTTCCTTATTTATCCATGAATAGATATTTATCTTTAATAGGACCATCATCTTCATGATCATATTATGATTCACTATCTTCACTCTCATTTGATGAGCTACAATATTCTTTAGTGTAGAGACTCTTCTTGTTTTTGTAGGACTTATTCTTGTTTAACTTTTTTAATCCTTTCTTCATGTATGTCTTCTTATCATCATCTTGGACTTCACCATTCTCCCCATCATCTTGGACTTCACCATACTGCCCACCATCTTGGACTTCACCATGATCATAATTTACCCTTATACTTCCTTGATACTATGTTCAATTTCCTAATAATCAAAGCAATTAGTTTATCCTCATCAATATCAAAAATTTCATACTCTTTGGATTTCTTACTTTGGAACTTCTTCCTTGTATTCATTTCAATCTTGAAATTTACTTACTTATTTGGTGGTATATCATCTTTCTTCCTCATCTCATAGGAAGGAAGGGTGTCATGCAATTGATCCATCTTTAATTGAGTAAGGTCACGACTCTCTTCTATAGCAAACACTTTTAGATCAAAATTGATGGATAGAGACTTTAATACCTTTTGAATAACATTAGTCTCTTCAAGCTTCTCTCTAAGACCTCTGATGATATTCATAATCTCATCAACTCTCTATAGAAAGGTTTCCATAATATCTTCTTCATTCATCTTGAGACTTTCAAATTACCTTTTGTGAGACTACAACTTAGCAATCTTAACCTTTGAATGTCCTTCAAAAATATTATTTAATTTATCCCATATTTCCTTGGTATAAGTGTAATGAATTAATTTGCTGAACTTAGTTTTTATAAGACTACAAGTGATGGCATTCAATACCTTAGAGTTGTTCTCAAATAGCTTATTGTTTGTAACACTAGATAGAAGAGTAATAGGAGTAACATAACCATCTAAAATAGATTACCATAAATTAAACCCTAGGGATATAATGTATGTCCTCATCTTGGTACTTTAAAAAGCATAATTATATCCATTGAACATCATTGTTTACTTTATAGATAAACTACCTTTCACATTATAACCAACCATTATACTTTAGATCACTTTCAAGTTGTCAAGATTTTACCAAAGGACCTTGATCTGATACCAATTATTAGAGGTAGAATCACTAAGGGGTGAATCAATGAGCCTAAATAATCTAACTTAAATTATAATCTTTGTAAACACTTAATTAGTTACTATAAGCATTCATAAATCATACTTAAATTTTGGTCTTTGTAATCACTTAATTAGTTACTACAATCATTCATGAATCATACACAAAATTCACATCAATGAGCAAGAGAGACAATGCAAGATCAATCACATAACACATGACATATGTGGGAAACCCTCTTGAGGAAGAAAACCCATTAGAAAATATAATTGGACTACTATCATATAATAACAAGATCCAATTTAGACCATTTAAAAATGATCAAGGAACTACAATCCTTATTTAGTGAGACTATAATCCCACAAGGTGATGCCACACCTATTTATATGAGCTCCAACAACAACTAGACCTTTTAGCAAGATAAGCCTTGCAAGGAGGCTATAACCACCTTGAATGTTGAGCTACCATAAAAACACCTATTAATTAATCCACCTTTGCATGGATGTCTTCAACACCTAATGATAGACCACTAATTATCATTCTCCACCTTCACTCACTCTCAATCTACAAGAGCACTATTCTGCCAATATAATTATGACCTGTAGGTCATACAAATAGTCCTCAAACTGATCTTCTCTTCAAATCATCCTCAAGGCACTCTACCCCTACTTTAATCCATAAAACACACACACAAACCTCTCTCTAATCTCTCCTTAGTCTCTCACATAAAGTTTAGAACCCATCATCTTTGGTTCCACTATTTATAGAGAAATCTTGATAATCACTACCTTGGTCAACCATTAGGCATATTTTAACCCTTGATATATTTATATTATGAAGACAAAGCTCAATACAATCTTCATAGGTTAGTCATAGCATCTATGGGTCACCCTTAAGTAGCTACACCTTTAAATAAGTCTCCTGTAGCTCTTATAGGTGTCATGGAGACCTATTCACCCATTTAGCTCACCCTCAAGTAAAAAAATAACATAGGACCATTTAAAATACATGTGTCCACTACTTATGTCCCCTTAAACATCCTCAAATTATCACAATCATCTTAGCTCACATCTGTGTATGCTCAAACAACTCAAATAGAGACCTTTCACGTAATAACACCATTACAAAATATATAGTCAACTTCTTAAGAATTATTCATACTCAATATAGATTGATCACACCTTCAAAAACCACATAGAGCATCCTCATGAAGTCTAAAATGGTCCCCAATATCCAATTCATCATGAGACATAAAAATAACATCAACACAAGCTTGAATATCCTTCTTGGGTTGATTTCAAAACAAGCACAAACATAGTCAACTTATAGGATCAATATCTTTGATTGTGCTCACTTCTAGATCTTCAAATCAGGTTTATTAGATGCACTATGGAGTCTCTTCATCTCTGATTTTTACAGCACTAGCAAATTTGCCTTCTATAAAAAGATATGGTCAAAATATAGATCTTTGGTTTTCCCTATGTTAAATTCAAATATTTGAATTCAAATTATCACTATTAAACATTGACCACTTTTCAGTCATCTCATGTCCTCGTTACTCAAATCAAATGTGTACCATTGATCTTGTTCTAGATTTAATGCATAGTCTATCAAAGCTAAATGTTAAACCTCAATCATGTTGACCTCATCTCATGTAATCAGGGAACTTTTACTCAACACACTCCATTGATTTGTACAAATTAACTAGGTCTTTAGCAATCAATGCTCACTATTTGATCGATCTACACAAATGCCCACTCATCTTTGGATCATTATCCTATACCTTTTCTTATTTTTTAAGAATCTTTCACCTATCCTCATCTTACTACTTCCTAACTTCTTGGAGTGACGTGCACTTTTGATCTTGCTCGAGCTTTAACTCTTTCAAAAATGACTAAGTATGGGGACCCTTTCAATATGCCTGAGTATCCATTTTTTATCCTTAATAACTTCATCTACGCTTTGATGGAGGATCTCAAATTTGGACCAGATAATCTCCTCACAAAGGAGAAACCAACCATGTGACACACTAATCTTAAATCCTTTGCATGTGTGAGATATATCACCATTAAAATGCTTTCTCAAAATCTTCTATCATAGAGCCAACCATGTCCAAACCTTCTTGAGAGGCCAACTTTGATCTTATAGAAATTTTTCCATGCTTGAGCACATGATCTCAAATTTAGTTTAAATCATATATGATCAAAACTAAATAAACCCATATGATCAGTTTCTATTGACACATTCACACATGCCAGATATAACACCATGAAAATGCTCACTCAGCTCTTCTTTCCATCTACAAAAATGCCAAAGTATGGGAAAACATAGTCAAACTTCCTGGGAACCCAAATTTGCATATTCATATATTTTGATGTGCTACATTACATGCTATAAAAATTAACACAAATAAACTAGGCACAATAATGAACAAACCCATATGATCATTTTGTCTTGATACTTCCATGCATGTAAGTTCTGACCTCATCAACATGCTTACTCAACTCTTTTTGGCCACATTACAAATTTGGTTGTGTGGGAAAATAATGAATTCTAAATGAGAAGCCAAATTTACACCCTCATATCTTTAATCATGATTTGATGCATGACTTGAGATATGGTGCATAATAACTAAGTAATACTATGATCACAACCATATGACCAACTCCCTTTGACTCATTTTCATGTAGAAATGGTGATGTCATCAAACTACCTACTCAAATTTTTTGCCACTAGACCTAGAGTGTCTAGATGAAAACTATGATCAAGCAGATGAATTCCACTTATGCCTACAATATCTCCAAGAATTCTTGACTTATTATAGGACCCCTTACTCATTCTCAAATCACCATACTCAACCATGATCCTTTCTATCCATGTCAATACTAAAGATCAAACATACATAAAGCACACTAGTACAAGCACATTGCACAATTTGTGATTGTCACTTAGGCTATCAAAGCACTTCATCCACTCAATAGAGCATATCCATGAAACCACCATGACATCATCATGATAACTCTCTTATAAATCCTATAGCATATATACTTGAATTTCCTCCAGCTTTAGATCAAATGCTTAATGTTTTTCATGTATCTTATCTCAGTAAATTATGTAGTTGATCCTTATCATATATTGGAATTAGAATGCATTATATGTTCTATATACATAGGTGGTCATATTAGAACCAATTATAATAATTTATCCTTGCAATTTTAGTTTGTGTAATAGATAATTATCATAATACAAGGTCCAGTGGGACCAATATTCTAAGAATAGTGCTACATGAAAAAACTATGAGGAATTCTTGGGGTTATTTCCTCATTTATTTAAATGGTTTTTCTATTGAATATTATTTTTATTTCCTAAACTATTATTTAAAATAAAATTAACTAAGATGATGACCTCTTTTAGGGGGAAGGATGTCATATCCAATACCACTCTATAAAACTACTTAAGAATTAGTAGGGACTATGGAACCAATGATTTATAGTTTTTATGTATAATTTAGATATTTATGTTATATGATTGGCAATCATATTATTTTTTTCATGATCATTTATTATTTTGGATAAAAATTGCAAATGCTTACACTATGTTCTATGATCATGTTGACTATTATTTCATTTGTAAATGATTTGCATTATAACATCTTATTTATTCTTATATATTCTAAGTATATAATTATTTCTTATAATCTTGGACTCACTACATTTTATTTAATCGATGTGGTTGTGGGAATTTTTTACCCTCACAAGTAGTGTAGAGGGAGATTATAATCATAGAGGGGGTGAAAATACCATCATTAAGGATTGAGAGAATTAAGCCAAACCTACACACACCACATTCTAGTTTTCTTAGTTGAAATGAATGTTAATTAGAATTCTACTTAAATGATGAATGTTGTTCGCATTGTTTATCTTGTAAATGAATGAGACGTGTTTTTAATATCTAACTTCATCACTTATCATTATTTTCATAGTATGTGAAGTCTACGATTTGAGTGGTTATGTTTCTTAAATTATTTTTAGGAACTATATTATATTGTGTTAACTTTGAATGCATTCTAACTGGTAAAAGTTGAGTGTTTAATTATATTATTTTATTTTTTTACTTGATTATCACTTTTTATTATCATAAATATGGGGTATAATAGGGTGAAATCACCCAAAATAATTTAATTAAAAAGGGGAATTCAAAACTTTGGATTTTTTTTGGTAAAGTTATTTTCAAAAATCATAAATTTAAAAGGGAATAAATTAGCTTTAAGGTTATAGAGTTGACTCAACCATTCATAATGATGGATAAGTTGTATGTGGAAGCCATGCCATAAATTTTGGGAATGGATTATGATTTATTAGGCTTGGCATAAAAAATAAGTGGAAGTGAAGGTGAGTTTTTAATAGACCACATGTAGTTTAGTTGGAGAATGGACTGGTCATACAAAACATGGATAGGGTTTTGGAAAATGATAAGAAGAAATAAAGGAGAGGAAAATGAGATATCATAGAGAAAGAGAATGGACCATAGCTCAGCTAATGAAGAGTAAAGTTATCATTGCAAACATTTAGACATTAACCACTATATAACCAAGTTAGTTCATATTGACATTTTAATCATTGATTGCATACTTAAAAGGCAAGTAAAAAGTGATATCTATTATGGGTTTTATTATACTTGTTTGAATGAGTTAAATGATAGTTTTAGGCTAAAATAAAATTAGGGTTTCATTATTATAGACCTAGGTATGGAACTTGGTTCCATCCACACACCTGTACTGATGATATCAAGAATGCAAGTAAGAAAAAACCAAATTTTATATGTAAAAATATTACATAAAATATCTAGAGCTTCAGATCTATAGACCTGAGGATGGAACTCAATTCCACCCATAGGATTATATAGGTGAGATCAAGCCATATTTAGAAAGGAAACTAAGTGTTATAGGATAGATGATCCTAAAATAGTAATTGTTAACATTTGCGTCATTATGGTAGAATAAAACTTTCTTGAATCATGAAAGGGAAAATAAATCTATGTTTTTTTAATTATTTAGTGTTATAGTATTGGGTGAGATCCATATTGGAAGGAAACTTAGAAAACATAGGGATTTTTTAGGAATACATTCAAATTTTTTAACTTGAATCACACATTGTCTTTATGAAATCTACATAAACTTGAGCTTACATATAAATCAATTTTAATAAACTAGCTTTAGTTCATTGATAGCATGGTAATTTCATTTGATTGATAAATAATAGAAGGACAATAGGAAGACATTATTTTGTATGGAACATGAAAAAATAATTATTATATGATGAAATTATTTCTTATTTATGCATATTGAAGACATAGACGAATAGTTACACACTATTAAATTATAGTGACTCAATTTTGGTTTTTTAATATAGACTAAAAATTTGTGATAAATTATATATAGATATAAATGTATAAATATACATTTATATGTTCGTGTGTGTGTGTGTGTGTGTGCGTGTGTGTGTGTGTGTGTGTGTGTGTGTGTGTGTGTGTGTGTGTGTGTGTGTGTGTGTGTGTGTGTGTGTGTGTGTGTGTGTGTGTGTGTGTGTGTATATATATATATATATATATATGTATGTGTGTGCATATGATGATTTTATATATCTATACATTATCTAATATAATAATAGTATCTGAATATTTATAATGGTAATATTGGGTCTTTGAAGACTATTTTAGTGGTATGCATAAATAACTGTGTATGTAGATATCTTTATATATACATATAAGATGATTATATTCAACTACATATTTATAAATAATTGTTAACATTTGTGTCATTATGGCAACATAAAACTTTCTTGAATCATGAAAGGGAAAATAAATTTATGCTTTCTTAATTCTTTAGTGTTGTAGTATTGGTTGAGATCCATATTAGAAGGAAACTTAGACAACATAGGGATTTTTTAGGCATACATTCAAATTTTTAACTTGAATCACACATTGTCTTTGTGAAATCTACATAAACTTGAGCTTACATATGAATGGATTTTAATAAACTAGCTATAGTTCATTGATAGCATGGGCATTTGATTTGATTGATAAATAATAGAAGGACAATAGGAAGACATTATTTTGTATGGAACATGAAAACATAATTATTATATGATGAAATTATTTGTTATTTATGCATATTGAAGACATAGACCTATATTTACACACTATTAAATTATAGGGACTCAATTTTTGTTTGTTGAGTTTTAATATAGACTAAAAATTTGTGATCAATTATATATAGATATAAATGTATAAATATGCATTTATATGTTCGTGTGTGTGTGTGTGTGTGTGTGTGTGTGGGGTCACGCGCATGCACATGTGCGTGCGTGTGTGCATATGAGGATTATATATATATATATATATATATATATATATATACACACACACACACACATACATTATCTAATATAATAATAGTATCTGAGTATTTACCATGGTAATATTGGGTCTTTGAAAACTATTTTAGTGGTATGCATAAATAACAATGTATGTATATATCTTTATATATACATATAAGATTATTATATTCAACTACATATGCATAGTCAACTAATAATGATATCTTCAATTTAAGCATACTTTTATCTTCTTGTGATGATATTAAACTAGTATGGTTGTAGGTTATGATTGGATATTATGAGTATGAATTATATGTGTGACTATGTTTATTGATGATAACAATTATCCATGTGTTGTATGAATTTTAATAGGATCTTAAAACAACTAAAAAACATTGAAGAGCAAACTTATGTATATTATATACACACATTGTATTATTTTTAATGGCTCTTTATTATATGTAATCAATAGGATATATTTTGTTAAGAAACCTTTATACACTATAATTTTATATCAATTACAATATGATATCTCCATGTATTGAGTAAATTAAGGAATGAGTCTTGAAAGGATAATCTATTAATTAATATAGAATAATTATGGTCTTATGAACTATTTTAAGACTCATTGTTCATAATGTCCACTAATTTTTATACCCGCCCACCCACACACACACATTCACACACACATATAAATAGGCACACACACACACACACACCCACACCCATATATATATATATATATATATATATATATATATATATATATATATATGAAATGTGTTTTGATAGAGATATGTTGTGAAAATATTATAGTGTTTTAGTCTTGGATTCTTGTTATGAGATCTAAGTGTATGACTAGGTTGTATATAGTTTATTTGAAAAACATATACATATCACTATTGAGGTTTAGTGAATGGAGACAATGTGATTATTGAATTATGATTGTTTTTACCTTACATATTATTTGGATTGGGTGCATGTTTCAATCTGTATTTATTCTACTTTTAATACATATGTGAAAATTATTATACTTATTTCATAGATTATATATATATATATATATAGACACACACAGACACACATATGAGAGTGTTGATTTGAAATTTATATACCTACCCACTGATATCACTTGATTTTTTGATTCATTATCATAGATTTTATGTGAGTGGAATTAATTTGGATCCATGTGAGATCTAGTTTATCTAATCAAAACTTTGGACAAAACAATGTTACATTTTACTGTAATTTCTAGTTTACATGTGTATGCTTATGCTATATTATATAGAGGATTAGTTTCCATGGTCTATGTGACTATTGCATGTATTACTTATTTTACACACATAATTTCTAGTTGACTTCTCAATATCTACATTATTCTTATCTACCCCTCTATGAAGGGTAGGGACACTCCTAGTGGGAAGGTGTGGTGGGAGATCGATGGTATATGGTTAGAGGTAAAACACTTATATAATGCTCTCCCTATGTTCAATTATTTAACTATTTGTAATCATACTCATGGCTATATTTATAGATCACCGAGCTATTTGTGAAGCTCATTTGTATTTTTGTATATATAATATTGCATATTTTGACTATATAGTACATTAATATTTGATGGCTAGTCATCACCTTAGTGACTATGCTATTGTAATTAATTCTAAATATTATGATAGTAGTGGTTGTATGTTTATTTATCATTATAATGTGGATCATACCAGTGATTTATTGTACTTTATTCCTTACACTATTCATTTTATGAGAATTATTCATCTTATAATCTATTATAAGTTGTTTGAAAACTAAATGGATCAATTTATTAACTAGTGGGTTAATACATTTTTTCATGTAATGTTTTATATGCATTTATTATCCAAATAATGATTTTACAGATAGTTATTGATGTATTTTATAAGTAAACCATTTGGACTTTAGAAAAAAAATGTGACTTTCAAGTAATCTAGTGGGGTTGTAACACTTATTATGTAGTAAAGTAAGATTGGAAGCATGGAACAAATGAGACTAGTCTATATCAATCATATGTATCAATGTAATTGCTTATAAATAACATATCCATGTAAAAAAATGTAAAATATGAGTGATTAGAAAAACATTTATATTATATATAGATCATCATGGTAGAGAGGTTGTGGATAGATACAACCTGTTGAAGTGTCCATGGAGAATGAAATATGTGCCAGACTTGTCAGGGTTTTTGGTAAAAAATGGAAGTTTGGCATTAAAGATGTGTGTAATAGTATGTCATGTATCACACACAAATACCTCATGAAAAACATTGTGCATTAAAAACTAAAATATACTATCTAATTAACATGAAATAAATGACTTATGTAAATATGTAAGATAATAATATAATAAGATGCTTTTAAGGTTTTGATTTTAAATTTTTAAAAATATTTATATTTGTTTTTGAAATGTAAGAATTTATTTGAATCTTTGAAATATTTGAATTTTACTGAATTTTTGAAATGTTTGAAAAGTGCTAAGAATCAAGGCTTTGAAACAGAAGAAATGGGATGGATTTTAACAATCTTAAACAACATACTACATCATATTGTAGTAATAAGGAAGACAAGAAAACCTGTAATTTATGTGTAAAGGAGTCATAGTAATGTAGTACAAATGATCGATATAGACAAGGATGTATGTGCCCCCAATGGGAAAGGTACTATGTATGCTCATGGATAATGTAGGATTATATATATGTTATCATGTAAATTAAATGGAATCCATGGCATGATATATATTCATATTAAGCATGTGGATTTATATAAATAAAGAGAATTGAAATCATTGTAAGATATTTTTTTTGGATTATTTGAATCGGTTTGAAAATCAAGAGGAGGAAAGTACCTAAAGTGAAAATTAAATCCAAGGCATAGAATAATTATTATATAAGTTATAGAATAATTATAAATGAAGTAAAATCAAATAATCTATGTAAAAAATGAAATATGAAAGTATATTAACCAATAACTTGATTTGAGGAACACTCCCATGGAGTTCCTACATAGAGGGTATATCCTATTATTGAATTTCATGATAATACATCAATTGGAATAGGATATCATGGTGTATAGATATTTCATCCATTATAATTTATCATATGCATTATATGATGTATGTCATTCATAATTACATTATATTTCTTTGTTGGAATATTCTCTACTTTTTGCACTTGTGTTGTAATTATGTTATCCTTTGAAAATATGTTGAAATGTTAAAGAATCATAATTAGTATTTTAGCTCATATTAATAACTTTCATGAGCTTCCAAGGATTTAATTATATTTGCCTAAAGTGTGATCAATGTGAAATAGTGTTGAACATGATTTACTAACCAAGAGTGATTGGTCATGTGATAGATCCTAGTTAATGTCATGGTTTTGTAGATTTATTGAGATTATATGTACCATACCCAATATATTTAAGAAGAGATAGAATGCATATATTATTTTAATTAAAGTGAGAAACTATAAAATTATTTAATTTCTTACAATCTGTAAGTGATTTAATGACAAGAGGATATAAATAAAAATAATGTTACTTTAGTGTCTCTTTTTAAACCATATTTTGAGTGGTAAACTATGAGATTGAATTTTGATTTTAAATGGATTTGTCAAGAAATATTTTTTTTGAATATAAATTGATCTTGAATTTGTATTTTTACCTCTAAATTTTGATCCATTTGATATTTTAAATACTCTATTTTCACCTTTTCCTTGGGAGATGTCATTATTATATTAGGAGAAGTGATTGAGTCACCTGATTGTGATATAGCTTGTGATATGGTATTGCAATTATTTTAAGTATTTTTTAAATATTTTTTATTTGAAATTAGTGATTTATGACTATTTTTAATATAATAAATGTCTCTATATTCACCCACATCAACAAATGTAAATAAATAATGAGATAAGTATTCATCTTCATCAATGGCATTAAAATTTAACTTACATAGTTGATCTTTTTTAGTTATTATGTATCTTCATAATCAATTATATAATACTCCTTAACCCTAAAAAAATAATTTTATGAATTTACCAATAATTTTAAAATATATTATTTTTTTATAAATTGACACTTGTTTCTTTTCTTTAATAGACTCTTCTATTTATGTGAAAAATTACACATTTTGCATAACTTATTTGATAGGATTTTCTATTTGTTAAAGAATTTGAGTAATATGTGTAACATTATTTATATTAATTAATCCACCCACTTCATAAATATTCATTTTTAGCATTTGAATTGGTTTATCAAGGGGTACAATAAAGACTTTATCAGATTGTGATTGTGTCGTTTTATAATATCAAAAAGGTGCATCATTAGTTAGAATCATATACTCCTATGTATCATGATGAATTAATGTAATGTAGAAGTTATAACCTTCATCACATGAATCCAAGGCCATCCCAAGAATAAATTATATTATAACCGATCATGTATGACTTGAAAAATATTAGATACCTTTTTAGGGCCCAATAGTAAATCTAATGTGATAGTTCATGTTATTTGTTTGGTCATGCTATCAAAGCCATGTATAATTTTATCATATTTTGAAATATAATCATTATTGGATCCTAATTATATAGTAATTCATAACTATGAATATTTATCCCATAACCATTATCATTTAATGTACACTTGACTAGATTTCCATGTATTTGAATTTGCATGAATAATGGAAGATTATTTTTAATGGTATGCTTAGGAGGCATATATTCCCTATAAATAGTAAAATTAATATAAATATACTTGAATTTATTCTTGATATAATTAAATTAAGATGTTTGTGTATCTATAATAAGAGTGTTAGCTTAAAACATTTCATATAATATATCCTTATAAGCTAGTGTTTTATTTAATATCTCTAGAATAAACATATTGGTTGTATTATTAGGAAATTGATCAATGAGATCATATTATTTAGGTTTATAAACATTAATAAGAGGAGGTGGAGGATGAAGAACATTCTTATTAGTATAACTAGGTTTGGGACATAAAGGTGGTCACCCTATTTTAGTTTTAAAAACATGGACATGGGAATATAATATGAGTCATGGAAAAATAATGGGAATGGAGTTAATAATAGAGGTAGGTTAAATTTAAGGAGGGGGAAGCACAAAAGGGTCTAACATGATCTTTGGCATCTATTTTTAATAGGATGTAACTCAAATTGAACATTATAATAATAGGTATCAATAATAGGTATGATATTAGGAGATGTACTAGGTTGGATTTGCTCACAAGAGGTAGAATATTATTTGTATCCAATACCTCTTATTTCAACATTTTATGCAATATTCATTCCCATATAATATTAGTTTTGAAAAAAAAAATATTTTGATGATGGTAAAATTTCAAGAGTATAGGATGTGATATTGTAACACTAAGAGTTGAAAATTTCATGAGGATATCTATTATAGAAATTACCTTCCTAATTAGATTTACATTTTATCCATACAACACCATAATTTAAAAATTGTTGAAAGGGAAGAAAATATACAACATATGAAATAAACATTCATTCATTAATCCCATTATAAATATAATATAAGTAGAATTCAAGGAATAAATGATGATCTAGACAAGGGTTTGAATAATTTATATGCTCTAGATTATACTTGATCATTCATAAATTAATTTCAACCTAATATTGTAAATAAATAAATAAATACAAAGGATAAATTGTGCCTGTAGCCTAATATCACATCTCTAAGGGTATAGTGACAATAACTTCTTTGGGTGATATGCTCATCTTAGGTGCACCACAAATCAAATGGATAAAAGATGATTCATATTGTATAAAAAAGGGACCCTAAGATTTTCCAATATACTATGAGGTACAGGGAAACTAAACTTAATTTTTAGTTTTATACAATGGCTTGAATATTGGGGTGGTACCCATCATACCATGGTGTCCATAAAGCAGATCACCATTTAGCCCATAACAACATTCACTACATAGTTTTAAAATTATTAAAACATAGATTCTAAAAACAAGAAACACTAAATATAAAATAAAGATAAAAAAAATTGAATATTTTTTTATAAATATCAACAAATTTCAACCTAAAATCAAAGAGAAATGCTTCAATGTTAGATGTTTATTTGAGGTGATAAGACAATTTCTTCAATGTTAGATAAAGATATAAGGTTGAATAAAATTGACTCATGGTGTCAAATTTTGATCCAAGGTTGAAGTTTAATCTTTCATTATTATGAGTTTAAATAATTTTTTATGAAATCCTAAGACAAAAATAAAAATAAAAAACAAGTAGTGTTCTAAAACAAATTATGAGTTCATTAGAATGTTTAAAATGTGTTTTGATTTAATTTATGAATGAAATGAAATAAAACATTTAAATTTTTAAATATTAATTTAAATGTACATAATATATAGAATCTAAATGTAAAATACATAATTTTAAAAAATCTATAAATAGTCACTTTTTTAAGAAAATACAAATCTAGCTTGGGTCTGATTTTATGTTGGTTGTGCAAGTTGGATGTTGATAAAAACTGACTATAATGATCCTTGAATTATGTCATGGCTGAAATCATAATTTAAAAAAATGTTAGGATAAGTCTACACTAGGAAGACAAGGCCACTCTATGGACTTATTAATTGATTATGGCTTCATTCTGGTTGACTGTGTGATTGATTTTTCTATGTACCTATGTTTTTTTGTGATGACTTGTTGATTGAGTGTGTCCTAATTTTTTTCATTTAATAAGTAAAAAATGTCATGACCCCATTTGTAAATTATTTTAATTTTGTTGTTATTTTATTACTGAACTTGTTTTGTTATATTAAGTTATTGTTATCACATTTAGATTGATCAAACTTTGATTGATTAAACACTTTGTGATGTAGATGGAGATGATGTTTTAATATGGGTTATTTTACTACATTAATTTTAGTTGATTTATTGATTGATTATTCATATATTATTATTTAGATAGTTATCATACGAAGCTACTAATTTCATCTTGTGGGTGATTACCAGGTTTTCCAATGTGCTAGGCTTGATACAGTAACCAGATAATGAAGTTATTTAATGGCCATAAATACATTATAACATAATCAATGAGTTTCCATGAGACATTTTGTAATTTTAGTTGTTGATTTATCATCTTAGTCTTGAATGATTTTTATACTTAGCATTTCATTCATATCATTATTCATTCTTAGTGAGGATCATGAAGGATAGAATCACTCTTGTGTTGTTAGACTTGTATGAAGAGGATCTTGTTTCTAATTAGGCATTGTTGGCATACTTTACATTCATGCTTAAATAATTATATTACTAGTATATCTTTTAGTTTCACCTCATCAATATCTTAATTGACTTAATCATTTGCTTGTCCATGTTCCTTTATTCATTTTTATTTATGATTTTTTAATGCCTCTAGGTATCTATGATTGGCATGGTTTCCTTGACTCTTAAACATGTGTACTTGATTGGAAGTGTTTCTTATTTTATCATTTATTAGTTGGTCCAATTTTTAGGTAACTTATTGGCTTATTGGACATAAAGCCATGGTCCCTTTTTATTGAGGTTAAAAAGACTTGTTGCAAGGTTATTTGGCATGGTCATGTTTAATTAATCATTAGTTTTTTAATGACTTTGGTTTTGGTGATTTGGAATTATGGGGCATGTTGACTTAGGGTTGTTATCATTTTGTTTCATAAGTTTTATCTTGGAACCTTCAATATTTTTGTTTTATTGTGGTAGGTAGTGGAAGGAGAAACTCTAATCACCATCAGGAGATGGGAATATTGTCATCCTTGTTTTGGTTGTGTTAGAGGTTTTTTTCTTTGATCATTCATAAAGTATATTTGGTTCACCTCTTGAAACTTTGGAGAATGTGAGTATTATGGATTTATGGTGCCATTCCACTACACTAAATTTTTTAGGTGAAAATTATAATAAACAACACAAAATAGAGAAAAGGAATAAAATAAGAGGGGTGTGGGAAGATAACACACATTTAGTTTCAAAGATTTGTGTTGTGTATTTTCAAGGTAACAATTTTTACTTGGAACACATAAAACATCGGGTTATTCTTGCATGGTTTTAATCATAATGATATTGGGAACAATATTTATTAGTTGAGTTTTTTGGCTCATGTCATTACATTGTGATTTATATATTGTTATCAATATGATTTTTTGTGGGTATCTTGCTTATTTCTTGGTATTGTGCTTATTTTATGGATCTCTATTTAATGTACATCTTTGTTATTTTCATTATGCTTGTAGATCATATGAACTAGGTATATTATTTTAAATATACATTGGAGTTCATCTATTTGATTTCCATTCGTAATGCCATTGTGCCATAGTAGTATTTTGACTAAGAATCTAATAGATGTGAGTGGACTATGATATGTTGTTGTTCCCATTTAACATTTTTCTTGGATTTCATTGTTTGGTTTCATTTTAGAATATTACATTGTATAGTAATTTTTGTCACCAAATATTTCATCCTAGAGATGGTTTTTAAAGCATACTCTAAGATTTTGGTAACATTGGATTACCTCTATGCCTATGGATTTCCTATAACAGAGGTAAACCTCTAGGATTAAGGGCTAGCTCCCTATATCTCCTTTCCTTGATTATCACCTACACTACTTACTTTTTAGGATGAAAAGGGATAGAATTAACATGGGAATAAACTACTATAATGAGGTGATATATCAAAAATATCTCCACTAGACCACCATAAAATTGCACTAAGAAACATGACTCACGACACTAGTCTCAAAATCTTGAATTGATCTAACATTAGTATTTCAAACATGGAGTTGATATGCATTGAACTACTCAAGGTGAGTGAACTAGAGGTCAGATTGTAAACACTAAGGCTACTAATTAAACTTAAATATAGACAAATTCACTTGAATACACTTCATGTGACTTGTTATAGTGGAAAATACTTGCATCAAACATGAAAGAGTTAAGAAAAAGTAAGGATAGATACTGATTAATTGAACTTTCACTATAGCAACTTTACACACTTAAACAATATATCTTATGAACTCAAAACTAGATTTAAAATATTTATTTCAAAGTCAAAATATAGTATCAAACCAATAGGGCTTAACCATACTAGGTGTGGATTCTTTTACAAAGCCAAAATGGCTTCAGTTTATAGATCATGTGAGAATAGATAAGAAGAAGATTTCAAGGGTCAAAACAACAAGTGTCAAGTGATGATAATCATTTACATTGCATAATAATGAAGTGAATAACATACCATGAAGGTATTATTTTACAAGTGTTCAGCTGAAGCATGACAAACTCTCCAAACTTGGCATAGAGACCTTCAACTACCTTCATAAAACTACCTTAATCATGAAGCATCTCTTTAGAACTTGAAACTAAACAAGGGAGAATTGACACATATGAAATATCTTATGGAGGTTGGAAACATTATATGACAATCATTAGATGCTTCCCTAACTAATAGCCTTATTCATGACACTTGTGTTCACTATCTATAGTCATTCATTAGTACTATAGGCATCCTTCACATTTATCATCCAGGTGGCCTTTAGTTTCTCAACCAAATACATGGAAGAGGTCATAGGACACATTTATATAGTATCTATAGTTTCCAATCGATGAATTAAACCTTAAAAATATCCAAAATTGGAATTCCCATTTTCTTACTTGGTAGTTACTTTATATCTTCACTATTTGTCTAAGACTACCTATAGTGAACTGTGTAACAGACATGTTTCTAGGATTTTAAATGGATAGAGATGGATATAAAGAGTTATAATAATTCTCATTATTCAAATCTCTCTCATACCTATAGAACATTAAAAAAACCTATAAAAAACTAATTTTACCTTTTCTATACAAGTAGACTACATAGTAATTGGATCAAAAGAATATTGGGGGAGTTCAAAGCATTTTAATGTCCAAATGACCACTTCTGGATGCATCTCAAATGATATTTCCTTCATAAGGTCTTAGATAAGGTTTTATGAGGGTTTTAGATACTTAGGACTATTAATGATTGTTCATAAAATTTAGACATCTAAATTTTGAAAAAAGTCCACAATTTTGGGTTACAAGACCCCCTTCAACTCTCACCAAGTGCTTGAGATGCCATGCACTCATTCCGTATAGATTTGAATGATTTAAAATGGCCCTCAACCTCCTTGACTGCATTTTAGTTACCCACATTATGGTTTTAAGACAAAAGTGACCCTTATGTGTGTTTTCCCACAAAATTAAAGATTGAATCAACCTTATACCTCCCATTTAAGTCTCTCAATTGGACCAAAAATGATCATGTAGTCACAAAATGGGATATGGTAACTGTAGGGCTTAGGCCTAGTTCTAGGTCTAATAGCCCTAACTATACTTGATGGCTTATGACCACTTATGAATGGTTTACATCAGTTTTTAATGATGCAACACCTCCATATAACCTCATTCCAACTTTTCACACCTTTATTCAATGATCCAAGACTTCCCATCACAATTTCTTATGATCTACATGTCAAACCTACAGTCTTCTCACTCATGGAGTGCCCTCTATTTGAGATAAAATATAGGGCATATACCCTATTATATTAGATAATATAAGGTTATTTATGGATTCATTAGGTATTGTGGACATTTTAACAAATTTTCATGGTTATATCAGCTCTATAACTCCCTCAACATTCCAAAACTATGGACTAGTTTATATGATTGTGTATTGTCTATAGGGTTTGAACTGACTGTGAATGCAGGTTGGTATTCCTTTTTGTTTCCTCTATCTAAAAATATAATATGATATGGCATCATCACTATGATATTATATTATAATGTTCACCATCATAAATTAATGCTAACCTTTCAAGCCATTCCTTTTCACTAGCCTAAGCTAGTTTTCAGATTGAGTGTAAATTATATGTGGCATTTTTAGGAGAAACAAGAACTATTATAGGTGATGAGCCTATCACATCAATGTATCTTGAATCTTTTGATTTATATTTATATCATTAGGTCATTTACAAATTTCATAAACAAATATTCTTACAAGGTTTGGTTCTAATCTATCACTTTCAACATAGTGGGTCTACAATCAGAATTTAGATGACCCATTTATGAAACCATAGGGTTCCTATAGGTGTTCATAGGGTCTGAATACTACTCTTTTGTCTTTTTGTTCTATCTTCCAGTAACTAAGACCTTTGTATAGTTTTTTAGACTCCTCTTAATCCTAGATACAATATATCCATTCCACTATAGGTCATTATTATGTAATAGGATCATTTTAGCTTTATGTACTATAGATCTCATGGAATGTCAATAGTTGAAATTTGCTAGAAATTGAAACTTATTTACACTACCTTCTCTTGACCAAACAACTAATTACTCATGTCAAGACATTTCCCTTAGGCTTAGGATACAATATCAGAATAATTAGGTTTGTCTAGACCTCAAGACACTCTACCATGGAAAGACATAGTATATGAGCAAAACATGATTTGGATAAACTAAGGTAAAGTGTCTTAATTGCAACATTTTAGACTGTGGACATGGACCTAGGTTTATTTTCCATATTATGACTTCACCACTAATATAATGGTATTCAAAGTTCCTTCAGAACTCAATAAATGTTTTAAATTAGTTTTAACACCTTCATTTTAACTTTACTCAAACCTCTATATATGCCATTCAGGCCCCAATTGGAAACTACCTATAGGTGAAGATGTCCTTTGATTGTATGTGTTGAATTGGTTGTTATAACTAATATCTAACCCTTAGAATAAATAAAACTCCTTGTTGACACTTTTAGAGTGTCCTCAACACCTTTAAATCCTCTTATATCATCACCATGATTGTTCAAAGCTTCATCTCACATGATTAAAGGTGACAGTTCTAGGAAGTCTGATTATGTTCATGTATGTGTTAGGCCTCTTCACTTCCAAATATAGATACTCCTTGAGACTCAATATTCACAAGTAAAAATCATCACCATACAATGTGAGAGTGCAAACAACATGTATCCCTTTATCTAATAACATTATAGGAGAGATAAACTTCTACAACTAATGAAATAATTACTGCAAACCTCAGTGGAGTCTTTAACTTACAAAGTGGGATAGTCTTTCTCATATATTAACCTCAACAAATTCAAACCATGCTAAAAACATTTTGAAGAGGTAGGCCATGATTCTTAAGATCATGTGTAAAACTTTAATTACATATAATAATTCAAATAGAGAAGAAACTTGAAGGCTATGGGGATGAGTAGGTATAAAATAGTCACTATCACCCTTAACAATGGTTCATAGAGCATGGTGCATCAAACCTAAAATTATTTCCAGGTATTTGTATTATTAAAATATTATTATCATCCACAAATTTCACTTTCTCTAAGTCAAATCCTCCTGGTCATACCATAAAGAAATTGGTTAACCTTTTTAGCTTGTCTAAGAGAGCAATAGGAGAGATAAAATGTTTTTATTCCATTTTTGAGCTTGTCAAAGCTACCAAGGTATGGAATTGAGTTGAGGGGACCTAAGGAGACATCTTTGAATCAACCACACATGCCAAAGATATTATATAATCCATACAACAATTGAAAACTATCACTTTTCCCACTAATATTCTTATTTTGGAATTGCACTTATAGTTGTTAGTATAAAATTACCATCTTTGACATGAATCTAACATATATGATGTTTAATATTATTTTAAAACACTTGTCCTTCTATGAAAACTTTAAAATTTCAATAAATAACCCAAAAGTGTCCTCTAGATGACATAAGACCAACTATATAAAAGTGACAAGAGATTAAACATATATCTGACCTCATTAAAGACCATGGATCACAAATTATAACCTAAAAGACTATTATAAAAAGTTTGACTATATAGGGGTTGACCAATTTGACTTGTGGTCAAATTAGTCAACATTTTAGTAATTTACTAGGGGTGGCAAGATAGCTATGTCAAAGACCAATAACCTTATCCTATCCATTGGGATATGGATTCACATATACACTATATGGACACTAAATTACATTTGAAACCACACCAAAACAATAGAAAAAAACACACAAGAAAACACACCAAAGAAAACACACATGTTTTATCAAGAACATTTAGGAAAAACACACACAATAAAAGCAAAGCACACATATCTGAATGTGTATAAGACCTCAAACACTTGAGGTGTTGAACATTTAACCATACTTCAACTAGGATCAAATATGGTACCTATTTCATCCTTATTGCTCCATGAAATCAATCCATCAAGTGAATCATGTTAACACTTGTAGATATGTTCAAATGAATTACCATATTTAGGTCTTCTTTTTTCTACAAGTGTGCCACTTGGAGCTTTCAATAAAATTCTTTCTATCACTCCAAGAGACTTGTTTCAGTTTGTAGTTTTCTTGAATTATACCATGTCTAATTGGTACTTATAAAAATACAACTTGGGAGTGATCAAAGTTGCTTTAACTTCACACTCTACTTGAAAATGATGTACTTAATGTATAGGACCATCAAGTTGCTCTTCTTTCTTCTCTATCATATCATAAAGTGTTTCATCCTAAGGTTGATGTTTTGACTGATCCTATAACATACACATTTCTTCCTTGCATACATTATACTCCATTATTATAGCTTATTTAACAATAATTAGGAATTAATCCTTATGCTTGTTAGGCTCATCAACAAATTCATTATCAGGTTCACACTTCTTAGGAGGGGAAGTAGACTTACTCAATTGCTCAAACTCTACACTTATATCATAAAACCTTTGTCATAGGTCATCTTATTCTTCATGGATTTCATGTTCATGGTATCTTATATCTTGTGCAAGCATAATTTCATTGTTTTCCTCATAATTTTGATCCACCATGCTTTGAAAATCAAAATCATCATGCATATGAACTTGGTATTTACCCTCAATATCTTGTGGAAAAAAATTATAAATGTTTACCTTAGATTATTCATATCCTCCACCATGGATGATGTATGTGTCAATATTAGTTTTTTCAAAGAATGTGTATGGATCATGTCCATAAGTTTCATCACCATACTCATCTAAGAAAGGTCATATATGACCTAAAGCTTAGAAGATGCTCCATCATCCATAGAAAACTCCTATTGATCATTGATGACATAATTTAGGTTAGAGCTTTCTTCCACATAGGGACCAATATGAAACTTATCCAATGTTTAAATTTTAATGGTTACCTTTGATTCATACCTTGTCTTTAAGACCAATACCTCCTATCTTGGTTGTGAAATACCTTGAGAGGTAGATAATAAATTGAGTAGGCAAGTCAACCACTACTATATCTTGAAGGATAGATAAGCTTGGACAATCATGAAGGAAAAATCTCAAACCTTTTAAAAAGTCCCACTAATTATCTAGTGTCCAATAAATTTTAAGTACTCCCTTACCCCAACTTATTTGCTACAAGTTTAGGTATAACTGAGGTACTAGTTCCACTACCTATAATACAATTGTGAACAAGCTTGTCTCCAATAATGAGAGTGAGGTATAAAGGTAGAGGATTTTCATATTTAGAAGATATTTCAATAATGTGTGTGGGATTATTGGTCAAGGAAACGTTACCATAACTTGATGGTTGAGGACTGAGGTTGATTTGGGATAGCCACTCTTGAAGAAGCTCCTTTTGACTAGGCATGTGAATCACTTTCCAAAGAGAGAGAGATGTTTTAACATTCTTCAAAGAGTCAATAATGTTCAAATAAGTAACATTTACCTTTTCTTGTGTTCTTTAAGGAAAATAAGTTCCTTAATCTTGAGGCATTAGAGCACCTTGATTCACCCTTCCAACATTCTAATTTTGAGGAGATGCAAAAGTTGTAAGGACTATCACACTTGGACTCACACCATGATGCCTTGTAGGAGGGTTACTTGGACTTATTTCAACACGGACATATCACAAATCCTTTCTCTTGGATTTGGTATTATATGCAACTAAACTATTCTTATTGAAAACAAATGTATCTTCAATTAAAAATTTTGTAAGGTTCACCTTTTGGGGATGTCATCCTTCATTTGCTTTCATGCAATTATAATATTTTACTAAAAATTGAGGAGTAAATCCTCCTTTAGATACCAAATCTTGTTCCCTTCCTTGATTTTAATCCATGATCCTTTCTTCCATTCTTTTCCTTAAACCAACTTACTATGAATCAGGATGATAGATCTTATGTTAGAGGTGGAAGTTAGGTTTTATACATTAGGTGGCCTATTGAACTTTGGTTATCCTTTCCCTCTACCTTGACCATATTATTGAGGTGGTAACATATTTCCTTTCTGAGTATAGGAGTATAGGTTTTGATTAACTCCATACTTCAAATTGAGTTGCCTAATTTGAGCCTCTAAGTCCTTAGGCATTTCCTCCAAATAAATAGTATCTTATGCCTTCTTAGGGGAAGCTCTAGACTTGGCATTTGCATTTGGAGTTTGTGTAACACTTGGAGTAGCAGCACACATGTTTGGTAACAAAGGCATGGATACTTTTTTAGGTATTTCTCTATCTTATATTAGGTCATTTTAAAATCTAATGGTAAGGTCATACGCTTCAAGTAAGGTTTAAACAATTATATAGACTACAACATAATGGCTATGTCAGTACCAATATCCCTTAGATATTTAGTAAACATAGAGCTTTTAGGTAGTCTCATGGGAGGAGGAAACCTATACCATGTCCTCTGTAATCTCCCATTAAATTCATGCCTTATCTCCTTGGGACCTCTTTGAATCACATTCAGTTGGTGGATAACTGATGCGTGATCACTTTTATCTTCAAACCTTGAAGTTAAAAACTCTCCAAAATCATCCCAAGTGATGATACACCCTTTAGGAAATGTCTTATACCATTCAATTACTTTCGATCTAAGGGACATGGAAAGTAGTCTAATTTCAATATTGACTTTAATGATATTGTGAAAACTACATAAGTTAGAGATGTCCCTAATATGTTCACTAGGGGTGACATGACCTTCCCCATTGAATGTGTGAACACTCTTAGTAGCATTAGGAGGTATATCATCATATGCATTTAGGTGTATGTAATTTTTAGTGTTAAAGGTTTTGAATGCATGTTACCTATCCATGTTGTCCTCAATTTCCTCCTCACTCTCTTGATCTTCTTGGCTTTCAAAGTCCTCTTATAGACCAAGGATATTGAAATTTAAGAGGAATTTCAAGTTGAAAGAGTGGGTTTATAGGATTTAAACCTATAATATAAGTTTACCTAGTAAGTAACATGAATTATGAAAATAATAAATGATAAAAATTTATTTACAACAAGATATTACCTTGAATGGAGTCACCAAATGTTGAGTAGAACACTATACACAGATGTGATGTTGTCAAGACTAGAATTCAAATTGATAAGATGTATTTGAGACAATGGTCCCACTAGGCATGAAAAATTATTGTTACCAAATATTTTACCCTAGAGATGGTTTTTAAATACTACTCTAATATTTTGGCAACATTCAATTACCTTTAGGTTTAAGGGCTAGCTTCCTAGATTTCCCTTTGCTTTCTTATCACCTATACTAATTGATTTTTGGGATGAAAAGGGATAGAATTAACATGGAAATAAATTAATATAATGAGGTGATACATTATAAATATCTTCATTATACCACCATATAATTTCACTAAGAAACATGACTCACAACACTAGTCTCAAAATCTTGAATTGCTCTAACATTAGTATTTCAAACATCAAGGTGATATGCATTGAACTAATCAAGGTGAGTGAAATAGAGGTCATATTATAGACAATAAGTCTACTCCTTACACTTAAATATATAAAAATTCACTTTAATACACTTCATGTGACCTGTTAGATTAGAAACTACTTGCATCAAACATGGAAGAGTTGAGAGAATGCGAGGATAGATATTAATCAATTGACCTTTCACTATACACCATTTCACACAATTATAAAATATATATTCTTAAATCAAAAATAAATTTAAAATATTTATTTCAAAGGTAAAATATAGTGTCAAATAATCAAGGCTTTGTCATACTAGGTGTGGATTTTTTTACAAAGTGAAAATGGCTTACATTTATAGATCATGTGAGAAGAGAGAGAAGAAGAGGAGTTCAAGGGTAAAAATGAAAATTTTAAAGTGATGATAATTAGTTAAATTTTTTAAGAATTAATTTGAGAATAGACCATGAATGTATTCTTGGACAATTCTTTATTTTAAGCATGACAAACTCTCCAAAACTAGCGTAGAGACCTTCAACTACCTTCTTGAAACTACTTTCATCATGAAGGATCTCTTCAGCACTTGAAATTGGAATAGGTATAATTTACACATATAAAATATCTTAAGGAGGTTGGAAACATTATGACAATCATTAGATGGTTCTCTAAATTATAGCCTTCTTGATGACACTTGTGTTCACTGTCTATAGTCATTCATTAGTCTTCTAGGCCTCATTCTTCACATTTGTCATCCAATTGGACTTCAATTTATCAAAACAATCCATGTAATAGATGTTATTAAACATTTATATAGTCTCTCTAATTTCCACTCCATGAATTAAACCTTAAAAATATCCAAAATTGGACTTCTCATCTTCTCACTTACTAGTCACTATAAATTTTCACTATCCATCTAAGACTACCTATAGTGAACTATGTAGTAGAGATGTTTATAGTATTTTATTTCGAGATATATGGATATAATTATTTATAATAAGTCTCTACATACCTCCCTAAATTATTCTCATTCTTAAAACCTCTTTTATGCCTACAAAACATTGAAAATCCTACAAAAAAACTACTTTTACCTTGTCTGTATAAGTAGGGTACGAACCAATTGGATGGAAAGAATATTGGGTTATTTACAAACATGTTAAAAGAATTTTTATGGCCAAATAACCTATTATTGATGAATATTAATTTATATTTCATTCACTAGGTTTTAGATAGGGTTTAAAGAGGGTTTTAGATACTTAAGACTGTTAATGATTATTCATAAAAGTTAGACATATAAATTTTGAAAAAAATACACAAAATTGGGTTATATGACCCCATTAAACTCTCCCCTTGTGATTTAGACACAATTCAATCATTCCTTATAGATATGAGTGTTTTAAAATGGGCCAGTGCATTTTGGTTACCCATGTTATAGTTTTAAGTTAAAAGTAATCCTTATATGTTTTCTCCCAAAAAATTAAATATTTAATAAAACTTATACCTCCCATTTAATTATATAAACTATTCTATAATTATCATGTATTCACAAAATAGGACTAGGCAATTGTAGGGCTTAGGCCTAGTTTTCAACCTAATAGGCTTGACTGTACTTGATGGCCTATGACCACTTATGAATGGTTTCCATTAGATATGAATGATTAAAAACCTCCATATAACCTCATTCCAACTCTTCAAACCTTTCTTAAATTCTTTGAGAATTCCCATCACACTTTCTTACCATCTACATGTTAAACCTGTAGTCTTCTCACTCATGGAATGCCCTCTATCTAAGATAAAATAGAGGGAACACCCCCTATTTTATTGGTTAATATGAGGTTATGAATGGATTAATTAGGTATTTATATACATATTTACAATTTTACATGGTTATATCATCTCTATAACTCCCTCAACATTCCAAAACCCAAGACTAGCTTATATGATTGTGTATAGTCTGCAAGGTCTAAACTAACTATGACTCTAGGTTGGTGTTCCTACTTTGTTTCCTCTATCTAAGAATCTCTTAGGATATATAATAATCACTATGAGATTATATTATAATTTTCACCATAATACTATCATTCTAACATTTCAAACCATTCCTTTTCACTAGCCTAAGTGAGTTTGTAGACTGAGTGTAAACTGTAGGTGGAAATTTTGGGAAAAACAAGAACTAATATAAGTGATGACCCCTATTACATCAATTTATCTTGACTATTTTTACTGATCTATATCTCATTAGGTCATTTAAAACTTTAATGAATAATTATTCCTATATTTTTATCTTCTAGTCTCTCACTATCAACATAGTGGGTCTACAATCAGACTATAGATGCTCCATTTATGAAACAATGGGGTTGTTATAAGTGTTCATAGGGTCTGAGTATTGCTCTTTTCTCCCTTGGTTCCATCTCGTAGTCACTAATATATTTTTATAGTTTTTATACTCCTCTTAATACTAGAGACCATATATCCATTCTACTATAGATCATTGTTATTTTATAGGATCATTTTAGCTTCATGTAATGTAGATCTCACTGAATGTCTACAGTAAAAACTTGATGGAAATGGAAACTTCTTTACATTACCTTCTCTTAACAAAAAAACTACTTACTCATGTAAAAATAATTACCATAGTATTTGGATACAAGATAGGAATAATTAGGTCTATCTATACCTCAAGACACTCTACCATGGATAGACATAGTATATGAGCAAAACATGATTTGAAGAAACTAAGGTAAAGTGTCTCAATTGTAACATTTCAAAATATGTACATGGACCTAGGTCTATTTACCATATTGTGATTTCACCACTATCACAATGGTACTCTAAATTACTTAAAACCTCAATGAAGTTTTTAAATGATTTCCAACACCTTCATTTTAACTCTGCTTAGACCTTTATAGATGGCACTAATGCCCCTATTGGAAACTACCTATAGGTGAAGATTTATTTTGACTGTATGTGTTGAATTGGTTGTTATAACCAATATCTAATACTTAAAATATCTAAATCTCATTTTTAATACTTTTATAGTGTTATAAATTCCATTAAATCTTCATATCTCATCACCATGATTATTTAGATATCCATCTCACTTGACTATAGGTGATAGTTGTAGGACGTCTTATAATGTTCATGTCTGTGTTAGGCCTCTTCACTTCCAGACATGGCTACTCCTTGAGACTAAACCTTCACAATTATAATTTATCACCATAAAATTTGAGAGTGTAAATAATGTGTATCCCTTTATCTAAGACCACTATAGGAGAGAGAAACTTCTACAACTGATGAAATAATAACTGCAGACCTCTATGGAGTCTTAACCTCACAAAGTGGGATAATCTTACTCATCTCTTAACCTCCACACATACAAACTAGGTTGAAAACATTTTGATAATTTAGGTCATGCTTTTTTAAGATCATGCATACAAATTTAATTACACACAACAATGACAATAGAGAGGAAACCTGAAGGCCATGGGAATCATTAGGCAAAAAATAGTCACTAACACTCTTAGCAATGGCTCTTACAGAATGGTTCACCAAACCTATAACCATTGCCATGGATTTGTATTAAATAACTATTATTATCATACACCATGTGAAATTACTCTAAATCTACTCCTCCTAGCCATACCATGCAAAAATTGGTTGACCTATTTAATTTATCCAAGAGAGCGATAAGAGAGATAAAATGGCTTTTGCCATTTTTGAGCTTTTCAAAGCTTCCCAAGCATGGAAGTGAGTTGAGGGGACCTGAAGAGACACTGTTGAAGAATCCATATGTTTCAAATTTATTGTATAGGTTGTATAACAACTAAAAAATACCATTTTTCCCACTGATCTTCTTGTTTTGACATTGCACTTGCAGTTGTCAGTCCAAAACTACCATCTCTAACATGAATATGACATATAGGACATTGAATATTATTTTAGAACACTTTTCCTTCTATGAAAATCATACCATTTTAGTAAATGACCCAAAAGTGTCCTCTAGATGACATAATACCAACTATATAAAAGTGACAAGAGATGAAACATATATTTGACCTTATTAAAGACCATGAGACATAATTTACACCCTAGAAGACCCCTATAACAAGTTTTTATATATAGGGGTTTGACCTAATTTTAATTTTGGTTAAATTAGTCAATAGTAATGTTGTGATGAGAAACACATTGGTGTGTTTGGGGTTTTTTTGTGTTTGTTTATTATATTCCATTGAAGAGGTTCTTATAGTTTGGTGTATGAGAAATCATTAATTAATATGGCCACAACTCATGACTTAGTTTCCTTTCTCTACCAATGATTGGGGTGGTCTAAGGCCTCTAATGAGGTCTCATATGATTGGTTGGGTGGGTCCTATGGATTGAAACATCTACCTATTGTGTAAATTTTGATTAGAATTATTATCAATGTTTTTGAATTATGTCAACAATTTTGGTTTATAATGACATGATGCATTGGAAATGATAATAAGAGGATTGATAGTATAATGGTCAGATATTCAAAATATATGAATGGAATAGAAATTATTGTATCATTGTCTTATTCAACTAGATAAATTTAATGATAATATCCTATTAGTGTTAATTATGGATTTAATCATTTAGTATGATCAAGGAATGCAGTTTGACTTGTTCTTTTAATTACATGGTCAATTATTTTTATGGAGGCTTATGTTGAAAAACTATATATAAGATTGTGTAAATAAGTTACTTAGTTTCTAATGAGAATATTGGCATTTCAAATTGGTTTTGGTGTTTATAAATATGTGTGTTATGTGAATGGAAACCCTTTTATTAGATTGTATATTAATGAATGAATCCCTACTAATATTGAAATTTAATTTAACCTAATACCATACTCTATCATAATGACCACCTCAGTGTTTTGATCCATAATCAATCTCTGGTATTAATGGAATGTTAGTAAAAGGAGATTTGAATTATGTTGAATTTTATATATAATATCCTTGGACTATCAATGCCTTAGTAGTGTATATGATTGGCTATATATTTGAGTGTTAGCATGTACTATATTTGTTTAGTTTTGCATTAATGTTCTTATGGGGTGTATATAATCTAAAATAATCTAAATGGAGTTGGTGTATGAAATGATATGTTTTCTCATTCTTTAGATTATAATATTTAAATAGAATTAGGTTTATATGAATTCGTTGTTTGATTCCAACTATTATTGGTATGACCCTTGATGTTCTTCAATGGAATTTATAAGCGAGTTTATGTATTGCATGCTTTGTATTGTGTATTGGTTCTTAGTTATTTCATGGATTATAAATTGGTGGCAGAAGTTAAAAGTGGTATGTTAAAATGCAAGTCTTTGGAGGTATTCTTTAAACAATTGAAGAAAGACATTTTTATACATAAAAATTTTATAGTAGTAACTAAGTTTCACTCTTTGATGTTTTGACAAGGAATGTTTGCTTATTAAATGTTGACATAAATTTTTAAGAGTAATAGATTATTTATTTGGAAAATATAAAAACAACTATGATTACATCTTTACCATTAGTAAATTACTTCAAAGATATGATGGGGACTCTAACATAAGTAAATTAGTGATAAGAAGTTATTTTATTACATAAATTGTTGGGTTTTACGCATATTTATTTGGTAGTTGATTGATTCTACTTCAGCTTAGTGGCACATTTTCTTGAGGACACTTTATTAGTCCTGGAATGTTTGATTAATGGTGTTTTATGCCTTAATGTTAAATATAGTGAATAGTGAAAAAAATTCCTTTGTATTGGTTTTATGTTGTTGTCCATATTTAAAGGCATATGACCTTGAGTATTCTGAATTAGTGTAGTTAAGAGTTATGCACATTGTGTTTAAAGATGATTAATGTTATATGCAATTCATTTAAATTTAATGTGTAATTTAATAAAGCAATTGGTTTCATGATCATCAAATTAGAACATATGCAATAATGAGATGTGGTTTTATAAGAGAGAGAGAGAGAGAGAGTCATTAATGTGTTTAATCTTTCACATTGGAATTTTAACTAAAAATTTGAACCTTAAATGCTTAACCACTCAATAGTTAGATCATTCCTAGAAGTGCAACATTAGGGTACCCTAATAGGATTTATCCAAGTGAGATGCATTATTAATATTTATGAAGAGGTGATTGATTTTAATGCTTCTAAGTGAATGAATATGGATATGGATGATATTTAAGTATGTGGTGACTTTGGTATTAAATATATTAGATTTAATTAGGTAACATTATATGAATGTTACTTTTATATGTAATATCTATCTATAAATAGATGTTAATTTTTATGTAATTATGCCATTTATAAGGAGAAATATGTATGTGTGTTAATAAGGAATAATAATACTTTACAATTAAATTTATTATGATTGAATATCTAATTTAGTCACTCTATTATTTGGAGGAATCTTTGGGAATATTCCTTTAACTTATGATTAGTTGTGTGCTACCTTCTGTGTAGTATAGACTCTTAAGGAGTGAGTCTTGTTTAGTCAATATTATAAGAAATATGGCTTGCGTGTATCTATGTTTAGGGTAAAATCTATAATATTATATTAGTATCCTTACACATACTGAGCTTAACATATAGAGAGGGTTAAATATTTTTATCATAAGGTTTTATAAACAATACCTATTTATAATGAATTTTTTTTGTGAACCCTTTTTTGTATCTTATCAGAGAATAAGTTCTTAAGTTTATACAACTATTCAATTAATTTGTTGTTATTTAGAAAAAATTGGTTTGTAACATTTGCATCATAGTATGATATAAAAACTTGAGGTAACTTTGGGTTAACCACTAAACTTTATCCTAACAAAATCTTTGACTTTTGATCTCCTTAAGATGGTCGGAATAAGATAAAGGAGAATATTCATTACCAATGAAAACCAGGGTGACCCAAATTTTATAAGGGACAGAGGTAAAATATAAGGTAGAGGTTTTGGTTCTCATAATAGAGATAATCTAGTTAATTCTCCTCCAAATAATAATATGAGAAGTAATAATGAAGCTATTAATGCTAATCTAATTGGTGGTAATGTTTATAGTGAATTTTTGAGTGGGATTTTAATAGCTTTAAACTCTAATCAAGGTAAAATTGACACCTAAGAGTGTGGGCTCTAAAATATTGACGATGTGCCCCAAAAACATTTGCATGGGGGAGAAAATAATCAAGTAGGAGAACCTATACACCAATAATTACCATTGGTATTGGATATAATCATTAAATAACTTAATAAATTTACTCTACCAACATTTTCAAGATAATAAACTAGTGACGTAGTTGATGTATGGTTAGTGCACTTACATAAATGTGTCAATTTGCATAATATGTCTTCTAATGTGAAAGTAAGGGTGACATCGTATCAGTTGGTAGTGTTGTATCCCTATGTTTTACTCATCTATGTGAATTGGGAGGTTACCAACCCATTAATATCTCATAGGAGACCTTTAAAATGTATTTCTACAAAATTTACTTGGGTGTCAATTACAAGTTATTAAAACAAGAGAACATGATAGTCACAAAATATGAGAATAAATTTTTGAACCTACTGTGTCATGTGAAATACATGCATGAGAAATAAAATAAGGTTACTAAGTTCAAACTAGGTTTAAAATAATAATTTATGCATGACATAAATATGAATAATCCAAAAACATTATTGACTACCATTGAATCTACCCATAGGGATGAAGAGAGGGAAAAAGTCTAGAAAACAACTAGGGAAGATTTTAAAAAGAACAATTGTAGGGTAAGTATAAAAAACTATCCCTCTCACCAAAATGTTTTTATAAACCAAATTAGAACCATAGATTTACCAAAAAAATTATTGGTTTTGTAAAATTTTAGGGTAGGATAAGAGTTTTAAAGCTCAAAACTCACCTAAATCTGGGTCAAACAATAGAAATCAGACTCAAAACAACCAAGTGGTCCTAAAATAGGGGATAATTTTTTTAATATTTCACCTATTAGGATAATTTTAAGAATGTGGTGATAACCAATATCATAAGGACTATCCCAAACTAAAAATTTTGATAATCAGCCAACCACTAGGTTTATTTAGATGTGGATAATTGAAATGTTAATTTTCAAGTAACTCCAATTGAAACTAGAGCTAAATTATATAGTATGGATGTTTCTATTTTATTTTACTATGGTTTTACATATAATTTTGTTTCATATTTTGTAGAAAGTAGATATAATTCTAAATATATTAGAGTAAGAGAAGGATGGGAGGTTGAGTTTGAAATAGGTAAATGCATACCAATCTATGAATACCTAGAAGGGGTTAGGCTAGACTTGGATGATTTTAAGATCAAATTAAATATATTTTTATCTCCTTTGTGATCCTATGATCTAATAATTAGAATAAATTAGTTTCAACTACACCATGCAACATTAGATTGTGTTGGTAAAAGAGTGTGATGCACAAATGATTCTAGTAGAATCAAGGAAGTGAAAGGCATTTTAAGGCTTAAGGCACACAAGTTAATTTCAGCCTTAAAATTGAAAAATGTACTACATAAAGTCTACAAAATTTAGTTAGTCAAAATGCATAAACTAGTCGAGAATCGAGGAGGAATTCATTAATAAGACAACTTTTCAAACTCACTATGGTCACTACGAGATTTTGTGATGTCTTTTGGGTTCAGTAATGCTCCTATAATTTTTATGAATTTGATAGATAATGTTTACATGGATTTTATAGATAATTTTGTGTTATTTTTCCTAGATGATATTCTGATTTACTCTAAAAATATAGTTGAACATGAATAACATTTGAAGTTAGTTTTGCAGAGACTACGACAACATAAGTTATTTTGAAAGTTATCAAAGTATATTTTTTTATAGTCTAAGTTCCATTAACTTGGGCACATATTTTATAAAGAGGGTATTTTTTTGATACATACAATATTGAATTAATACAAGAGTGGCTTTCTCTTACTAGCATGCATGAAGTATGAAATTTAATAGGCTTGGTGGGTTAATATCATAGGTTTGTGGAAAACAATTCTAGCATAGCCAACCCCATAAATTCCTTATAGCAAAATGGAAATAAATTTTTGTGGTGATCCCTATATGAGGAGGCATTTAAAAATATTAGTGTGTTTTTGAATACAACACCCATACTTATTGTACTAATCTAAATAGTAATTTTAAAGTTTGGGAAGATGCTTCCAAGGAACGTTTGGGTGGAATTTTAAACAAAGATGGAAAGGTAGTGGATTATGCGTCAAAAAAACTCAAGGAGCATGAAAATTACTATCCAACACATGATATGGAAATTGATATCATATTTCATGCATTAAATAGTGAAACATTTTTTTCTAGAAAAACATTTCAAGGTGAAATCAGATCACTATAACCTAGAGCTTTTATTTTCCCAAGAGGATCTGAATGCATGGCATTGTAGATGGATGGAATTTGTGAGAAAATTTGACATGGACATTACATAGGTAAAAATAAATAAAAATCATGTTCTTGATGTACTTAGTCAACACATGTACCTTGCTACCATTTCTATTATCAAGTTTGATTTTAGAAATATCATGTTAAAATAGTAGCTTATGGATAAATATTGCCATGTGGTAAGCACAGTTTTGACTAATGATCCTGTAGAAAAGTGTTTTGATCAATTTTATATGGAAAATTTTTGCCTATTAAGGCATAAAAATATAATTTTTTTGCCATAAATTAGGGACTAGCATAGTCTATTTCTAAAATAAGTTCACATAACACTTCATTATGGCTCATCCTGGTGTCATTAACAAGACATATGAATTAAAGAGGTATTATTTTTTGGCCTGGAATGAAACATGATGTGGTTACCTTTGTGTCCAAATGTTTGGAATGATAATGAGTTAAGGCTAGGCATTATCATCCTAGGTTTTTTTGTACCCACATGAAGTGCCAAAGGATAAGTGGGATGTAACCTCATTTGATTTTATTTTTGGTTTTCCTAAATCATGTAAAAAACATGACACCATTATGGTTATAACTAAAAAATTGACCAAGGTAGGTCATTTCATTTCTATAAATTTAGTAGACAATGCTTATGTTTTTGCATAAAGATTTTTTAAAGAATTTTTTTGGCTACATGGTATGCTAGAATTGATTATTTCAGATTGAGATAAATTGTTCACATCAAGGTTTTAGTAAACATTAACCACAACCTTTAGAAACCACTTGAATTTAAGTTCTACATACTACCTAAAAACTAAGGGTTAGATTGAAAAGTTAAACCAAGTGGTGGAAGACATGCAATGAATGTATGTGATGGACCAATAGTCCAAGTGGGAAGAGTACCTTCATTTGGTTGAATTTTTTTATAATAACACTTATCACTCTATAATTGAAATTGTTCCATTTGAAGATTTGTATTTACATATGTGTATAACTCCTCTTAGTTAGTATAACTTGGAAAATAGGGTTATTATTTCATATGATATTCTACAAGAATATGATAATCAAATGTCACTTATTAGAAAAAAAACTAAAATTAGCTTCTAATAGACAAAAGAGTTATGAATATTTGAAAAGAACACACTCAAAATTTAATTTGGGTGATAATGTTTTTCTAATAGTTAGACCATATAATTTTTTTCAAATCATCAGTATATCTCTACACTATGTTAGACCTTTTAATATTGTGGAAAAGATCAGTCTCATATCTTATCGGTTGACCTTTCCTCCTTCTCTATCTAGAATTAATGATATTTTCCATGTTTCTTTACTTAGAAAGTATGTTTCTAATTATACTCACATGTTACATTGGAAAAACCTTAAAGTTACATAAGAGGAGAAACTTCAAGTGGAACCCATGAGTATTGTAGGTCATCCTAGCATTAAATTCTGAAATAGATACATATAATAAGTATTGGTCCAATGGGACTTGCTCAATGAATGCAGTTCTACTTGGTAAGATGCTTGTCTTTTTAGACAAAAATCTCCACATTTATTTACTTAATTACTAGGATGACTCTTTTTTATGTGGGAAAGGGTGTCATGGCCCCATTTGGAACTTATCTTATTTTAGTTGTTATTAAGTTATTGAACTTGTTATGTAATGTTAAGTTATTGTGATTTCCTTTATATTTAACAAAATTTTATTGATTAGACACTTTATGATGTACATAGAGATCATTTTTTTATCTAGGTGCTTTTATTCCATTACTTTCAATTGATTTATTAATTGATAATGCATCTATTATTATTTGTATAGTTATCAGATGGATATTGTTGATTTCATATTTTGGGTGATTATAAGGTTTTCTAATGAGCTAGGCTTGATGTCGTAACTAGATAATGAGGTTACTTAATTACCATCAATACATTATGACAAAATCATTGAGTTCAAAGAGATAAAGTTTAATTATAGTTGTTGATTTATCATCTTAGTCTTGACTAATTTTTATACTTGGTATTTCATTCATGTTAGTTTTCATTTTTAATGAGGATCATGAAGGATAAAACCAATCTTGTGTTATTAGACTTTTCTAAAGATGATCATGTGTCTACTTAGGAATTGTTGGCATACTTCACATTCATGTTTCAAAAATTAGATTATTTGTCAAATTTAGTGTCACCTCATCAATGTCTTAATTGACTTAATCATTAGCTTGTCTGTGTTACTTTACTAATTTTCATTTATGATTTTTTGATGCATCCATGTGTCTATGATTTGCATGGTTTCTTTGACTCCTAAAGGTGTTGGTTTGATTCGAAGTGTTTCTTGATTTAACCTTTATAAGGTGGTTCAGTTAGGTTTTTTTATTAAGGTTAAAAGGGGCAATTTTTTTTTGGCTAGGGTCCCTAAGCCCTAGGATAATTAAAAACAAAGAGAATCAAATAGACTACTATAGTCCTGAAAAGTGACAAGAATAAAATAGGTCCAAACATAACAAGAACATAACCTAGAAACAAAAAAAGAACAACAAAAAAACCACCAAAAATAGGAACTAATAAAAGGTGAAGTAGAATCCTAACCCATGTCAAGATTTCTTAAAACATCTTCCCAATAAATTTTAATTATTTTGATATTTGATTCAATTTATAACAAATTTTCTTTGTCTACATATTTATGGCATTCGTTACACTAGACCTATTTGCGTTTACCTTTGCTATAGGTCTTACTATCAACTAGATCTCCCATGTGGGTTCTAAGATTTTTAACATTTTGAATCCCCTCATTCATAATAGCCTTGTTATAGTACACCTGGAAGCTAATATTATTTTTCAGCTTTTGATTTTCATTTTCAAGCATTTCAACCCTAGTTTGGATAATCTACATGTGTTGTTCAACATCCTTGGTAGAGTTAATTTAAGCCATTATGTCATTTTATTGATGTAGGTAATTAAATTTTGATTTGAGGTATGTTAGTTCCCTCATGAACCAACTCATGATGGAATTTTGGAGGTCCAATTCTTAAACAATCCTGTCTAGGATTTGCTTACCTTTTAAAGATCTCATTAAATAATTTAAATTTTCATTTAAGGTTTTAGACTGCTTACCTAAATAAATTGTTACTTTTTCCTTGGGGTCTTCTCTAGATTTCCTTTTACTATACTTAGCTAGTTTGGGCTTTTTAGTATTCCTAGTTATACCTAGATCCTTATGATTATTTATGTCCATTGGGCTAGACAAATCTTCTTGATTGATTCAATTGTAAAATGAAATGTTTTACCTTTCTTATTTGAAGAATTAATAGGCACAGTGGTAACCTTGGCCTCACTCCTCAAACATTTTGTCATATTATCTTTAAAATTAATGGGTTTGACCTTAGAACCTTTTGGGACTTGCAAATTTGATATTTTGGAAGCCTTAACCACAATACTATTGGGAACACTACTTGGATACTTAATCCAAACCTTCATAATATTCAATATATCCATAGGTGACTAATAAGGGAAGCTCAAATGTTGGGGGTTTTTGTAGTTTTTATATCTCTTTTATAAATGGTTCTTTATCCTTATGCATATCTATGTACCATGAAATTTAATACCCTATTTATATCTAGAGATAAAAGATCCATTGTACTCGACTCACTTATTTCATACATATGTATATGTTTATGAGGAAAGCATTGTTTAGCTAGTACCACTATAGGGATGCCTTTAGTTTTAGAATATATAATTTTGTAAAATTTGAAAATTGCATCATCAGTAGGCATGGATAATAAGGTCCCCTCCTATATGAATTTTACACATCAATTAAGTAAATTATAATGTAAGGATTGAGACATAACCTAAAAAATAATTGAAATTGTTTTTGTTCCAAAGGTCACATCCAATGTAATTTGTCTAACTAGAGGGCTATTTTAATTTTCAAACCCTTTTATGTGCATAACATTTTTTTGAATAAGGATTGTGTTGATACTTGTTTACACCCTAATCTGGTCAAGAAACCATAAGTACTATGCCTTTTGTTGTTCTATAAATATCGTCTTAGTGATGAATACAATCCTTGTTCATGTGGTCATTATGGATCTTTTGATCTTTCTTACTATGTCTTTTATTTATCTTTAACATTAAGTTCTTAGTGATGAATAAAGTCCTTATTCACATGGTCATTTTGGATCTTTTGATCTTTCATACTAAGTCTTTTATTTCTCTTTAACATGAAGGTCTTAGTGATGAATACAGTCCTTGTTCACATGGTCATTTTGGATATTTTTATTTTTATTATGTCTTATCTTATCTCTTTATTTCACTCCTAGTGGTCCTAAGTCACCTACTCCCAATCACAAAGGCCCCTAGTCTGTCTTGCTTGGTATTAACTTTGTTTTTAGGCATCAAGACACTAGCACCATTTTAAACATAGTAGCACCATGTGGTGCTAGTGTCCAATTATGGATCTAGTGTCTAACAACCATTTTCTCTTGTGTTTGGATCTTAACCTTACCTTAAGCCTTCCCTTATGTTTTTTATCCCTCTTTTACAACTTGTTGACCAACAAATAAGGTCTTATAGTCAAATCAAAGTTATTTTTATATAAATATCCTCACAAGGCATTTTATATTTATCACTTACTATTTTGGCACATAATTACATAAAATCAATCAATAGTACATAGCAATACTCTATATGCTACTCAGCTATCACATCTAGATATTGCATGCTTGATCAAATAAGGGCCTAATCAAAATTCATTCTAGCATACCATGTAGATTGATTATGCACATTCCCCAAGGGAAAAATACCTAGGGTCTAAGACCCCTAACATTAAGGTTAATATAATTAGCCTTTAAGATAATAGGGGTTCTAATTTTCATGATAGTAATAACCCACAACCCAAATTTTCCCCTTTATTTTATATTTGATCTAACTATTGTTTTGTGTGTGAAGATAATCATTAGTGTTTTAGAAGATATTCAACTAAAACAATGACATGTTTGAGCTATCAAAAGACACATAACCACATATAGGTCCCTTATAACCTCTCATAACTTCCCTTAAAATTTCTATACAATTCCTCCAAGAAGGACACTACCATCATAATTTGTCACTAGTGCTACATGGCCCTACTATTCACAAAGGGCATTATTTTCCAAGACTATATTTTATCTATAGTCAGAATGGAAAGTGCCTACCTATTTCTATAGCCTATTTCAACCTCTTGATCCAAATAAATATCTATTTTATCCTAGAAAAGTGTTCTTTCTCTCTATTCGTGATATTTTAGGAAAGGTTTGTCAAATTAGTTATTTCCAATTTTCATTCTAGATTATTGTTATACTTAGCACTTTAATAACATATGATTTACACAATATAAGTCCTAAAAGGTTAAAAATTTTGGTGAACCCTTATTAATTTGAAATTTTCTTAAAACCCTAGTTTTGTCTAAGGTTTACCTTCTTCCAATTTTTGTGAAATAATTAGGGTTAAAAACTTATTTTTCCTAGTTTTTGGCATAACCTAACTCATTCAAATTAAACTTATATTAGGGTTTAATTAATTTATATTAATTTAATTTTTTGTTAAACAACCATCCTTTAAACCTAGATCCACATTCTAGGTCCCTATACATCCAAATAATATCAATTAGGGTTTCACTTACAATCCTAATTTCTTCTATGCATCGGGTTGAAATTTTCTTATAGATGTACATATACTTATGTTAGATTATATTCTACCTCTTGTGTGATTGTTATTCAATATTTACATTATATTTTTTTGAAAGTTTAAAATGGCATCTAATAAGCTCCTACCCCTCACCCAATTGATGATTTTTCAGATTTTTCTAATAATTATAATAATGAATGGACAACTTTTCAAGATTCTTACATTAGAACATGATAATGATTTCATTTATAATGATGATGATAACTATTATTGTAATGATGGATATGAGGATTACTATGAGCATGATAATTAAAATGTTGATGAGGATATATTAAATATATCTTATTCTCTTTCTTCTCCCTCTTCTCTTACACCTCAAAATAAAACTAAAAATATAATACCAAAAGAGCCTCTTGGTGGTAGTGCTTTGTTCCAATGTGATCCTAAATTTTTAAGTAATTTTGCTACATATTTATTCAAATTAAATCAATATAAGTTAAATAAATGAAATCCACTTTTGCATGATTCAATTAAAGTAGAAAAGAGCAATACATATTCTTTACCTTATCAATTAAATTCTAAAATGCATGTACCAATTATATTACACCTTTTATTGATGCACAAAATATGATAGACAAAATTAGTTTATCACCTTCTTTTACATTCTGAGCTCAATCTAATAATTCTTTACAACATATTGATCATGTAAATGTCTCTAACTCTTCTCCTACATGTCATAATATGTAAAATGAAAATGTGATTTCTACTTATTATACCCTTGAATCCAAGATTGAACGTAATAAGCATTCATGTATTTCACACATAGCTAGTGAAGAAATGCATTGCATTACACCCACACATGATGACACATTGCATAGTAGTAAATAGTTAAAATGTTCTCTTACACTCTCTCTTAGTGATCATGTGAATGATACTTATTCTAATCTTACTTCTACAAGTGAATTAAACTCTGATTTTTATGAACCTTTGGATAAAGATAATTATCATGATTATGATGAAGAGTACATGGAGTCTACACGTTCTAGTTCTCATCCTATTTCACCTATTTATCTTGTTTGAAAAAATGTGAGGTCACATGTTAAAACACACACACACACACACACACACACACACACACACACACACACACACACACACACACACACACACACACACACACACACACACACACACACACACACACACACACACACACACACACACACACACACACACACACACACACACACACACACACACACACACACACACACACACACACACAGAATTTCCATCAACCCCCCTTACTATAGTAGAAACCATTTCTAAACCTAACCTAAATGAGGGTGATAGATTATTTCCCTCTAAATAGGCCCCAGTTATCACACCTCCAAAGGTTATAGAGAGCAAACCAATCCTCCCTAAAAAATTTTCCCAGTGCAATATACTAATGGCTAATATAAATTAAAAAAATAAAAAAATAAATTAACCCCTTGATGATGATAATATACCTTCACAATTGGTACTTTTCTTGATTAATGTTTTGGGTGACTTAAAAAAACTACACCATCTGATATTATATAATTAAGCATACCATTATCTGGTCAATGCCAATGTCATCCAAGGCAACCTATTCCATGAAGAATATTAACTACAAGGTTTCAACCCATTTCTCATATACCAATGTTAACTAACTTTTATGGGCATGGAGACCCATACTTTCACCATCAATCTTATGATAAAACCATGGCACATGTCACCAAAAAGTTGACTCTACTAGAATTATTTCTAAGGTTTCTATATGGGGAAGCACTAAAATGATTCATTGATTCCAGAATATAATTAATATGTTAGAGGTATAATCACTGAGATTAGGTGAATAATTGATGCAATCAAATAAAATTCAATTCAAATCCTTCAAACTCTTAACCATTCAACATAAACATTCATGAAGCATATAAACCATTCATTACAATGAACAAAGAAAACCATGCAAGATCAAAGAACATAACACATGAATTATGTGGGAAACCATCATGGGGGATAAAAAACACTCTCAATCTTAAAAACACATGTACTATAGTCCTATAATAGATCATAAACAAGATACATTAGTGAATCACCCACTTCATAAAGAACACCAACCCCTAAGCATGGATAAGCACCCACTTGCCCTAGATGTTGAGCACCCACACAGCACCTTCTAATATCAAAACCTCTATAAATTTTATTACCTTATAATATGATTGATAAATAATTAATAATATCTCTCTTATAACCTTCACACTTCATCAAGCTTTCACACACAAGCAATGCATCCAAAATAACCTTTTAGATCACTATACACTTCTTCTAAGATTCTCAATCATCAACCCTACAAATATTGTTACAATATCAAAAATATGACCTATAAGTCACACACACATATTCCTCACACTAACCTACTCTTAAATCCATCCACCAATCTTACTCACACTTCACTATACTTTGCTCATAAACTCTATAAGCCTTCATATTTGTTTATGCTCTTTATAGAGCCTTTATGATCACTACCTTATTAGTCGGCCACTCGACATTACTTAACCCTCAAGGCTTATATCCCTACTTATAAAAATATAAATTCAACCTATATAAGTTGACTATATATTTTATATATGACCCTTAAGCAACAACACCTTTCAATTAGGCCTAAGTAACCATTTTAGGTCCATGGAAACCTATTCATCCCTTTAACACTTTACCAACCCAAAATATAAACACAAGACCTTTTCAAATCACATAGGTCCGTTTCACATGACCTATAAGACACCCTCAAGGGATTACATTCATAACTAAACTCCTTTGAATATGAAAAACCTTTCAATTAATTGCCTTAGGCATGAAAACACCATGAACGAACAAACAGTCAACTTCTGAGCAATGGTCCATACTAAATAGAGATTGGTCAAAATTCTAAAATCCATACAGATGACCCTTAGGGATTATACAACACTCTATAATATATAATTAACCATTAAACCTCCAAAAATCATTAATAAAATTTCAAACATCCTTCTGGGGTCACTTGCAGAAGAAAGTCAAATCCTCAATCAACTTTGAACCATAATAAATGTAAATGTACAACCATTCAAACCTGTAAATCAATTTTCTTGGATTTCCCTTGAATTTATCTACCAATTTTATTTTTAATCCATCATAAAATTCATCCATTATCAAAATTTATAAGCAAAACATTATAGACTAGTTTTCCTTTATATATTAAAATATTTGAATTCCAATGATCACTTTTTAATGCAAATTTAGCTAAGTATGGAAAATAGTTAAATCTACCTGAGAGAGAAACTTTGAACCATCATATATTTTAATATACATAATTTTAAGATATTAAATTTGAAACACATTCTCTAGGCACAAATTCGAACAAATCTATGTGACCACTTTCTTCTAAACCCTTCACATGTGTGAATGTCGATGTCATCAATCTCCTAACTCAAAAAATTTTGCCAAGATGACTAGGATAACCTAGACCCTTACAATAATACTTATATGAATTCCTTTCACTTCTAAAATTACAAAAATCACTACTTACACACCATATGACCCATTAATTATTGTCAACATATCATCAACATCCATCATCTTGCCTAACCATGAAAACACTACAAGGTCTATGCATGATCACTAAGGCACACTTTTTCATTAAACTGCTAGCATACTTGACACCTCATGAACACCCTTGGCCACCTTTGATACATCATTTACAAAACCTAAACAATCTCCCCCTTTTTCATTGATGTCAAAACTTGTAAACACTAACACAGAGCCATGCACATACTCTTTCTCCCTCTACAAACACTTTCTCCCCCTTTGACACAATGATAAAGTGGGCTTACCTACTAATATTAAGGACCTATAAATTTTTCAAAGACAAAATCAAGAAGGAATATCCTCTGAGATATGATATAAAATCCCCTTATCATTGTGCATACCATTCCTCTACCATGACTATCTTAAACAACACTCTTCTTTGACCATGCACTGCTCTATGAAGAAGAAATGAACAATATCAATAAAATAAGAGTGATCACACCTTAACAAAACTGAAAGGGACTCCCCTTAATTAATTTGAGCTTAGGAACCCATATGAACACCTTCAAACCATCTCTAACCATGATGAAACTTTAAAGTTGCCTTAAAATTTTCTCTCATAAGCCAACTCCATGATTACTAATAGATGTTCAAGCCATTTTTGAAAAATTAAAGATGATAAAAAAAGACTAAAAATTCATATGATAATAATCATACCTTTTTATTTTGGAGAAAGTGATCAAAAAGTTCATTTGAATCACCTAGCCTTGTCTAGAGGCCTAGTAACCCTACTTGAACCTTACAAAACCCATAACTTTATGTGAAAAGACCTTCATGACATGAAATTCCATATCTGATGGAAACTCATATGTCCCCTCATGTAATCAAATTTACATAATCCAAATCTTCCTCTGAACCATATCTCCTTCACAAACTGACCTACCAATTAGCTCTCCATTTACATAAATGCTCAACTGTAGAACAAACCATACACTTCCAAATGATTTTAAAGTAATTTTTTATCACCCATTTGGCCATTTCAATAAAATAATCATCCTTAAATACTTTGGGAAGGTCATTAACTCATATGGACTAAAACATTAGGGCATCAAAGAAAAATGTGGTAACTTACCATCTTCTGGGCAACACCAGCTTTTAAAACTTCTCACACACCTGGAAGTCATCAATACACACCACTAGACCAATTCTTGAGGTCTGAATCCTTATGGAACCCATATAACCATGAATGTGATTTTTGTCTTACTAGCCCTTAAGTAGAGATTGTCATACTTGAGATTCATCAAAAATATTCAATTGGCCCTCAAGAGGCATTCAAATCCTAAAACCATTTGGAACACATTTTTATGAGGTGAACATACCTTTCTATGCCACAAAGTCACCTTGAACATTCATCAATATTCATTTGACACCTGGAAAGCTCATGATTGTGCCTATAAATCCTATGTTTACCCGTATCACTATGCCAAAACACCTTCAACTAATCATGTGATCAATATTACACCTTTAAAGCACCTTTTTCACTTGGACACATCTAATTCAACTTTCCTTAACCCTTGGTTATCCTTATATACCCCAAATACATCTATTTTGTATAATGATCTCTCACTAAGCAGTGAACACTGAGCAAAATGGTCAAACTAAACAAATGGTCATGAATGATTCTTTAGACCAACTGAGCACATATGAACCCATGGAATACACTTGGACAAGTCCTATCCACTCTCCAAATAAATCTTACCTTCATTCTTCATGATTTGACCAACTAAACCAAGTTTCAAAGATTGACTAAAACATGCCTTTAGGACCAATGTCCTTGAATAGATTTCTTAAATCTATTCATCATTAACTAAAGACACTATAATTTTGTACCCTTAAGAATGATTATCTGGGTGTCTTAGTTCCTTTTATATTTTTAAATACTAAATAAAATCCTATCCTAAAGCCCCACCTAGTAAATATTTCTTACTTTTATCCTTTTACGATTCTTAAACCTCCTAAAACCAATAATAGCTTAATATCCACCTGTTTAACCACTTTTTCCCAAGTAGAATCATTAAAAATGAATTCCACCTGATCCTGATCTATTCTCATCTATTGTTGCCATGAAGGCCCCATTTTGGGAGAATCGACAATGATTCTCCCACAATCAGCAATGATTCTTTGGATCCGTGTTGATCCATAAATACTTTGCATGTGTTTGCATTTAGGATGGAAGGAAAAACTTTGAGATCCTAGAATTTCTTCCCATCCTCCTTAAGACTTTAGTGATCTTTGGTACCAGCACTCTACTAGATTTGCAACTCAATCAGTCATATTCTCTACATAATTAGAACTATTATCACTGCTCATAAAAAGAATCCATTTTCTTCACACAAATGATTATGGAGGTAAGTATTGTAATTTAATTTCATTATTATCTTCTATCATTAATAATTTAAACATCTATTCAATTAATTTAAGCATCATTATTATCCCTTACTAGAATTAAATCCTTTTCTTTTATCAATCTATCTCATCCTTCATTCTTTGATTATTAAATATAGAAGTAGGGAATCAATATCAATTCACTCTGAATCAACATCACTTCTTTTGATCGATAATAATCCTGTCAGACTCAACATCAATCCATTATGTTATATACATAGGATCTAAATCTATATACTAAGCCTTTATTTTTAGAATCCTCTTGTTGATTACTTTCATTTAAACATGACTTTTATCCCTATAGATGACTTTACCTAGTGTAGCCCATGATGCGACCAACATCCTCCATCTACCTATAGTCCCTTAGCCTTTCTTTGAAGATAAGAATGAAATTGGTTTTGAATTAGCCCTCTATGAATCTTTGGAAGAATCATCAGTTATAATTTAGAATGAAGTAGATTTTTTTGTTGATTATTGGGAAGAGTACTTTTATTTATATTGTTGAATTAATCGAAGAGAAAAATTAGGATTAATATCTTTATCACATCAATTATCTATTTTTTAGTTTCTTATGTTATTATTTCCCTTAATTTCTTAATAGTGGATTGACATCCATCTAAGGAAGTGTAACACTTCCTGGAACTAATCCTAGATTAGGCAATCCACGCATATTTTTATTAATTAATTTATTTCCAAGTTATTTTTGTTGTGTAGGTAGTCCTTCCTATCCAAAAATGAGCTTCCACCTTGCTTGATCAATGGTGTGTATTCCCTTTATATATATTCTTCTATCAAAGCCCTGTATCATTTTGATTTTTTAGTAAGTCACATTTCAATTTAAAGAAATGAAAAATTACTTAAACATTTTAGCACACTCAGTGGGACCTTGAGGTCTCACTCTTTTTCTAAAATTCATTTTTTTGAATCTATATATCTCTTTTCTCTCTTCAGTGTGTTGAATTCATTCAAAGAAAATCAAAATTACACTTTTCCTTTTTAAAGGTTAAAATGATTTGCATCCATTTTTCTTATTTATTTACTCACATAAATTAATCTAAGTGGTAAATTTATCATAGTCATTACTCTTATCACACATAAACCAAAGCACATTCACAATAAAATCATCAAAACACCTAAAATGAGAAACCAATGAGGATTTCATCACCTTGTGGTAACCTATTCTTATGATCCTACTTGGATTTCACCACTAAGGGGAGAACTAACTCAATTTTCTAGCTGAGTATAAACTCTGGTCTATCAGTATATTCTAGATAAGTACCCAACACCCTTATGCTAGAGTGTGTTAAGTGAGGAGGTAGGCCCCATCATCAAGCCAACTACCAGTTTCAATAAATATTCTTTTGAGTGCCAAAATAGAACCCAAAATTATCCTTAAATTTTCATTTCTTAGGACCTTTGGTATCCTTCTTTTTTCTCTTTTCACATTTTGAAGTTAAAAAAATAAAAACTTTTTTGGAACAAAATTAGTGTGTGCATTATTTTCATCCACATTTTAAATGAGAATCAAAGAAATAATATTTTGGTGTGTTTTATATCTTTTTTTATTTTTGATACATGGTTTTGATGTGATAACACTTGCGAAAGAAAATTGAACCCCCATCTACATCTTCATCTATGGAAAATTCACCTAGCCCCTAACTTTTAAGTCCACAGGAGAATGCATCCCTTAGTAATATTCCCAAGGTGACCTTGATTTTTCCACCATACTTTATATCAATCCCATATCCTTAGCCATTATCTCACCTCTAGGTTCATTTTCATCCTAGTATCTCCCCATACATAGTTCTCTCAGCATCCATATGGCATGTCTTCAGAAGAGGGTGAAGGATTTACTACTGCTATGGTAACTTCCCATAATAATAATCCTCCTCCTACCTCTGATACTACTCTAACACAACCCTTAACTAACCCAACTATGGTGATATTTAGTACTCTATTGCTAACCATTACTCCAAATTAGAATGTTACTACTACTTAGCCTATCACTACTCAACCACTTACTACCTCACTATAGAACATAGTTATATTGGTTCCAATGATGCTTCTATCAATTCAAACTAGTGTGTTCATAAACACCCAAATACAACTATTACAATAGGCTCCTGTGAGTCATCCACCCCAATAGTATGTACCCTTAACTACTTGGTATATATCACCTACATAGGCTATTGGGTCTACATACATCCCTATGAAAGATCCATAGTATGTGTAGCTTCTTAACCCATCATAACCATGTCAGTAGGATATCCCTTATCTCAATATTTTTTTACCTCATTATCCAAAACATCATGGGAGGAATCCCTCAGCATAATGTCTAACCTGATCTCATGAGCATCCTTTTGAATAGGATGGCTAACTTGGAAGCTTCTATCTTTGGGCAAAAAAATGCTCACCTATGAACATATTTGTAATGATTCCATCAATCTTGTTGTTCCTATTAGGCCTTATCCTCCATAATGTGAACTCCCCAAGTTTACCAAATTTTATAATAATGAAGATCCACAATAGTATCTCTAAGTATTTTGACATGCTTGTTACCTCATAGCACCTGATGATATGTTCCTTCTTAGTATATTATGTATCACTTTAGTTGGACCTACCTTATATTGGTATAGCTCAATCCCATAACATTCCCTTTTTTCATCTGGGTAGTTAGCTCAAATATTTATAAAATACTTTTCCATCAACATAGCAAGGAAAGTTAATATTATAGACATGTATGGTATTCAACAATTTGATTATGAGTCCATTTCCAACCTTGTAGCTAGATGGGAAAGTTTAATTGACTAACTCACTTTCTCTTTGCCATAGCCCAAGTTAATTAAATTTTTTGTGAGAGCATGCACAAAACATGTTTCCTCAAAAATTTTGATGAGGCTTTTTCAATGGTCCACAAGCTTGAAATCTAAGCCCTCAAAGAAGGGAAGGTCAAACTTTGAAACAAAAACTTTAAATTAGAACCCTAAAAATGTAATACTAATAATAACAACAATAAAACCAAAGGTGAAACCAACACCATAGTTTTGAAATCAGCACCCTCTTAAGCCAAAAATTAATCCAAGCCCTCCACTTTGAAAGCACAGTCTCAGAAACCATCAGCACACTTTCCCTTGAGATAATATACCCATCCAAGAGAATCTTATGCATCAATTTTAGACAAAATCCTAAAGGCATCCCTTTTTTAACTCCCTCCCATCATACCTCACAATAAATCATGTCCTAAATCTAGTTGGTTTAGGTAAAATAAATTCTATAACTATCATTAGATGTTGGTATTTCAAGGGTTTAGTAAAAAACCTTATAGATTAGGGAGAGTTGTAATTATATAATCCTAATGCCCCTACAAATCAATCCATAGATATATTCAAGTAACCTTTCCCAAATCATGCCTCTGCATCGAACTCTATGAAATCTCAATCAAGATCCATAATGGACCATGAGACTCACATAATTAGTAACATTCACAACTAGCTTCTACCTAAATAAGTTGTTGATACCCCTATCCTTGATCTCTTTACTAGAGACACTTTTGAACCAACCAAATCCAATTAGGACATCCCTAGAACTTCCTCTAATATGTTGGATCTCATTGTTTGGGACCCATTAGAAGAATACATATCTAAAGACACTCAAGAACCAAAAGAGGAGAAACTTATAGAAGAAAAGGTTTGTATAGACATTCCATAGGATTTTATTTCTCACACCATTTAAATACCTACACCAAGTATACCTATTTCCATTGGCTCATTGCTCCCCAAGGAAACTATCATACCTCAAACTATCTCTAGACCAGTCCCCCCCATTGCTAAGGAGACACTAAATCATAGAGACAACAAGGGAAAAATTGTGGATACTAAAAATAAAAATATAGGAGCCACAAGGGGAAAATATTGACAAACTCCTTATGTTAGGATTAAATTACCTGAAGAGGTAATTCTCACAACCCTACAATAGATATGCAAAGGAAAAGCACCATTACCCCTATTAGGAAATAAGCCTCTATTCTAGGGCCCCATCCTTTATCTAAAATAAAAGTTACCATTATATAATCTATTGTTAAAACACAAGTGCCACCACAACAAAACATCCCCACTATGGTCATGCCAATACACAATCCATTAAACCCATACTACCCATGTAGTTTAGGGGTAAGAACATACTATCACCATAAAATACCTACCATAAGGACTATCCAAGAAACCACTTCAAAGGGCCAAGGTTTAAGGCCTTATACCTCTCCTCCACCAGCATCTCAAAGGATGCAAAATCTAAATTAGGACCCATTGAAGGAATTTTGTTCTAAGATCCTTGATTAGCTTATCCAGACCTCCTCAATCACACTATCACCTATAAAAATTATCAACCCTCAAATTCAAAAACCATAATGGTATAGAGAAAATAGGTCATGTGCATACTATCTAATAGTTAAACATGATACGTAAAGCTACAATGCATTTAAAGTTATAGTCCAAAATTTATTAGATCAAGATGATATCCTAACTGAATAACTAGATCATACCCATCCCTATATAATCCATATATCATAGAAAATAACATGTTAGAGAAAGATATAAAGGAGAATAGAACTAATGATGGGATTCAACATCACTCTCTCCCCCTATGTAAAAGTGACCCTAAAAATATAAAAAATACACCCTTGTTCTAGATAGATGTAACTAATATAGCCACATGATCCCAAAAATGGGTCATAAGACCCATAATCATGAGAAAGCTAAAGTAACCATCACTAAAACACTATCTCCTATCATAAATAATCCAACAACACCTGCCTCTAAGCCTAAGGTCTCCATTTAAGGAAAGGCACAAAATAACAATGCTTTTGAGCTTATACAAATATCAGTTGTAAAGTAATTACACCAACTACCAATCAAAATTGCCTTGTATGAACTCATCCATAACTCTTCAAAATACCATAAATCCATGATAGAGGCCTTATGAGCCACAAAAATATAAATAGATGATCACTAACCATTATCAAATTTCATTACATCACTCCAAAAGCCCTTGTCCATTACATTTCATGATTTTGAGATACTACCTTTACAACCAAATGATCAGGATCCTAATTTATTTATTAACACCCAAATAGATCAAACTCAAATTAAAAGATTCATGATAGATAACAGTGCTATCATAAACATTATCTCTTACTACACATTCAAACAAATTCAATTACCTAAGATAGTGGTAGCTCAATCACCTGTCATCTTGTGAGCCTTTAATGATACCATTACCCCTACATTAGGAATGTTAGTACTTCATATTTAGGTAGGTACAAGATTCCTTCCTAAATTATTCTATGTCATTGAAGGATAATTTTAGTATAACATTCTCTTAGGATGTCCTTAGATACATGCCATGCAGTACGTCCCCTCAACATTACATTGATGCATTAAGTTTGAATATAAGGGTAAAATCCATAACATCTTGGCTAATCCCCATCCCTCTAAAACCTACAATCTTACCTTTTGACCCAATGTGGTCCTAATGCCACTAAAAAGTGCTACCCCATCACCATCTAATGAATCATCCACTAGCATAGCCATCCTTGCATCGAGACTAGGTAAGGAAACCATTGATTATACCTCTTAATATCTTTTGATTAGAGAATACTAATTATTGATTCTTAATACCCTCCCCACACCATAATAATATGGATACCCCAAAAAATAACCCTCTTATCATCTTAATCTTGGGGACATTATTCCTTTTTATCCACCATTCCTTCACTCCCACCTAATTTATGAGGGAATTAACCAGCCTTCCATAGGCTCCTTTAAACAAATTCAGAGTAAATTATTCACCTCCAACTTCTCATTTCTTGATAAACCCTATTTTATAGAAACATACCTCCAATGATGCACCTAAAAATGTTTTGCTATGGTACATTATGAACAGGGCCCTCACAAAGTTATATTCAGGGAATTTAGAAAATCTCGTGAGAAACATGGCCTTATATTTAGCAAAATCCCCAAATTTCATTCTTCCCCCAATACCTAAAGAGGGTACACCCTTCTTATCATCTGACACTTCTTCCATAGTATCATATCCATCACACCTAAATTTTTTTAAGTCAATACTATTTTTGTATAACCTCTTATTTATCATCATGATGGTGAGATTTGCACCATTCCTATATCATACCCTAACATGATAGGGTAAGATTCCCCTACCATCCCTATTCTTTAGTGTCAGGATGATGAATCCATCTTTACTCATCTAGGCACTCAAAATTATCATCTACATAAAGCCTTCCCATTATAAAATTCTAGTCTTTTGAATGAGGCCATTATTGATGTTAACATAGGATCCCCAAAGATTCCTTACGTTGTTAAAGTTAGTAAATCCTTAGATCTTCAAGAATATCAGGACTTCATTACTTTTCTAACTGATCATGGTGAGGCATTCACTTGGTATTATAGTGATATTATTTATATTTATCCTACCATCATTATTTATAATATCATTACATTTTTTAATGCTAATACTCTCAAACAAAAACTTCACAAAATGTGATGCCAACCTCACCTAGTTTACAAACTCAGGTTACCTTCCCAATATGTCACTTCCATCTAATGGTCCTGTAAAATGATGAAATTTATGAAAAAAAAACTTCTTCATTCAATTTTACCTCATAGAGACACTTCATACATCTTAACATGTTTATACAGATCCATTAAAATCATTCATTCTTAGGTAGAAGGTTCAAAACTCTCTAGTTTACCTGTTAGTTGAAGTAGCCTCCTTGTAGCCTTATTTCCTCTGTATATTGACCAAAAATATATATAGGTTAGATTAATAATGAATGTAAAAACACTTATTTATACTCATTAATCCCTTATATAACTTACTTGAGATTCAACTAGGATTCCTTTGTATAAATGAATACTTCGTTCTTTAACCCCTACTCTAATTAACCCTCCTTTCATGCAAACCTTCTTGTCCTAATCATTTTATGGAATTACAAGACAAAAAAATCACCTTTTTAGATACCCATTACCTCCTTATAGGTGAATCAATCATTCTTTGGTGCACTTCTTTGGATAAAATCACTTTTCCAATATCATCTTACTCTCTTTTAATTGCATACAACTAAGACACAATTTCAAATGATGTTTTCCATAGTTATCCATACTTCACAGGTATTAAACCACATTCAAAAGTTTAGAAACATATATAAGGTAAATATTCCAAATTTTAATGGGTTTTCAATGGATGAAACTCTTTTTAAAGGTCAAACCCTGGGTCTAGGGTTTATAAGGGCCTGTATAGGCTGAGAGCTTACAAAATGCAACTGGGAGTGTTTGATAGTGTTTCAAGGGATATAAATTAGTGATTAATGTATGCCTAAATTCAATTCAAATATTGATTAGACTTTCTAAATCAATCCTTCATGGATCTTAACACAAGATAATTTGATTGACTTTGATTGTGTTTTCATGACAGTCAGTAGGGGTTTGGGGATTTCCTTGACAAATTCTAGTCCTACAGACCTTCCAATCACTCCACCAACACTATATCACCTTATAACACATAAACACATTCATATCATCTTTATCTCATACAAAAATCAATCCATTTAGTTCTCTAACCATGCAAAATTTTGTGCACTTATCTGTCATTATCACCTACAAAGCTGAGAGTAGAGTTTTTAAAGTCTCAATGTGTTTTAGAGGTTTACAAAGCTTAGTTTATATTTTTTTAGATCTTACCTTACCTCATATACTTAAATCTATGTCTTTTACATCCCATGCAAACATTTTTTTACATAAATCTAACCTCCTTTGATAATGAACTGTATATGGGTTTTACATACTCTATTAATACCCTATCTTTTACTCTTTACACATTCAAACCATTCTAAATGTTATCAAACTTATCATAGGTTCCCAAATTAATCTCTAAACAATTCTCAAATACTCCTCACATGTAATTTGTATCAAAATGAGTTTATTGTTTCCTTAATCTCTCAAAGGAATACACATACATACATAGGCTTGTTCACTGTCTAGGATAGAAATTTACAAAGGGAAACAATTGTTGCATATCATTAAAATTAAGACCAACATTCATTATTTATTAACCAAATAATAACACTTACAATTCATTACATGGCTCAAGATCATTGCTCTATGGTTTTCAAGCCTTAATTGCATCTTCAATGAACCTTCTTATCTTCGCATGCCAATCTCTATCTCTTGACTCTTACATCTTCTTGAGTGAGGTCCTCCCTCACTATTTCTCTTCTCTTTACATTCCTCTTTATTTTAATGAGAATTCATCCATATCTCTTTCCTCTTATTCTTTTCTCACCTTCCTCTCTTGAGTGAGCTCTCTTACATTCCTCTCTTTTCATGAGCTCTCCCATGAATGATTACAAAATACTCTTTTTTGAAGAGTTTCATCTCTCTCACTTTTATGACCAACCTAGGCTCAAGACAAACTAACAAGATTTTATAAAACCAATATGCTAATAATAAAGGATTTTTTAACAAACACCTATGGTTGAAATATTTCAACCATCTCCTGTTATTTACTCAATAAACTTCCAACATGGGAGATCTTCTCTAACTACTTTTCATCCTTTCACTCTTTACATTTTACATTTACTCCTCCTTAAGTAACACTTTGGAGGGAAAATACAATAATCTAAATTTGAATTCAAACATGGTTAGAACTTGCAAGAATATTTAATGTTAGTCTCAACTTAGCCATGTCATCATGAAGATGTTTTGAGATGCTCCTACATCAAAATGCATCCTCATGTTGTATTTTTGGTCAAAGAAGAGTTGTAGCACCTCCTATCCATTAATTTCATCCAACCTATTGATTACCCTCAATGGGTATCTAGCATCATCCCTATAACAAATCCTATGGGGAGACTTCACCTTTGTACCAACTTTCAAGACATCAATATCACTTGTCCAAAAGATGACTTTCATCTTCTTAATATTTATCAGTTAGTATATTTGACCACTAACCATGAAATTTTATCATTAATGTATGGTTTTTCTAGATACAATCAGATCCTTATCACCCCATAAGATCAACATAAGACCTCATTTATTACTCCCTGGGGGACTTTCTTCTATTGCATCATGCCATTTGGCCTAAAGAATGTTGAAAAACCCTACCAATGAGCCATGACCTATATTTTTCATGATATCATCCATAATATTATGGAGGATTATGTTGATGACCTCCTCAGTAAATTAAAGTTACAAAAAGATCACCTTTCCATTCTAAAGGTTATTTTTTATCACTTAATCCAATTTTACATCCAATTAAACTCCAAGAAATGTATTTTTAGAGTGTTGATAGGTAAACTCCTAGGATTTATCATCTCCATCCATGGGATAGAATTTGACCCTACTAAAATCAGGGTGATCCTATAAATTCCACCTCCATCCAATCTCAAGTAGCTTTATAGTTTGCAAGGTAAATTGCAATCTATTCATCATTTTATATCCCAATTTTTTTATCATTGTCAACCTTTCCATCACCTTTTAAGAAAGGATACCCATTTTAAGTGGGATTATATCTCTCAAGAGGATTTTAAGGCTCTTAAGAATTACCTTCTCTTACCACCAATACTCACCCCTCTAAAATAAGGACAACCTTTCTTCTTGTACATTTTCACTATTGACCATGCCCTAGAGCTATGCTAGCCCATCATGATGAGAATCATAAAGATCAGGTTGTGTATTATATCAGTTAAATGTTTCTTGAATATGAGACATGTTATTCACATACTAAAATGTTGTGTTTGGCTCTTTTTTTATCACCAATAAATTACAACATTATCTCCTCAATCATAAGACTTACATTATTATGAGCACCGATCCCTTAAAATTTATGCACTCCAAACCTTATCAAAATTAGTGAATAGCTAAGTGAATTATGATCCTAGAAGAATTTGACCTATAATTTATCCATCAAAATTTATTGAACGGTAAAATTATTATTGATTAACTTGTTGAGGCACCCCTTCCTGATATTCAACCTATTAATTCTAAATTTCTAGATGAATCTATCACCTCTACATCTCAACTCAATCCACAATATCAAATCAATTTTTTATTTAATGGATCCAAGTGTGAACATGGTGGGGGAGTTAGAATTATCTTAATTCCCCTTGGGAGGACACCTATCCCTCTATCTTTTAAACTCAATTTTGACTGCACTGACAATATGATAGAGTATGAAGCTATAATCATAGGGTTCCAAACTGCCTTGGCATTAGGTATTAAAATGTTCAATAGTTTTGGTGATTCCTAGTTCATCGTTAACTAGATCAAAATCATCTATCAATATAATAATGATACTCTTTAAAAGAATAAAATCGTACCTAATTAATTTTTTGTGACCTTTGAACATTATGATATCTAAGTTACTCCTAGATCAACTAAAAATTTTGAAGATACCATGGACTCTTTGGGATCTTTTATCCCATCCTCATCTCAAGATTCAAAGTTCTTTGTCCTTATTCATAGTATTAATCAACCCTCTTTTACCCAAATTAAGCTCCCATCTATCCATAGTATAGAAGAGAATCCATCAGATCTCTGGTATTCCCAGATTTGGTTATTCATCTCGAGTTTCCTCTAGACCTATCTTGAAATGCTAAGATAGTGTTTTAGCATCACATCACCCATTTTTTTCATATTGGGGGTGTCCTTTATAATTTTGGATTTGATGGCATTCTTCTTTGTTGTCTTTAAAATCATGAAGCTACACTTGTTATTAAGGAAGCTCGTGATAGATCGTGTGGAGGTCACTTTAATGATTGTACTATCAGTAAAAGAATCCTATGGTTGGTTTATTATTGGCCCACTTTAAATCAATATTATTATGTGTATGTTAATAAATGCATCAAATGTCAGTAGCATACCAATTTATCCCATATCCCTAGTCAAACTTTACAAGTCACTCAGGACTTTTGGCTTTTCTCTTATGGGGGCTTGATCTTATAGGATAGATTAATCCCAAATCATCTCAATGCCATGGTTTTATTATTATTTCCACTAAGTATTTCACTAACTGGGTGGAATCTATCCTCCTTATCTCAACCAAATCAAATAAAATCATTATATTTATTACTCAACATATATTTTATCACTTTGGCATCCCTTATAAGATCATCACAGATAATGGAAAATATTTTAAGATTAAAAAGGTTCAAACACTATGTGATTCTTTCAGTATTAAGTTTAGTATTTCCTTTCCTTACTATCCCCAAGCTAATGGTCAAGCCAAGGCATCCAAAAATACTCTAGTCAAAATCCTTACCAAAGTGATTGATGAAGCAAGTAAAAATTGGCACTTACATATTCCTTATGCCTTATGGGCTTATTGGACTAGTATTCTAACTCCTATAGGTGCTACACATTTTTCTCTAGTATATGGTCCTAAATTTTTACTTCTTCTCAAAGTTCAAATCCCATCCCTCCACATCTTCCTAGAGGATATCATTTCTAAGGATGATTTTCATTAGGAAAGACTAGCCTAGCTTAAAATCTTAGATGAGCATCATTCAACTACCCTTGACCATATACTTGTATATCAAAAATGAATTAAATGCACTTATAATAAACATTAGAAACAACATGAATTTAACATTGGTGATCTTATCTTAAAATAAAATCAACATGTAACTAATATGTAAAAAAGCAAATAGGGAAAATTTGATCTAAATTGGCTCAAACCATACATCATCACCCATAAATATAGATCTAGGGTATATCATTTAGCCTCTCTTAATGGAAAATTAGAGCATGAACCTCTTAATGTCTTGCTTGTGTCCTTTTTATTTTTAATCAATTTAATTACTTTGGTTGGCCTAGTTTAGTTTCTAGGTTGTATATCCCTCTTACTATTATACCCAATAATGATATCTAGAGACATGTGATTAATTGATAATTTTACCTCATATTAACCTTAAATATGAATACACCAACTCTATTCATAGCATACCATAATTAGATAAGTTTCATCCATTCTAAGATGGAACTCTAAATCATTATCCCTTAAATTCCATTCTTATCACTAAAATCCCCTTTTAAAATATGTGTGTTTTAGCTTATCTATCAAAAGCTTTGGGAAATTATCCTAGGATACCTAAGGCCAATCCATAAAATAAAAATCATATTTGGGATCAAAATCAAAAGCACAACACCTATAAAACCAAAAGCAAAGTAAATGCATAGACTACTCCCTTGAAGGACAACTATGCTAAAATATACAAAGTTTGTGGCACTATAACATAATCACAGACTTCTCCCTTGAAGGACAATTACTGAAAAAAATCATATATTCAAATATAGACTACTCTCTCAACGTATGTCTTTCAAGATTAAATAATTTTCTAGAAAGCTTCCTACATCAATCAGCATTCTCAAAATTAGTAGACTTCCTGCATTGATTAGTCTACATGGATTGGCACATTAAGATTCTAGGTTAAGCCTTAGTTGGGAATATGTAAGATAAAATCACCTTATCCTTATCACCCATCTATCATCACATCCTAAAATCCAAATCAACTAGATCCTGATATTAGTTATCCTAAATTTGTTTAGACTTTTATTAGCACTAAGTTGAGGATGCACGTGCATCACTTTTAACAGTTTCCCATGGGTCACGGTACAATCCATTCAAAGGCCATTTTATGTAAATTTAATCAAACTATCATCTATATTAATAAAAATACAAATCTGTAAACAAATTAATATCATCTAATCCATTAATCCATACACAATAATAATCATAATCCATAACTCATAAGCTTCAAATCCATAAATCAATACATTGTCTAAAATCCATAATCACCTAACTCTGTAATCAAATAAATTCATAAATAAACCATAAATCATAATCATATCCATGTTACTCATAAGTTCACATCCATAATCCATGAACCTTTTATAATATAATGTAAAATCCATAAAACATAAAACATCAACTCATTTAATGACGTCACATAAAATAGCATAATCATCTAATCTACTCCATGGTAGTCAAAAATATCACATGTAAATAGCATAATCCATCCATAATCCATAAAACTAATATCCATAACATCACACCATCTATAAACAATGTAATAATCTATCAACAACATAATCCATAAAACATAATATATCCATGAACATAATAATCAGTACACCCAATCAAATTACATAATCCATAATCCTACTATATATATATATATATACATATATATATATATATACATATATATATATACATATATATATATATACATATATATATATATATATATCAAATCAATGTGTTTGTATACATGTAAATGGCTCTCTAGCTAGTACAAAAATATCTACACATGAGTCTACATAGTGAAGTCTACTCTACTCAAATGGATACTTGATCTATCTCCACCCTATCCCCACCTCTATCACCAACCCTATTCCTCCACCGTGTAACACTCCCCATGCTGACAAAATCTACAAAAGTATGCCTAGAAGATCTACCCTAAGTGGTCCTATAGGTAGCATAATGAGGAGTCTCTAGTGTCTAATCTAAAACAATGCACTCATAGAATTTTATCTCTAATACTAACTCCCTATATCTCTTTATACTCATTATCCCCTTGGCCTCATGGTCAACCCCACCATCTCCCTAATCACCTATATAGATGGCTCCCTATCCTCCACATACCTCCTCAATATCTCTACCTCCACACTAATCTTATCATGTTCCTCCACCACCATATCATGAATCAACTATAGGGAACCAAATCCCACCTATAATGTATCTATTTGCTCTCACACCCTATCCTACTCCAACCATACCACAATCAATGCCCTTTTACTATTGTAAGCTAACCATCTAAATAGGCACACCACTTTAACATTATGTCTCTCTTTGTAATTAGCTCCTCCACATATATCTCCTCCTACTCAACCTCTTCCTCATCTACTCTAACCTTTCCCCCTACTACCTTATCTCCCATCTCATATCCTATCTCCCCTACCTCCTTAACACTTGAATCCTCCTCCTTCACATCATCTATCTCCTCATCCTCCTCCTCCTAGTATCATCACACCACCCTCTCCTAACATACCCCCCATTACTATTCCCACCAATTTGTGTATGCAAGCATGCATCTTACATCTTCCATGTCATCCCCAATTGGCACTCAATCCTCCTCCACCAAGACATCTCCTATCACTGGTCCTGGTAGCTCCCACTCCATCTCATCCCTCTTGTATACATGAGGGGCCCATGGGATATCTTGTACCAAGTGAAACTATCACCACACTCAGCCTAAATATAGATATTCCCACTAATCTCTCCTCTTCCCTACACCTAGTGCTCCTTCTATATCCCTACTAGCTTCGCCTCCATCCCTGACCACTCAAGAAATCATAAATAGGGCCTCCAATTGATGTGTTTCCCTGATCCCCTCTAATATTCCCTTATAATAATAGGCCAAATCTTTCACAATACCATCTGTAAAGCTTCATGCTAAAACAACCTTCTGTCATAGGAAGACCACATTGTAGTCAATCTTATACCATCATATCTATGGGGTACCTATGGGCTATACTACTCAAATGTGCTCATAAGCCTAGCACTATGCTATCAATATCACATCTAAACCATATCTCCTTTCAGTCCTATAACCCCAGATCTTCTTATATATATGTGCTAATAGTTTAGATGCCCAAGCAAAATTGTATAATGCTCTAACATGTCTACCCCAACTCTCATCAAGATCCATGGAAACCTCCCTCCTCCCAAGTTTAGAAGAGCATAACAAGATATTGATATCATCATCATTATCAAAACACTTTTCCCAATTATGTCTACATGATACAATGGCCAAAAATTAAAACCCCTAGTAATAAAGCTAATCCCAACTATCTCATCTCCATATAGGCATCTCAGGGATAGCACTTGATCCTACTCATCCATAGGTACTATCGATATTCCCTTGATGATAGTCATCTCACTAGTTGATAGCCATAAGGTCCCAATCATGATGTCCCATCACTTTATTAATGCCACTAGTAGTTCAGTGCCACAATAGATGCATTGATAATGATATACCCCTCCTAATCCCATAACCTCCAACTGAGCTTTGTTATCATCACTAATTTACACATATAAATCTTCTAGTAATGGTATCACTTGATCACATAATTATATGATCCCCTATGCCTTCCATCAGTATCCTTATAAGCATATAAAACTCTTGAACACCCTAACATAGTCTAAAAACCTACCTCTATTATGAATCCCTTTCCACTAGGTGAGAATCAATGTTGATCCCTTAAAAATTGGCATCATTCTCCTGAATTAGCATCATTTCTATGAAATGATGTTGATTCCTTTTGAATCATCATAGATTCACTAGGGAATCAATGTAAATTTTTTTGAACCATCCCTCTACACCCTACCCTAGTTTTAATCCCTAATAACCATAAAAAAACTAATCAAAATCAAAATTACAACAAAAAAATTATAAAATACATGACTTACCTCTTCATGGGAATGTCTTCATCATCAAGAGCCACTAGCACTAGCCACCATTTCATCCTATAGTACTTTGGTCATTATATCTCTAAGGTGTCATTTGGGATCTTGAAATTTTCAAATGAGTCCTTTTTATATGGTTTGCACCTTTAAAATATCACCTTATATCCTTAGTGATTTTTCATAAAGATAAATATCTTAATCAAATAATCAATTCCACCAATTAAGATTTCATAGGGGTCATCAACTCTGGTTAAAATATCAAGTTCTAACTCCACTTGTAAAGCCTATTCAATCCACTTTAAATTTACCTTTATGAGCATGTGAATGGATAATGGAGGAGAGAGAGATATTTGCATTTTTGGATCTTGAAACTTCATCCCAAGCATGAATCAGACCTATAAAATCCCAAGAGACACCTCTAAACTATTTTCACCTGAAAATGAGTTCAAGAAGTTCATGCAAGTGCCTAAAACTCCCTTATAAGCATTGAAATTCAAGATTATGACCAATGTATGACATCTTGACATATAATTAAATTATATAACTACTATAAGGACCTTATAAAGAGTGCTAGTATGGATCATTCACTTTGGAGGATTTGTTATATTGTTGGAATTAACCAAAAATCACCTTTTACTTCATAAAACATTACCTTAAAGTCTCCAAATAAACCTTAAACTTTCCAAACATGTATGAAATCTTTAAACAAGTTTATAAAGACATGAAATGACTTTTAGAGATACATAACAATAATGCAACACTTGACCAAGTGTCATCACTCCATGACATGACTAACCTAGTATAATACAAAGACAAACTATTACCTTAATTTTTCCAAATTAACCTTAATATTTGATAACAAGGATTTAGAAAGTCTATTATAATACCTCATAGTACATGGAAAATATATGAACAAGATTTACAAGACATGACAAGAAATTTTTTGCCTATAGGGGTTGACATTTTGACCTTAGGGGTCAAAATTGATCAACAAATTGGTGATTCACAAAGGTAGCATGCCCACTATGCTAATTAGACCAATAGTTTTGTTCTTCCATTAGGTAATGGAGTCACTTGAAGTAAATTATAAACCTAATCAGACTTAGACCAATATAAAAAAAAATTATTTTACTTCCAAACACATAAAACATGGATAACATACACAAAGCAAAAAAAAAAGACACACACAGGTGCTTAGCTAAGCACATAGGGAATACAACAAACAAGAAAGTAAACTAATATATATAACTACCTTGAAAAAAACTTATTCCTCCTAATTTAAATGGGAATATTGTGATATTTTTTACTCCATGATATTAAGAATGGCATGAAGCAATCTACCTCTTAAGCCTTGGTATTGTTATCTTCACCCTCTTCTTAATTTACACTCTTCTTGGCATGCTCTCAAATGAAGTGACAATAAAAAACCAATATCCTATGAATATATATTCATCTTGTGCTTCAACATCATTATTTTGATCTCTCTTGATGCTAGATGTCAACTCAAGCATGGCCACTTCTTGTTTCATAGGGGTAGCATCAAACTTGGTACCATGGGGATTGTCACATTATCCTTTAAGAGGGAAGGCATCCTAAAATCCATATTCAATATGTCCAAAAGGAGGTGTATGCCCTTTAATATCCTCAAATTCATTTCAAACATCCCAATGCTTCTACCATAGGTCCTCTTGGTCCATAAAGTCAGCAACAGCCTTAGCCTTTGTTATCTTTTCCAATCCAATATCTTGATTGTCTTGAAGAATGCCTCCATCATAGATTGATTTATCATGGACTTGAAAACATATTGGATCACTAAAAACCTTGAATTATTCACCATTAACATGGTCTTGTTCTCCTATAGGTTATAACTACTCAAACCTTCATATTCTTTGAACATGTGTAAATAGGTCTGCCACATGTCCTTCAAATCTCCTTGAACCTACTCATTTGACTCAATAAGGTCAGCCAACATGATGTTCCTCTCAAGATCCTTTTATTTCATATCTTCACCAAATTATTCATTGGACAAGGTATAAATCTTATCATTCTCCTCATAGGTAATTTCAACCTCATTAAGATCACTCCTTTCTTTATTTATGAAGACTAATTTGTGTTTAACTTCACCAAAAGGAGTACCAATGGTGAATTCCTCATCATATACACTTTAATTATCTTCATCATCTTCTCCTTGAACCTAATTTATAGTTTCAACTTCTTCTTCATTTAATTCCCATAGTATGGGTTCTTCCTTAATAAAGGGGATGGTGGGAAGGTGATGAATAGGTTCATGACTTAGAGAGGGAGTATGAGGTATGGTGTATGGCTCATTAATGAGCTTGGTAATAGATGGAATAATTTTACAACTCAGGGTATTGGATATGGATGGATCTTTTAGGAACTTTTGAAGGGAAATCAAGTTGATTTGGGCAATGGACACTTCAACAAGAACTTTACTTTTCTTATAGTCTCCGTGGATTTCATTCATAGCTGCAAACTAATTTTTAATCTTCTCAATTGGGACCTCCTTATTTTGAAAATATTCTTGGATATACCTCCAAGATGAAAAAGATAGAGGTTCTTGGGAAAATGGAAATGGGGTTTGAATATTCTCAAGGGTTTCTTTGAATTTAATCTCTTGATCATGGTTTTGTTCAAGTCCCTTAATTTTTAACTCCAACTTTCTTTGAATTCAATCTCTTAATCTTGGTTTTGTTCAAGTCCCTTAATTTTCAACTCCAACTCTTCAATTTTCTTAGTTAAACTTTCTTGGAATAGCTTTTATTTAAGGTGGTTAGTGACCTCAAGAGGATATATAGCATAATAAGGCTCACATGGAATACAAGAGGGATCTTGAGGAAGGATGGGATGGACTTGCATAAGTTTAGATTCTACCTTGGCTTTAACTCCCCAATATATGCTTGTCTCACCTTGATTACTCCATTATTTCACCATCTGATTCCATCTTGGAGTCCTAAAAGACTTCTTAGGGGCTTATTGAGGAAGATAACTAGAATTTTGGTTTTCAACAATACGCTGATCAACAACAATCTCCTCCTTCCTTTGAATGCTCTCTTAGATTGAACTCCAAGAAGGTAAAGTTTGAGAGGTGTGTGAAGGACTTAGAACACTTAGAAGTTCACTTGAAATGGTCTCTTAGGGAAGAATGGGTGGCGTATATCAGGGTTGAGTTGGTATATATGAAGAAACATAGGACTGATGGAGTTGAACCTAATGTTATTCATGACCCCTTATCTTATCTTCTATGCTTTGAATGAGGCCACTTACATCCAACATTTCACTTGAGAGGCTTTGCCAATTTTATCTCTCAATAAGTGCCCATTCTTATATTATTAGTTATAATGAATTTCTCATATCATGAATGAGATAACTAGGGACACCTTGACCATATTAACTTTATGTGTTAATCCCTACCATATACCTTTGATATCCTAAGAGAGTTTTCTTGAAACTTAAAATGGACTTATTTGAGAAGTGATTATATCGGCTAGGGACACCTTGATCTTGAGAATGCTGATCATATGCAACATAATAGTCATTTAATGGGAATGTATGTTGATCATAAGATTGATATGACTCATGACAAGGTTGATAAGGATCATACTAAGGCTGATATGGATCATACTGAGGCTAATAAGGCTCATCATATGACTGGTAAGAGTTATGTTGAGGTTGATAGGAAGTGTTATGACTGGCATACCTCATCCATTTTCATGAAAGTATACCACACTTTAAACTCATCCATAAAAACCTCATCAAATTGGTGAATCAAAGTTATAAATTACATTGAAAAAGTGATTGGGCTGTTATAACTAATTTATTGAGCATAGAGTCACCATTGATATTTTGAATGCCTCTAAATGTTGATATGTAGAAGAACACCAATAATACTTCCACTCCTTTGAACCTTAGTCCCATCAAGCATACCAAAATTATTATCAACCAAATTTCCACCCTTTATAAGGTAGTTTAAGCCTTCCAAATTTGGAATAACATGGAAAAAATCTTAGGTTGTGGGTGGTCTAAACTTGGATTGAATCTCTAAGTTAAAAGGCTAGCTCCCCTTGATCAACCACTTAGGCTCACAAATTACTCTAATAACTTGCTAGGAAAAGAGAGAGAAACCTATTATAATGGAGGTAATGCAAAAAATAGTTAGACCACTACCAACCAGCTTTAAATACACTTCAAACATGAGACTAACCTTCAACAAACACTATTCCAAATTTGCTTCTCTATATTATTATTTCTCATAATGGTTGTGAAGAATGCTTGGGATAGGAAAAATAATCAAAAGGTCATATAATGACACTAGTGAAAAGGATACTCACTGAACCTTTACACCTCATTTAGATACTTTAGAATACCTTCAAAAATGATTATAAATTGAACATAAATACAAGAAAGGACAAACATGCCAAGAAATAAAAACTATCACTTAGAAATATCAACTACTCAAGCATACACATTAAAACCAATAAAAGGAGGAGGTAAAATAGAATTTTCTTATTGATCAAAGTCTTTAAATTTATAATGGATTCTCCATACCTATATGGAGGATACAAACATGTCCTATCAAGGCTATATAGATAGAGAAAGTGAGAGAGAAGAGGGAGAAAGGCATGAGAGAGAGAGAGAGAGAGAGAGAGAGAAGTGTCAAAAATAGATTTAAAATAATAAATGAGTTTTAAAATATTTAAATATATCTTATAAAAATTTTTTACTCTCTTGTAGATGCCTTTCTACTCCAAGTGCCATGGAATTTTGTAACTTTGTTTGACACCTTGCCTTACTCTTAAAAACTACCATTTACCTTGGCTTGTGAGATGACAGGTAGTTTCATTGATGGTAAATTCATGTTGAACTAATATATTTATTTGATCTTGAAAACTTTAATCTTCTTATGATCTAATCAAACTCACATCTTATTGTTAATCATCAAGTAACTCATTAGGTGTCTTGAAAACCCTTTGTCTCACTAGGCCAATCTTTCTTACAAGTGTCAAATCTTGAGTCCATATTCACTAATGGATTATATCTACATGGAAGGCATATACATATCATATCAAACCTGAAAAAATCCATTTTTAGTCATCAAACTCTATTTAAGACTCTATATTGCATCAAAATCTCTCATTTAGTGTCATTCCTTGTAGCCCTAAAAATGTGTAAACCTCTTTGTGTAGAAGAATGTATGGAGGATATTGATAAATTGAAGATAATCCTAATAACCTAGTATCTATTATATCTCCATGCAAATTTTTATGTATTTAATCTATGTGTAAGTGTCCTTTTTTGTTATAGTGTCCTTTTTTGTTATTCTCTCATCAATTAGGACTCCTTGCCTAGAAATTAAATTTTGGCCCAAAATCACTCCCACACATGTGAAACTTATTAGAATTTTTTGATTAAATCTCCCCATTATAATTCCATTATCCATGTAAATAATCATCACCTAATACCCTATATGGATAATTCAACCATGAAATGGTCAAAAACTTTAGTTTAGGCACTCATGCAAGCATGAGAGATAGTTAGAGTGTTTGGCAAGAAATTTACATGATCTAGTGCTTGTAAATAATTTTTTTATGATTGAAACATAATTAGTAAAATTTATCAATCAAAATTAGGTCTCTTTAATTGTTCAATAGGTCTGCATATAGGCCTTTTGGGTTACAAATGAGTGCATTTCTCTTTTCTTGGCTAACTTGACAACTAGTAGAGCTGATATGTCACTTTAGGAGACATGAGAAGTGTTATGAATGACCATAGAACCTATGGAAAGTAATTATATACCTATTATATTGTTTCATAGATAATCCCATACCCTATAAATTCATAGACACACTTATAACCCTATTTTCTACCTTGTTTTGTATAGTTATACCTTCAAGTGTACCATCAAGTGTGTTCTTTAGTTATCCCTAAGAGTTATGAGAGTAATTCAAGTCACTTAAAGAAATAAAGAGTTTAAAATGACTTTTTAAGGTTTATATTACTAACCCTTCCATTTTCAAATGGTTTTCTTCCATCCTTCTTTAGACATGTCATGATCACTACTAGTTGATGCCTAGGGTCTATGAGTCTAGCACTACAAGAAACCCTCATTGGTTATGTTTGATCATTTTCTATTTATATAAGATTTTAAATACCTTATAACATTTTTTTGTATTCCCTACCACCTCTATAGGGTCCTCATTTTCAATACTCACCTTCAATAGGCATACTTTTATCACAACATTACGTATACAGTCCTCAAGTCACTAAAAATTGACAACCCTACTTAAAGGACTGTAGGGTTTGAAATGAACCTATCTTGATCATTCTCATGACTCTTTAATGAGGTATTTTAACTTATGTTTATCATCATGAATCCATTAAATTTTCTATTATCCATACCTCAACCTCATTGTTCAACATAGGACCTTCCTCTCAAGCTTGAAGACCAATTGAGCTACTAGGTAGTCTTGTAGGTGTCTTTGGATTGTGTGATTGAGCCTTAAGTTTATTAAAGATTGGGACACTAAATTTCTATCCTTTAAGCCTTGTGAAAAAAATTCAATACTTTATTTCACCCCTATATTCATTATAGTCTTATTTATCATATGAAACATTTCCTTTCCAAAAATAGGCTTGACTATGTGTGCCAAGAATCTTTTAGCTATAAGTGGTGATTTAGGTGATTGGAGTGTTAAGACCTAAAAATTGACATTAATAAATTAATTAATTAACTACATAAAGTATCTAAATTTCATTTACATCTTATTCTCATTGCATTATAATTTTCATTGTCCTTTCATATCATTCTACAAACTTTTTCTCTTACCTTCATACACAAGTCTATATATGAATATTTAAGTCTATAAACTCAGTCATTTCAACTCTTTCTTGAATTTTAAAGGGTTTATATGTCTCCATTGTTAAATTTATTCTCACCTAATTTCATTGAATCATGTTTCCTCATATACATTCCTCTCATGACAATTTATTTTAGTCTAAAATGAGGACCTACGGGTCTAAAACCTATAGGTCTACCTTTTTGCATAGATAAACTATTTATAACATATTATTTGGTTATATGATCATCGAGTTTATATCATCTCACTATCAATTTTCATATTATCTACCTCAATATCCTATGGACCACTAACTAAAAATCATGCCATCTCTAACCTATACATTTGCATATACAGGCCTATAACAAGTTAGCCCATGTACAAGGCTTTATACATAGAAACTAGAGTCTCTTTATTCATTTAAAATTTTCATTGATGTCCTAAAATTTTTTATTTACTAAAATTACCTTCAAATTAGCAATTCATGAGCAACCTTGACTTGTATTTTAAATAATTTCACTATAAATAATAGACCTATAGGTCTATATTCTTTATGCTTAAGGCATTGAATGGTGTAGGTTTGATCTCATGATCCTAAGATAATATTCACTTGGCTCCTCATATTTAAAATTTATTCATATCATCTTATGAGATCATGATATCTAGATTACATTGACAAAATAAGACAATAACTTTTGGAAACATGTTTTGCAAGAAGAGTTAAACACAGTCTTCAAAACCAAGATCATGCATGATACATGAAGAAGATATGTTGGAGTAAATAATGGAGACATTTATGAACTTTGAATTTTCATTTATAAGGTTTAAAACATGATTATATACCTTTTTTCCATCTTTTAAAACATTGAAAACACTAGATTAAATAACAACTATGAAAGTCACTCTATAAATTGTGCAGGATAGTAGCTTTCCTTGCCAATTGTTCTCATGCTTCAATGAATTCATTATTTCACCTAAGAGGCCTAAAACTTACCCTATCATGGTTTTGAACCTAAAAAAAGTGCCTTAGCTCTTTATTTCTTGGTCATAAAGATAAGTAGATAAATCAAACAAATAATGACCCTAATTGACATTCCATAATGGTAATCAACTCTATCAAAATATCAGGATTTAACTCCACCTGTATGACCTGTACCATCCACTTGAAATTTACCTTTTTGAGTTTTTGAAAGGAACAATGGAGGATAGAGAGAGTTATTTGCATTTATGGAACTAAAAACTTCCTCCTAAGCATGAATCAGACCTATCAAAGGCCCAAAGACACCTCTAAAATTTTTTCACCTAAAAATGAGTTTAATAAGTTCGTACAAGTTCCTAAATCTCCCTTATAAGAATTAAAATTTAATATTCTAAATAATGTTTAACCTCATGACATATAGTGAAGTTATATAGCTTATTCAAGGACCTTGTAAAGAGTCTTATTATATATCATTCACATTTAAGGCCTTGTCATATGTTGGAATTAACTAAAAATCACCTTTTTATTCATAAAATATTACCTTAAAGTCTCCAAATAAACCTTAAACTTTTGAAAACTATATTAAATGTTTTAAAATTTTGATTAAGTAATGAAATAACTTTTAAAAATACATAAAAACCTATTACACCACTCAACCAAGTTTCATCACTCCATGACATGATTAACCTAGTATAATGCAAATTTAAATTATTACCTTAATTTATTAAAATTAACCTTAATATTTTATAACAAGGTTTTATAAATTATATTATAATACCTCATAGTACATTACAAATCTATGAAAATTATTGACAATACATGACAAGAAATTTTTTGCCTATAAGGGTTGACATTTTGACCTTGTGGGTCAAAATTGGTCAACAACACCTTTATCCAATAATCCTCTAATAGGTATGATGAATGGTATTCTATAATGTAAATTTCCCATCTTGCATCCCAAATTCCTTTCATATAATTTTATTTATTTGAAATTAACATCCCTTGTCCTCCACCCATGGGGAAAAAAGCTGCATTATTCGAATTGGAAGATAACATTCTCCAAAATTGTGAAGAGATGTCTATCTATGTTGATGAAATGATAGACACTTCTCTTTCACTCAAATTTCCTATCTCTTCCATGATTATTTATTATATATTGCTTCATGTGGAGGATACCCCTCTCTTCATTAGCATTCAAATAGGAGATATCCAAGTCAAACATGTTTTAATCAATGAAGGATGAGGCACTTGTGTTGTTTCCCTTGATTTTATTAAAATACTTGGATATTCTAAATGTAATCTTAAATCCACATGAAGTACATGTCAATGATATGATAAAATATAAATTCACCCTCTAGGTTGTGTTTGGATTCCTATCATCCTTCCTCTCATCACTATTAATGTGAAAGTTGTGATATTTAACTTTCCACTTTCCTATAATATATTACTCAGTCAACCATGGACACATCACATGAGATTAGTTACCTCATACACATGCCAATGTGTTAAATTTACCCATAATGGTTTTATCTATAACATTCAAGGTGAATCAACCCCTTGAAATTTTGAATAATTCAAAAAATAAAGTGTTTTCAAAATACCTACCCTTAAGCCTTTACTTAGCATTCCATTCCATGACTTGTAACACTTTAATTATCCTATTAACTCTTCTCAAGGTTATCATGGTCATATTGAATTAATAGGAAACATCCCTCCTAACCTCTTAGAATTAGTAAATGATGAAGTATGAACTAGATAAGATAATATTAAATATCAAAACTTATGATCTTTCTCCCAACAACATTACTCAATTACCTCCTTCTCTTTAAACTTAGTCCCATAAAAAACCTTTGAATGAACTACCAATTACCCTAACTAAAACTACACATTATATTCACCATTTTGCTTCATATGATTAAATAGTTGACACATGTACTATTGACTTATATACACCTAATTATGATGATGTATATTCTCGAGATGACCCATTTATATCCATATTTGTTCATGATAAAAATATAGAGGTTCTTAGATATCATTCTTCCTTATTTTAGTCTCTTAGTTATTTTTCTATTTTTCTTTCTCTTATAGTACCTGATATTAGTTTTTCCTTTATTTTTCATAGGTCAGAGATGGATCACACACTTACTACACCTCCAGTCATTATTGAACCTCTCAAGAGTATACTTATGGACCATGCCATGATGAGACCTTAGATTTTTTGTAGATACCATGATCCTTCTAGTTTTTTCCTCCTTAGATGTTAGCCACTCTACTTCAACCCATTGTACATCCACCCATGCATACAGATGAGCCTAATCTAATTTACATATTATCTTATTCATTCCTTGGTGATGGTATTCTACCATTACCTAAGATCTATCATATACTATCACAATGGTAAAATTAGCCCTCTTGGGATATCCATAGAGTTAATGGTCATTATACCAAGGATTGATGTATACTTTAGTAGTATCAGGCATCTTCCTTTACCACTTTGACTAGTAAACCTTCACCATCTACTAATACATGTATTTGTTATGTTTATGGTACACATAACCATTCTTCTACTTATTACTAACAACTCATGTAATAATTGATACACTGCATCCATCCATAGCATAACCTAAAGATAAAACTATACCACCTCCTAAGCTACTCTCGGAGTATATCCCTAAATATGGATAATTATATTGCCTTTGAGATAATTTCAATACACACCATATCAATATATTTTTAGTACTTAAGTATAATATTTATGATCTTTTATGGCCTATTACTTTACCAACTTAGCCTCCCTTTCCAATTCATATATAGGTAAAGGCTTCTCCTTCCCCATCACCTACATCTTCTCACAAATTTCAAGACACTTGTTACATTCCTAGCATTGAAATCCCACACAAGAGGTTCCTCGTGATCATCGTCATTCTTCTATCACACCTAATTTTTCTATAGATATGATACAAAATGAATTTTTCTCACAAATTTATATGAAGATTTATGATACTCTGATTAATGTCAAAATTCAACTACATAAAGATGTATCAGATGTTATGGATGGTATTTGTAGTGAGATTTATCAGTATTTATGAACACATCATGATGTTTTATCACATTATTTACCACGTTATTACATTTTCCTTGATATATGATTATTTATATATTGGATATTTGATCTTCATTTTAATTGGGTCTCATTTATCTACATCTTTATTTATGATCTTTTATGGATTATTTTAATATCAATTTTTACCAACTTATACTTATGTCTTATAATCATTTTCAAATATAATTATTATTCTCTTTTTTTACTTTTATCATTGTTTTTTATCTTCAATTCAAACAAATATAGTTATTATTGTGACTTGGTTATCAAACCCACATCCCCATAGTATCCTATATTTACCATATTCTCAGTTCACAAGCATAAGTCTCATTGTATCACTATATACATAGATCTCTTTTGATCTCCATATTTCCCCTTTACTTCCCTTCTCATATTAAGTACACATACAGTTGATATTTGAGATAGCATACTATCATATAGGAAAGACAAATTATTTAGTCAATCATCTCTCTAAATATCTTGATTCCTATAGACAAAACCCAAAGTTTATCTATGTGTGTCACTTTTGTCATTCCTGTTTGGTTATCTATAAAATCCATAAAAACTTAACATATAAATCATTGTAAATAAAAGGCAATGATCAAAGTGCAAAAATTAAAATCATAATAAAATACATGATTCATAGCACATATCTTATCCCCAATCGAAGATCAAACTCCATAGCTAGCCTCATAATAGATCCAAGGTCCATTGGGGTGTGGTAGGCTAGTAGATTGGTATAGGAGAATTCAAAATTATCTATATTGATACCTACTTTCTCATGTAAGTACTCAATCTTCACCACAAATCAATAGATATATAAGGAGTCCTAAGGAATGAGGAACATGTTGTGGGAAGGTAGGTCCATTTTACTTTTGTTGTATATATAACCTTCATGACTTGATCTTAGTACTCCACTTATTTTCCCATAAAGTTTTGTGTCTATTGTGAACAGATATATTTTGTATATGTGGATCACTAAACTACTAGTGCATTACTATATTTTTATTATGCCTCATGTCTATAAAGGTTTCATTGAATGCCTATGTCATACTTATTCCATTCCATTCATTGAATAAAACAATCCCAATATTCCTCCTTGATGAATATGCTTTGTTAATTGATATTAATCCTAGAGTTATTCCATTTGTGAGTTGTAGTATAAGACCTTGGATAGGACCAAGCATTCCTCACAAGTGTATCCTTATTTCCTAATAATCATTTCCCATATTTCAGCTCAGTGGTGTTCCCTTTGTGAGTTTTAATATAATACCATGGATAGGACTAGGCATTCCTCACAAAATACTCCTATAAACTTATATACCATTAGTCACATCAATAACTATCAAATTGTGTTTATTAATTTTACATTTGAATTCACACATTTTCCATTTTATTATAAATTTTTCATGCTTCCCATATTTACTTAATATGATTTATCTTGTTTTGATTTGTTGTGATTACTTTTCAAACAATTGATATAATATATTTTCTATTTTAATACAAAAAATTTCATATTTCCCATCTTGATTTAGTATGATTTACCTTGTTTTAATTTGGTGTGATTACTTTTCAAACACTTGAATTGACATGATTTCCATTTTACTATAAAGTTTTCATACTTACCATATTGATTTATTATGATATACCTTATTTTAATTTGGTGTATTTACTTTTCAAATACTTGATATAACATGTTTTCCATTTTATTACATATTTTTCATATTTCCCATCTTGACTTATTATGATTTATCTTATTTTAATTTGGTATGTTTTCTTTCATTCTACATTATTACAAACATTTTCTATTTTTACTATCTTTTCATCTTTTGTTTTCCACATTTCCCATTGTGACTTAGTTTGTATTACATTTTATGATTATTTACCTACATTTCCCAATCTTATGTTTTCTTTTTAACCATGAATATGTCTCACATAATGATAGAAAAGAAATCAAACATCATATAATTTACCATAACATCTACATCAAAACTAAAACACATGTGCTAGAATTAAAATAACCACCTAAATCCATATATCCATCAAACAAGTGCACTCAAAACCCAATATAATATCTCTCTGACCTTCTTTCCCATAAAGCTAAGGCCTACCTCTCAGCCTTCAACTCTGGGGCACCACAGATCGTAGGATTACCTACAATGGGTAATCCAAGTAGATTATGGACATCTTCCAATGTGATCCCCACCTCTAAAGTATCTCCATCCACCTCCCACTGGAAAGTGTTTGTTAGTCATTCCTATGATCTAAGGACCATGATGACTAAGTAAACACTCAAGAGGTTCTGACACATATCCATAATACCTCTTAATCCTAAGAAAGATAAATGTGCATGATAATCATCTAACAATATCTCTAATAAGTTTGGTAACCATGTTACTTTCACTAGGCACCAAAATATTCATCACCTCTGCAAAAATTAAAACAATATAGAATGTATTATATCTCAATATAAAATTCATAAAAATTCTTTTTTTAAAAACTTAATTTCATAAAATTAACTACTTCATCAACTTATTCTTGTTATTTTCTCCCCTTTTCCTACATAGTTAGACACTTTTATTTTAAGTTGGCTCTATCAGCTTATGTAGTCATCCACTTTTATACTAATTCATCCCTATCATCCTACATAGTCAACCACTTTATACTAATTTAGCCATGTCAACCTACATAGTCAGCCATTTTACACTAATTCGGCCATGTCATTTCACACATTCAACCACTAGTATACTAATTCAGCCCTATTACCAATTTCTATAAACTACATTAGCCTTCTCCTACATAGTTAGCTCATTATTTAAAGTTATGTCAACCACTCTCTTACAGTACAAAATCAGCCAATATATACTAAGTCAGCCACTTAATCCTTCCAACTAGATCATCCCCCTTCTATGTAGTTGACCATACAGAGCAATACTAAGTAAGCCCTCTACTACATAATCTATCCCTTTGACCACCCTTTACCTTTTCAATTGAGTCAGATGAGTTGACTCTATTTTAAGAAAAGTGATAACTTTTCCACAATTTATCGTAAATGCCTTAGTCATTTATTACTCCTACCACTTCCTACCCATTGACCCACTTAATTCCTACTTTACCTAAAATTTTCTTAAGGTCAATTCCACTATACGGTTTCTACTTAATGTCTAATTTTTCATAGGTAGCTTATTTTTCAACAAAATTCACTAAAATTTTGAATCCAATGCATCACTTACCTAAGCTACACCCACTACCATCACTAGGCATCCTCCATCTCACACTTATCATCTTTTCACTATCACCACTCACTAGGCTCCTCTAAGTCTCTTAGAGCTCTATTTTCTCATAATAGTAAAATTATAAATGAAATAATATTTGCCCTATTTATATTTAGATTTAAAAATTATTTACTTATCAATTATTTAGCACTAAATTTTAAATTTTGATCATAACTTTATTTCTTCCAACTCTTTTTCCAAACTATAAGATGTTCTAGAATTCATTGACCTCGTACATAATTTTTTCACATACTAATGTATTTTTACAGAAAAAATGAATTTTACCTTATTTTTTAGGTTCACCTAGTGCTCCCTACATTTAATGCCTCTCCATTTCTCTCACATCATTTCTTATCTACAACAACTAAGGTAAATAAAGGTATGTTTTTTTTAATTCTTTCCTTTCAATTATCCTATTTACTTTAAATTGCAATCTATTTAGCTCAATATTGTTTGTATCTATGTTCTTTTCTTAAAGCACCATCCCATGTTAAAAATGTGTGACACATGATGAGCTTAAATTGGGGCATATGTATACACAAAATATTATTAAACTTTATCAATTATTGATGTTATATCTCTTATAAAAACCTGTCAAGTCTCAACATCTTTGAGTGTATACCTTACAGGGTGCATAAAGAAAGGAGTGGGTAAGCCTTTGGTGCTTCACAAGATTTTTTTCCCCTATATCTCCACCTAAAACCAATATAAACCCCTCCTACATATTACCCTAAGCTTTGACACTTCCCTTACACTCTTTTACAAATAATTCACCACCTCAAATAGCCCCTACATAAGCCAAAAACCCCTTTTACCACCTTACCTAAAGTAATATTTAGGGTCATCTTAGTTATTGGAATTGAGCACATTATAAAACTAATTCATCCCATCCAACTTAGTCTATGACCCGACGGATCTATTTCCTGACTAATTAGGTCGATTGGACTGATTGTGTCAGATAAAATTCTAGAAGGATTTAGGGTCAAATCAAGCTATATATACACATCTTTCACCCCATTTATAATAGATATAATCATTCATTTACACTTATTTATCTACAAATTAAACTTCAAGATTCATTGCTTAGAGTTTCATGATTCTTTGAGAAGAATCTTATCTTGTGGAAGTGTATTGGATGCATAAGAAAAATATTGTAGCCTATAGCTGACCATCTTTATGTTCCTTATGAACCAAAATGACATATTTTAAATCACCATTTTCCAAGGGAGATATTGAGACTCTATGGGTTTATCTTCAAGTTAAGTATTCCTAACTCTTACTTTTCTATTATTAGTAGATAGATTTGCATACATAATGGCTAATGAATGTATTTTCTCTCCATATTTAGGATTACCTCTAAATTGACTTAAGTAGATTTATTTTCATTTTTATTATTTATATTTATCCCACATTTTTTCCAAAAGCTTTAGTGAGCACTAAATTAGATTTACTTTGCTTTATTATAGTGTTGAATTATCAAGGCTTAATTAGGGTTATTATGTGGTGTTATTTGACTATAGGCTTTAAAACCCTCTCTATCCATATCATATTATAAGATATCCCTTAGGTGTATTTAGTGGATCCATATTGGTCATGACCCTAATTATCTAAGTATTAACAGTAGTATAGTTAATTGATTTATCTTTTTTGAGCTAAGATTGATTTAAAGATTAGCTTCACTTTCACTTTCATATAGAGGGCACAACATTTTCATATAAAAACCATAAGGCCAAAAACAAAATCAATGCATGCATATTAAATATGGTCAAAGTAAGAATGAATAACTCTCAAAATTTATTAAATTACTTTTAAAATTGGCAAGCAAGGATTGTAAAGTTTGGGTTATAACCAAAATACCAAACATGTAATTAAAATGATGAATAATGAAAGTATAACATATTAAATTATGTGGGAAAATTATGTAAAACATTGTAAGTAAATAAAATATCAATGTGAGGAAAAATCAAAAAAATATATGTAAGTAAATGAAATGTAATCTCATGTAAGATAAGAAAATCAAATCAAACATAAAGAAAACATAAATGACTAAAAATGAGAATGTAAAATAATAATGTCAATTCAAACATGTAATCATGTCAAATTTATTGTGTACGATAAGTGAAATCCACAAAAATTGAATAAAAACATGATGGATAAATTAAAATCAAAAGATCTAAAGGATGACTACTCAATATTAGTGTTTGTTATAAATTTTAAGTAAGTAAACACAACCACCTAATTACATGAATAGTATGATAATTAGATGGTGTGGTAGAAAAATTTGAAGGGATGTTTGTGAGGAAAACTTGGTCCTATCTAAGGTACTACAATGCAACTCATAAACTAGAAGCTAAGAGGCATAAGAATGAAAATGTGATCAAGGATGTGATCAGCGAAAATAAATATCAAATAAGGGGATATCATGAATAATTTGATGTAGATAAAGATTTTGAGGTGCCATTTGGGTGATGTGAATATTCTTAGTAATAATGAGACACACTAAGCAAGTGAGAAAAGCTATAAAATATCAACATTAAGGAACTAAGACACTCTAACTAGTGAATGAAATGCTTTGGCTAACAAGTGAATTACATTTATCATCCCATCAAGGCTATATTAATCAAAATAAAAATGGATTCCACTTTTCCATAGCATGTTCCCCACTCCTTAGGACCTCTTATAGATTCATCAATCTACTGTGAAGATTGGGTACTTATGTGAGAAAGTAGGTCACACTATAAGTATACGATGTAATGAGACCTCCTACCCTATTCTATTGGCCTAACAAAGCCCATTGGACTTTGGATCTATCATGATTCTAACTATGGATTTTGGGCAAAATAACAATCACATCTTTTTGTGTGATCTAAATTTTAAGATTGTATTTAGATCTTAACACTTCCTTTTAATTATATGATATGGATTTTAATTATTATGTATTTTTTATTCCTTTTCCATATGGATTTAGAAAACCAATAATGATTTAATTAGGTGAAAAACAAAATGTATATTATACTTGGTCACTAGAGGAAAGGACTTAAATATTTTGGAATCTAAAGACTCCTAGACTTGCCCACAAGTAAGTGTGCAATCTCAAAACTGACCTGTGTGTGCCTCAAATGAAAGGAAATAAGGGAAAGATGGGGATCATTAGAGATCCATCCATGTAATAATTAATAAAATTAATAATATTCTCATAGATAATAATAAATAAAGAAGATAATACTCTTAAAATGATGGGTCTATGTTATGAGAGTCATGTCACAAGGAAGTACTAACCTATGAGGAATCTAGCACAAGCACCAATGAAAGTAGTATTGATCCCAAAAGAGGGGGAAAGTAATTGGTCATCCCTAATTAGGGCCTAAGAATCAAAAAGAGACTAAGGCAAAAAAAAAAAAAATGTGATGAAATGAAAACCTAAACATGCTACCTAAGAACCACAAGGGAAATAAAGTCAAAATTAATGTGATATAAAACCAAAGAACCAAAAAGGAAATAATGATGTAAGAAAAGTGAAATAAAACCAAAGAACTATAAAGGAAACAATGGTGTAATTAATCAAGTGGTGCCTGATTTAGGGTTCCTATTGAAGGCCACCCCTATGGAGGCATGACTGCAAGAGACGATGACCAAAAAAATGGACCCGAGGGAAATCTCCTTCACTCAGAACCTGTCAAACATCCTATGCCTCAGTTTTGTACAAATACGGTGAGATATTCTTGAGGTGACTGTCGAAGCTACAGAATGTAATCAGGGTGCAGAACATGGAACCAGCTGAACAATGCAATTTTGGTGTTTGACAAGGGGCATCCACTAGTGTAAGGATGTCAGGGATGTAGGCAGTGTGATTTTAGGGTTTGAGGGCATGGTGGAGCACGGCCTTTCTCTCATCATGGATATAGCTATCATTATTGATGGATCTGATGGTGTCTCTACTAGATCAAAGGGATAGAGTAACTAAAGGTATTTTGTGGAATTTTAATGTCTCGATAAATGCTTGTGTGTCATTATTGCAATGGCAACCTGCATTGTTGGCCAGGGCAGAATGCTAAAGATATATTTTTTTTTACATTCTCTACCCTATGTTGTAAGTTATTTGAGGTTTCAGGTCCTTATAAAATTTGGGTACATTTATTAGTCTATGTTCATGGTTTTAGGTCCCTGTAAAACCTGATTTTGATGCTACTCTGCAGTAGGTTTCATAACTACTTTTCTTGGTGGTTATTAATGCTTTATCTTTCTTGATTCTATTAAAGGGTTTCAGGGTCCCTTCAAAACCTGCTTTTACCATAATCTAAAACAATGGTGTAATTAAAATATAAAAAAATGAAAAAAAATCATAAAAACAAATAAACATGAGATGAAAAATGATAATTAAAACCTATGCTAATATCTATATCAAAGATGACCATATTAAATATAAGCCTATGTGTCTCATAAATTTTATTGAAGTTGAATTTGTTTTTGATTATGTAATGTAGAAGAAGAATAGGCATCGTAAGATTCCCAAAAAGATAATTTGATATAGGGATGGGCATTGAAATATTCCCCAGAGTCTAAAGTGACATGTGGATTGGCATCACAAGATGCCCCAACATGTGATGTGGAGTGTGGGTTTGAGATACTTTAAGATAGTTTTCATAACATTGTTGAGTAATAGTTTCAAGATTTAAATGTGAACCAAACATGAAGTTAAGAATAAATTGGTGAAGATCAAGATAGTTCTCATTAGAATGAACTATCGTACTATGTCACCAATAAAACTTATCAGGATTGAACCATTTTGGAGGAGGTTTAGAAGAGTCAAAGTTCATGGATTTAGAAGGTTCCATCTTTCCATTGAGTTTTTGGAGACTCAAGGGAGGATGGGTAGGGGTTTTATTATTGGATTTGGAATTTCCCTTATTAGGTTATAGGGGAGGCTTAATTTGAGATGATTTGGTATTAATGACATTGGTTGATGATTCTTTATGAGATGATTTAATCTAACTCATAATAATAAAGTCTTTCCTTTTTTATTGATATAAGGCCTCTTATAAAGTCTTAGGGGGGGAAATCCTAACTTTGCATTGAAGATGGGATTTAAGAGTGGTAACAAAAAGTTTTAAAATATTATCATATCCTATTTTATGATCCAATTTGTGATCTAGATGCTTCCATCATTTGAATAATGAATGAGCAAATTTGTTAGAAAGTTACTTGGTATTGCTGAAATGGCTAAGGTTCTTTTTAAGAAGATCATTAAGTTGGAATTCCTTAACTAAAGCATTGAATAAATCTTTAAGTTATATTATGTGATGTCTATGAAGTTTATTATACCATTCAAATGCATTACCAACAAAGGTTTTGGCTATGGGCTTAGTGGTAGCAAAGGTGTTAATTTGGACCCATATTTAATATAGATTGCCAAAGTTTTGAAAGGAGCTAAAGGATCATTTTGAATATGTTGAATCATTTTATTATGCAAAGCATGTTGAGGTATTATATTCCCATGGGCATATAAAAGAGGAGGTGGAATAAAATTATAATTTGGTTGAGTCAAGATGACTTGAGGTTGACTAGCCATTTGAAAATTTTGATTTTGCATTTGGAGCATTTGGGAGCTAGTAAAAGCTTGCATAATGTTCATCTATTTCACCATTTGAGCAAGGATTTTAGTAATATTAATAAGTTTATTTTGATTAGAGATTATTAGGGGTATTTCCAATAATGTTATTGGGAGGAAAATTCCCAACATTAGTCTTAGTTACTCCAAATGTGGTAGAAGAATAAGGAAGATTGTTAAAGCATTATTCTTATTAAGAGTCTAAATGGTATTATCGTCAAGGTTATTGAAGAATTGGGAATTATCTATATCATCATTTTGATTGATTTTAACCATAATAATTTTTGAAGTGATAATGCTAAGTTCTCATGTTATGGGTGTAACAAAAGGATTGTGAACATTAATTGTAATCGGTGAGACATAATGTGAGGTTCCAACTGTTCATATAGATTCATTGATGGATTTATGAATTATAGGTTTAGAGTATGCAAAAGTGGTATAAGGTGTATAATTTTTAAGATTCTAAATTTTTCTTTGAGTAGTTTCTAGATCTACTAAATGGTTTGAAGAATATCAATATTTGGGTTGAGAATATTTAGAATGATTTTGGGGAAAACTACACCACGAAGAATTATCTGCCATGGTGGACAAGGTAGAAAGAAAATAATAACCTATGTAAGATCCAAATGAGTTTATTCTAGCAATAAATATACTAAGAGGTGACATCATGATGATATATGACTAAAAAAATGATGAAAAATAATTGATCCTAACAAACTGACTATGGTCAATGTAGTTACACACAATGAAAGGTAGAGATAAAACTATATTGAGCCTGTTCAATGTAGTTGGTAAAAGATAAATATAAATAGTGAACATGAAATGTATTGTATCAATTATGGTTGATGTAGTTACATATAATGAAAGGTAGAGATAAAACTATATCGAGCCTGGTTGATGTAGTTACTAAAGAATAAGCAAAAATACTGGTTAAAAAATATATTATATCGATCACGGTTGGCATAATTACATACACTAAAGGGTAGAGATAAAACTATATCAATCTTGGTTAATGTTTTTGGTAAAGGATTAGTAGAAACAGTGATCATAAAATGTATTTTATCAACCGTGCTCAATGTAGTCACATAGACTAAAATGCAAAGATAAAACTATATCAATCCTGGGCGATGTAGTCAAATCTATAAAAAGTTTAATAGTGCTATGAAAAAAAATTATCATTCTTGCGTGATAAAATCTAATAAATAGAGTTATAAGATAATTAAAGTTAGTATACTATAATGAACCTAGTCAATGCAGTCTATTCACACACATACAACTATATCAAGGATAGCTAATTTTGTTGGAAAATTCAACACATAATTATATCAATGGTGGTTGGTACATCCTATAATGTAGAATACAATAGTAAGTATAAAAAATAAATTTAATTATTTTTTAACTGTTTACCTAAAATTAAGATCAGGTAGATATAATAAAATGATGTAAATAATTTTTAGGCTCTCAAAGATAATTACTTATTTCTTGGATCATTTTGGCCCAATATTTTAGAGAACTGACTATGAAGGAAATATCATTATCATAAACCACTTAACTAGGTTTCAAAGGTAATATGAGAGAAAATTATCATCACTAACTTCTAACTGATGCACTACAAAATTAGATAGATGGTGGGCTTCTTAAGTATCAATAAAAATGAATTCTAGGCATTTCTTAAATACCATATGGTACATGAAAACTAAAGTTTTTAGTTTCTTTTGTGCCATAGATATGAGTATTGGGGAAATTCCCTCACACCATGATGTTTGTAAATAATATAAAAATATTATAAATAGAACACCATTTATCCCTTCACGATAGTATCTAAGTAATTTAAAAAAAATTGGAACATAGTTTCTAGGGAAAGCCAAACAAAGAGAAAATAAAGTCAAAAATTAATGTCAAAAACAAGTTTATAACTTTTAATGAATAGAAATAAACATGTAATCAACATGAAAGAAAAAATTTCATTAATTATTAAAAAATATATTTAATATACTTTACTTGTGCTGAAAATAAAAGAACACAAAAATATATATCAATGCAAGCTGATGTAGTTATTCTAAAAATACATAATTTTGTCGATGTAATTCAACATAGTCTATGTAAAAATAGAATTAAATAGGAATAATAAAGTAAATCAAACATGGTTGATATAGTTTGTTACAAAAAAAGCAAACAAAAAACTATATTGGCCAGGGTCGATATAGTTTGTTATAAAATTTAAACACATAACTATATCGGCTAGGGTTGATATAATTTAACATGAAGATGTAAACACATAACTATATTAGTTAGGATCGATATAGTTTAATAAGGATAAAAATGAGTTTATAATTGTATCAACTAGGGTCAATGAAGTTGTCAGAGTAAAAAAAATTTTGATAGAATTAAAATTTTAGATACAAAACTAAATCAATTTTCTTAATAAAGTTGTTTGGAAAAATAAAAATCTATCAAATAGGGTTGATATAGTTGGGTATAAAATAATATGCTAAACAAAACTAGATTGAGTTTGGATGATATATTTAGCCTAATAAAGAAAATAATGTAGATCTGAGTGTAAGATATTATCAACCTACATTGATGTAGCCTATTAAAAATATAGAGTTAAAATTGTATCAACCCACATTGATGTAGTAACCTAAAAAAACACATAAATTAGGCTAGATCAACCAACATCAATGTAGTTTATAGAAATAAAATTGTATTGACCCATGCTAATATAGTTTGTTGAAAGATAAAAAATAATGGTTAGTTCATGTCGAGTTCACTAAAATGTATTCAATGAATTAAGATATACCTATAACTTATCCTACATAATATATCTAGACTTGGAGAAGTTAAATCAAATAAAACCCATCGAATACTTAGCTATATTTTGGCATGACCATTTGGATCTACTAAACCTAGATAAAAGAGAAATTATCACACAATATCAATGGAGAGGGTTTCAAAGCCTCTAAGAAGTAACCTTAAATATATCTCTAATCATTTAATTAATATAATATAGTGTTACCAAAGCTTACAACATGAATAAGGGGGGTGGTTAAAATAAAAATAAAAATGGGTATGAAACCATGGTAGGAAAATGAAGGCCTATGTTACCTAGGGTGGAAAAATGGTAATTTTGAATGACCCTATAGCCACACCAAGTTTAAGAGTATAAAATATTCAAACAAGGAGTCATATATTGAAAAATATTAATAATACTATATATATCTACCATATTAAAGAGCTATGGCTGTAAATACTTACCTCAAATAAAATATATCAATCCTCAATCTTGCTCTTGGATGATGGTTCTTTGAAATATATTACTATGGTGGTAAGGATCATAATGGTTGAAATTATCTCTAGACCAAAATAATTATCCTGATTGTATCCAAGACTCCTCAAGACAAGTTATTTCCATCAAAGATACAATCTAAGCAATGGCTTCTCCAAATGTGGATTAAAGTAAAATTATGATTAATAATAGTGTAAAAAATAATGTTCCTCTATATTGGATTTAAATGGGACTTGTATTTATAGTGACAAATTATCCTAAAACCTTCCAAAATTTTAGCTAATAATATCAACCTGCCTCGATGTAGTTCAAAATTTATAATTTAATTTCAAATTAGGCTTACTTGGGCTAGCTTAGTTTTGAAGCATGTGCTATGAATTTTAGATTACATCAACCCAAGCTGACCTATTTTAAATTTTGGTGGGATGTGGAATACACTACATCAACCTAGGTTGATATATTCAAAAAATATAAGTCTTGGTTTAATTAGGGGATATTAGGAGGAAGATTGCTTAAGGGATTAAGTCAAGGATAAAATGTAGTAGATATATGTATAATAAAAAATAATGTATCTATCAAAGCACAATTAGTATGCCCACCCCTTCCATGGTGCACCCTTTAAGGCATGAACTAAAAGAGATTGAAACTCAACAAGTTGTTCTAAGTGAGAAAATGTCAATAAATGATAAAGTTTAAAAATATTATGTGTATACACTTTGGATAATGTACAAATTAGCTATTTTCCCTCACTTTCTTTCTTGAGTGCATGATTTTTCACTTCTAGATTCACCTCTTCACCTTGTAAGGCTTATTTGAATGCCTCTTTTCTATCCATAGCTACACCTACACATTTACTATAATGATAAATTAGTTTAAAAATATGAGGCCTTATAATATCCATATCTACGTCCTCCATTTTAAAATTGTTTGCTTGATTTCCACCAAGTTTGGTCTCCTCAAATATTATTACACTCCCCCTACTCCTCTAAACAATGCTTAGCTAACCTTGTGATATATCCTCCTTAGTTTCACTTCTCATCTTATTTTCATCAACTCCAAGTTGTTATCATTCTCATTCCCTCTCCTCCTTCACTTCTATGCCACATGAGTGAAATTATTCACTTTTATAATATATTACCATTTATCTTGTTAGTCTTCTCCCTCATATTTAACTGTTACAAGTGAAATATATCTTGTTACACTTCTTATCATTATATCTCATATATATGATCATGTTTGACTGAATTACAATTTGTCTTCTTATTTTCTATCTCTTTTATTGTTAGACTTGCACATAAATCATCCTTATTAAGGGAATTAATAGCTCCCACAAACGTATTTTTTATCTCTTTTATGTGTCTCAAAGACACACTATCTAACTCTTCCCTATTTCTCACTTTCTTCACATAGATTTCACCCACAAGATGGAATCCCAAATGCCCAATATCAACAACATATATATATATATATATATATATATATATTCCCTATTTCTTAATTATATTTTATTCCTCTTAAAATAATTGGATTTCAAACACACTCACCTCATATACATTAATTTTAACTTTATCCACCCCTATTATTTACTTAATTTAAACATAAAACGTTTCTTTTCTATCCCCATACTTTCTTCCTTGTAAAAGAGAATAAAAAATGCATTTCTTGTATCCTTCAAGGATAATTCAGTGTCTTCCCACTTATGGGATATGACAAGCTCTTTCCCAACATCCAATATTAAGTCTCTTTATTTTTGTGAGCAATATATTATTTCCACATCTTCTTCCATGAATATTTCTTCCTCTATGGTCTAATCACATGTTTCTTTCTCTTTGTTCTTCGTGGAAATAAACTTGGTATTCTCACTTGGATATTTATCTCTCCCATTACTTTTTATGGAAATATTATTCTCTTCACTCATATCTTTCCCCTATCTATTTCTTAGAATATATTTGAGCTTCTCACATGGAAACTTCTTTCCTTTATTTTTTCTCAATACAATATTTGTCTCCTTTATCTCAATCATCAAGACTTGGAGTTTATTCTACCATTAATTTTTAAATTTTGGGTGCACAACATAACCCATCAATTTAAAAACCATTTATTCCCAACTTATCATATTTTTATTTCTTTTATTTTTCTCTTTTCTATGAGGTCTCTCCAATACACATATGCACTTCCACATAGCCTCTTGTTTGTAACCTTTACCCTCATGGTATGTTTTACACTCTCATTTTCAAATAAATTCTCAAACTCAACTACCCATTTCATGTTATCCTTTGGCATCCTTTTATTGCAAAATAAAATATATTTTCAAGTAGACTTGTCCCTTTATTTCACTTTAAACTATGTTTTTTTCTTGTCTTTGTTGTTTGGCTTCTCTCTAAACCATATAAACCTTTATTGTAGGGATAAAAGCTCTATCATTTGTATACACTATTTCTAGATTATATAGCACCTCGGTCTTGTACATTTGGAAAGTAAAAACCTTGGTTGTTCCTTTTAGTTATAAACCTTTTCTTGTTTCCAAAAGGCTCACATAATCTATATCTTTGTGCCTATTTCTTATCTCTTAGTCTAAACAATGTTTTACTGATGACTCAGACCTTCTATCATGCTTAGACTGTATAAACATGCTTATCTTTTATTTCTATAATTTCTATACATATGCATGTTTTCTAACTACCCAAACACTTGTGTCCAAATCAAATACCTATGTTGATGCTAGTGTTCTATTCCAATGCAAGTGTTTAATTGCCTAAATTAATCCAATTTACAAATTAAATGTATCCCAATGGTCAGACTAAGTACTTTAATTTGATATATTCTCTAAAATGATTGGTATATATGCATGATCAATACTCATTCATTCTTCACCTAGCAAAAGCCAAACAACTCACAAGGCAACTTACCAAAAATTCAATCAAGCATTAAAGTGAAAAATCTTACCCATTTCCCATTTTTCCATATCATTCATAGGGATATCACATCTATAAGTCTGAATCACTAAAGGTGCATCACATGAGCCATATTTTTAAAGTTACAAGATAGGTCACTATTGTACTTGGTTATCACATATTTCATCATTATGTACACATAATCCCACACATAGGGGATAACTACATGAGCCTGAGACCCTATGTAGAGTAGTGTCTATGTATGTATCACTCACTAATAGAGGGGTATTTGGATTATATTGACACTCAAAGCCCACTAACCCATTTTTCTCATAATCACTATGAAGATGAAGAACTATATTTTTTATACTTGACAAATATCAACACTCTAAGAGCTAGATCTAATAACACCAAAGTGAATATAAAACAAAACCCAAACCATTCCAAGTGGTCACATATAGATCCAATAGGTATTTTGTATATGACCCTTGCATCCAGGTTAGATAAAAGTGTTGATGCAACCATATGAGGTCGATGTAAGTGTTTAAAGAATCTGATGACTTATCCAAAATCTCAGTCTGATCTATTTCTAGCTTGTCCGACATCAGATATGAAAATTTATAGTAATCTAATTAAGTATTATTGTTTTCCATTTATTACAATATCATTCATTTGTTTTACTTACTATTTTTATCATATCTTAGTATTTAAATTTAGAATATTATTTATCTAAGTTTGTAAATTAATTAGTCTACTATAGATATAGTTTATCACCCTTGTGCCCTAGGATATCTCTATCCCCTTTAACCCTAGATACCTTAATCTAGATTTTATGGTTAAACATTTGGTGAACATGATCTATACAAATGCAAAACCTTCTAGGGTTTTGTTTCTTAGGGTTTATTATTTTATTCATAATCTATCTCTTTCCTTATTTTTTAAAAAATAAACTAAGCAATTCCTCCATGGCTAAATTTACTCAAAAAAGAGATGAATTTTAAGGATAAGAAATTTATATTTATCAATATATATCCCTTGATAACCAAATATATTAAATAATACATAGTGAACACAAGTGGGTATATGTGATGCATGAACTTACAAAATGTATTCAAGGTACTCCTAGTTATCATCCTAAACCCATTGTTCACCAATGGTTTATATTGTATTATCTATTCCATGCTATTAGTAACCAATAAGGCAAGGCATCTAATCATGCCCTTCACGCACCTTATACCACCAAAAATGATACATATGAGCAAGATGCTCACTCATATGATTATTAAAAGTTCCAACAAGTACATAGGAAATTATGGTTGATTTAAAAATTGCTCATAAGGGGAATATTCCTTCAAATAAATTAATTTAACCCCCATAATTCAAACATTTATAAAAATATCCCCCTTATCAAGGGTGATGATTTTCTTTTCCTTTCATTTGACATTGAAATTTTTTGAAAGGTTAACCAAGACATCATGGCATATTTACCAAGTAACATTAAGGCACCAATAATAAATAAGAATTAAAAAACTAAGGTGACAAATAATCCTAACTTTCTAAGCTCTCCAGATGACATACTAAGGGTACCACAATTTAGGGATCCAATACCATTACCAAAGTATCCTAAATTTAGTGATTCAGAACTTGCACTCGTTATCCATGAGGATGACGATACTCATATGCCTACATTCAAAAGAGGTTATACATTAAAATAGATGATAATACCTATTCTAAAAGCCACCATTCCCATGGAGTTTCTTATTTATATTATGGTCACTATTGGGGATCTTCAAAAGTAGGTTTTTATACTTAAAATGCAAATGGATTTCCATAATAATAATACAAATGCTACCTCGTTAAACAATCAACCCCTTACACAATTTATACTTGAATGTCCTTATTTTCATGGTTTTAAATTTCTATATTTACCTATCTTTTTGCATCATAGATATCCCTATGAGCACATGATTAACTATGTACACTCTTTTGGTTAATGGGCAAAAGATGACAAATTATTACTAAATGTATTTCATATGAGCATTTATGATGAAGCTCATAATTGGTTCTATAGACTAACAAAGGGTTTGTTAACCACTTTTTCACAATTTGAAGATGAATTCTTTATGGATTTTAATATACATAAGGTGTAAAAATTACATTGGAATAGTTTCACAATTTTAAACAACATGATGATGAAACCCTTTAATATTATACCATTTAACTCAAAAGTACATCATATGAGCTATAATTTGGACCTTAAAGTTTGGATTTGTAATTATATTTTAGTATATGTCTTATTCTTACATTTAAATAAAGATAATTGCATAAAAAATATGAATCATTTACCCATTTATATATGTCTGTGCATAGATATGCTTCATTCATACTTACTCATCCAAAGGAGTTTGACATATCCCTTTCTAAATACCAAATTTTTATCCCTCACATAAAGAAGGGAGATGAATTACCAAATGAACATTATAAAATTAATGTTGTGCTCCTAACCTTTATATGGGAGTTTTACAAAATTTACTCGATATGGGACCAATTCAAGGCCCACATCATATACAAACACCCCAAGTCGAAGAACCCAAAAAACATCCACACCAACAAGATTTAAAAATAACCTTATTAATGGGTGGTTCTTATTTTTCGCATAACCATATTGATCCTACACACAAAAAAAACTACTTGCAATGTAAGATGCTTTCAATAGCTTGGATTTGATCTAAAATACATACAAAACAAAGGAGGTTGGAAAGACTCCTTGGGAAACATCACAATACTAATTTATTATGTTCCTAAAGTGGTTATTTATAATTTTGGGTTATGCCAAAAAAATATCCATATGCATTTACTAATCCAGGTGGATCCATGTACCGTTCTATTTTTCAATGTCTTCAAATTTAGTTCAAATCATTTGCACATTGTAGTACTCATCGAGAGCTTTCTAGCACTTTTCATGGTTTGAAAAATGGAGTTCGAATGCTCAAGATATAACAGTTGAAGAAATCATGTGACATGGATGCCAAAAGTGACGTGGCATAGTTGAGGAATGCCAAGTGGACCAATCTCCATTTGACACATGGAAAATAATTAGAGGGCAAAAAAAATGTTGTTGGGTGTTTTATTTGATGCACATGATATTTGACCTTTTCAAAATCAAAATAGGTGCCAAATATCCATGCCACAAACATTAAAGCACCTCCCTCATTATTAGGCATTTGAACAGGCTAGTTGGTGCCCAAATCTTTCTCATTTGAAATCTTCAGCAAGTTTACTATTTAAGGCATGTAAAATAACCACGCCCAGCAAATGTGGGACTAAAATCCTTGGTCAAAGTGCACCCATGGAGGAAGGATGCCCTTGCCCGTTTCCCTAGGCACCTAGAAAGGAGGAGGGAGTTTAGAACTTGAAACCTGGCACCTAAAAGGCTAAGGTCTTGACCGCTTCAGCCACAGTGGCTGAAATGTTATAAAAGAGAGTTATTTTTACTTGTATTAACATGGATCTCTGACTGTGTAAAGAGAATTAAGAGGATTAGAGCCTAGTTTTTGCCTTGTACGGCCTTGGGCTTTTGTTTTCAGGTCTAAGAGAAATATTTATAGGCAAATAAAGATCAGAGAAGGCAAAATTGAAGATTTGTAAAGGTTTTTGAAGCCATTTGTTGTAGCATTTTAATAGAACGGTCCTCACTATTGGGAAAACCCGGAGATGTAGGCTATTAAAGCCGAACTCCGTTATCAATTTGCTGGTGTTGTCTTTGATTTTTTCTGATTATTATTGCATTCTGATCTTCATTTTAATTCTGATTTTAATTTCTTTATGCAAATTAAACACAAGAAAGTGAAAATTTGAAGGATCTCATAAACATGAACAAGTGATTTTCAAATGTAATACACTTGTATTTTTAGTTTACAGATCATTTACATTGGGCACTCTTTGGTTACATCAAATGGAAGCAAAAATTGACCAAAATCAGCAACGTATATATTTTTCTAGTGAAGGCAAATTGATCCATATTCCAAATGATAGAGTTAGTTATTATAATACACATGTAAAAAGTGATAAGGAACATGGTATGCACCACTTCCATTTATCCAACCATGATTCAAACAATTTAAAGGATCCAACTTAGCATTACAAGGTGACATATTTCAAAAAAATCTAAAAATATGTTTAGCGTTTGCATGTTTTATTACCTCCTTGACATATATATTTTTGGTTATATGTTGGTAAATAGCATATAATTTCTTTCTATATACAAAATTATTTTGTGCATCTTATGAGTGTGATTTAGGCATACACAAATACATGATCTATATACTTTTTGATGTTGGGCCTTCCCTCTACTCATGTCATATAGAAATTGGGGGCATTTGCTTCTTTGATCATGATACATCCAAGTTATATTAACATATGATCAGTTTATATTATCATGTTTTAGCTTATGTAGTTACACATGTCTTTATCCATGCTTATATCTTTCACAATGTACTTGATATGTTATGTACTTAACATTTTTTATTGACACATATGATCCATGGGCTAGTGTGTTATGTTTATGTTAGTTAATTATTTTCCATGATTTCATTTTTTCACTTCCTTGAGTGCGTTCCTTACTTTATATTTTCATCTTTGTATTACTTATTTGATAATTTTAATATGCTCCATTGATTCTAGCCCGTGTGCCTATGTTTGACTATTATGACATTTGCATATGTCATGGTTTTTTGTATGTTCACATTTGAATATTTCTTTCCTTGTTCTATGGACATTTAACTAAGTCATGTCTATTTGATTGTGTGGAATTTGAATATGCCCCTTATTTGAGGTATCTTTGGACCATTGCCTTTTGATTTGATTTTGATTGTTCTTATGTATATGTTTAATTATTTGTTGATCTTATAACTTTACTATGTAGTTGTCATGATTCGCATCATGCATCTTAGGACTTCGTATGATCACATACTATATATTTCATTGATATATCTAATTTTACATGCTACTCCTATATATTACATGTTTCATACATAGATTATACAATTATTTTATCCTTTTGAGGTAAGGTAACTACCAATTTATATTTCCCCTTACCTCAAAAGGGGGGAAGATTATTGGGTGCATGCCATAGAAGCATGGCTTCCACATTATTCATAGATTCATATTTCAATGGGGGCATGTTTTAGGAACATGTTATCCAAATTTGTCACAATATTATATATACAATGGGGGCATGTTTTGGAAACATGTTCTCCACACTTATATAGTTTGCAAATTGGCTAAAAAATCATAGTTATATGATTTAGATACATAGTTGTGGAAGAATTATATAAATTGGTACCATTGTTATACCTAGGTTTTAGCATGAGACATACATGACATGCATTTTATATAAAAAATAACACCTTAAATTTAAAAATAAAATCAAATTTTAGATTTAAAATATTTCTACGGACTTTAGCTCACTAGGTTGGACTATTATGGATTGTATTGAGCCAATCTACTATAGTATTTGATTCATTTTTGGTATGGTTGAGGTGATTAAATAACTCAATATTATTAATTTTATAGGTTCTACTTGATTACATCATCCAACCTCATGATATTTATAGTGTGGGTTGACTTGGATCAACTCATGCTCACTAGGTTATAAGTATGATTGGGATACATGGATGAGCTAGTCTCAACTGTCAGGTGGAAACTCACCTTTTTATCCAAGTTTGTGGGCATGTGTCCTAAAATATCTCTATGTTTATGTACTTTGTATATTTATATTTTTCCTAATCTCAACTATAATGGTTCATAATGATACATCTTTTCAAATCAAGTTACCAAAAGGCATAATAGTTGCATTGATACATAGGTGTACTCTTAAATCTTGCTCTTTTTTATTTGAATCATTTCAATACTTTTGATTTAAGATTATATATTATAATATGATTTTAGTTTTTAGGTCAATCACAATCAAAACACTCAAGTTGGGCTCACATAAAGGCAAAGTGTGTTATAAACACCTAGGTACATATTTATTTTCCTTTAAACTATTAATTTCATTACTAGATTAAAGGGGAGGAAAATGTAGCCACTATTTATAAATTATATATCACCTAAATATTGTACACTTGGAAAATATAGACCTTTTTTGTTCCTCTCAGCTCTTTACCTTTTCCTGGTTGTTGAAATTCTCACTTTTACGATCTATTTCTGTTTATTGATTATCTCTTAGTCAAACTAATGTTATTATGATGACTTAGACCTTCTATCATACTCAAAATGTTATAAATCCATTTATCTTATATTTATACAAGTTTTAGACATATGCCTTTTTTATAGCTACTCGAACACTTGTATCCCATTCATATCTGTATTATCCCTTCGAATATCAAAACAAAGCTCTGAATTGCTTATCTGAATTTCTGCAAAATATCTTCAAATAGATAAATAAATCACAGTATAAACTCTTATTTATTTGCTCATAAGCTTACAATAGAGATCCTCTGTCAAGTATACAAAGAATATTGAAAAGTATGGCCTGAATAGCCTGAATATTCCGCAAACTAGGAAAGAATTCTGAATCTGGTTCGTCTCGGCCTGCTGTGTAAAAAACACAGTCGCCGACGTCAGTTATACTACCGTCGTCGGTCGATCTGTAGTCGTTATCTCGCCGATGTCGACTGTATGTCAACTGATGCTGATCTCTATAAGTATCTGTTTGCCGATGTCAGTACCTAAGCTTTTTGTTGATGTGTATGGATTTTCACGGATCTGTACAGAATTCGTATGGCTGTTGATATAGCATAACCTGTATGCTTGATCCTAATCTATAGAATTATGGGCTAATACAAAAGATCTATATCTGGATAATTCTTGAATCAAAACCCAAAAATAATGAAAATACATGTAAACCCTTGTGATAGCTTCTAAGTGAAGTTATCTCTCAAATACCTGTAATACTATGATAACTTTTGGTTGAAGTTATCTCTCAATTTGGCAATAGATCAGCTGATCTTTCACAACCTCTGAATCGCACACAATGAAGAGTTGACGTTCTTCAATGCAATTGGAATCCTGGAACCCTTGGCTCAGTCTTCACAGAATAATTTCTTAACAAGAATCAATATCAATAATAGTCATGAATACAAACTCTCTCCCATGAGAGATCCTTATACCCCTCTAAAGGTGTGCTTGCTAAAATTAGATTCCCTTAAATTAGACTTAGGACTTCCTTAAATTAGAACTAGGGTCTTAAAAATTAGACCAATTCTTAAATTAAAACTAGGGTCTTAAAATTAGACCAATTCTTAAATTAGAATTAGGATCCTAAAATTAGACCCAATAATTAATAATTAATAATTAATTAAAATTGGACCAAATAATTAATATTTGATTAAATCAATCAAATATTAATATCTCCCTTAATTCATGTCCGAAAGAGCCCAAACGAAAGCCAAGCCCAGCTCCATCAAGACCCTCTATCCATCTCATTAGCCTACGAGGGTCGCATAATAGGCTAATCATCTGCTCTGCACATGTCAACTAAAAAGGGGACATGACAATCCGCCCCTCCTGAAATTGCTTGCCCTCAAGCAATCGTTGAATGATAGACCAATCAATCCACCTAGATCCCAAATGAAGTCTCGATCTACAGTGCTATTAACCAACACAAACCCCCAGGCCCTGTCCATCACCACTCTCATCTAATGGCATCACATCACCTCTGTCTCCTATACGCATATCGTCATCAACATGTGACCCACCTGTAAAAGAAAGCTGAGACTCTACCACATGTGCTAACTCTTGAACTAAACTCACCTCATGACAAAGCTCATCCTCATATCTCTCCTGTGTTGGTGCCAATGTGCACTCGTCATCGCACTCTACCGTGTCATGTAGTATAAGCATCTCCATCTGATGAAAAAACATATGTTTGAAGCTGCTACCCCGTATTGCCTTAAGAATATGTGTTTTCCCATCAACCTCAAAATGAACCTCCATGTCTTTGAGACAAAGAGTAACTTCCTCAAATGAATGAAGCCACTTCATACCCAAGACTAATTCTATGTCCCCCATGTTCACTACATAATAATTAGCCTTGAACTCATAGTTGTTCAAACGCAATGGGAGGTCTCTAATCATACGCTCACACCTAAGAGTGTGACCATCGGCTACCTTAACTCTAATTCCCTCAATATCTTTGGTAGTGAGTCCACGCTTCTCCACAAATCTAGCATCTATGAAATTGTGTGTGGCTCCTGTATCAAGAAGGGTGGTGACCTTCTGCCCTGCCAAAACTCCATGGAGTCTGAATGACTCATCCGACTGAATGCTGGATAGGCGTGCCTCTTGTATATGAAGCTCTAAATCTGCCTCTGCCTTAGGCTCTGAAGCCTCTGCCTCCTCAAAACTATCCTACTATTCGGAATCTTCTGATTCTGCATCCTCATAATATGCCCACATCACACGATTTGCTTTGCCCTTAGGCCTCAAAGGGCAATCATGATGGATATCATATGGACCTTTGCAGTCAAGCAAAGTTTCTTCCTGCGTAGATCATTAAGTGCCTCACGATCCAAAGGTGGTGCTGTTAGATTGGCCTTTGAATCATTTTTAACCCCAGATTTATCTATGTTAAAATCCGGTCTCTCTGTATCCCCGTTGGAGTGCTTATGGTCTCTAGATGAAGAAGTACCTCTGGAGTTAGATCTACTTGATGGGGCTGCCATCTCCATACTGCGCGCCTTCTTCATAGCTTCCTTTAATGAAGGAGGATCAAAGCCTTTGACCCAACCTCTCAATGGTTCTATCAATCCCTCCATGAAGAGTACTACAAGTCGCCTCTCTGAAATGTCAGGAACCATAACTGATAGCTTCTAGAAGTCACCAATATAAGACTCTAGACTGCCACTTTGGTGCAATTGTGCCAACTCTCAAAAATAGGACTCTGGATCTCTCTTGTCAAAATGCTCTACTAGCCTATCCACAAACTCCTGATAAGATGTAATCTGATCATGATGAAGTGTCACCATCCCGTGGTGCCACCAATCATGAGCTACTCCCTCAAGATGTAGTGTCGTATATCTGATAGCATCTTCCTCACCCATCGGTCGCAATGTGAGAAATGTATCCATCTTACTAACCCAGGCTTGTGCTGTCACCTTACCACTGTCGTCAAATGTCGCTAGTGTGAGCCTACTCGTAGCATGCTTCAGATCATTGTTCTGGGGTCTTGGTCTCCCATTCTGTCGACCTCGGTAGTGTTCTTTCCTTTGTGTGAGGAATCAGTCAAAAGTAATCATCTCCCTAACCATAGGTGGTAAGGACTCCCACTCTTCAGTTGCTGCCCTAAGTGTGTCTGTAAATGCCTCCTCATGCTCCTCACCTGCTATTGCCTCCTCTGCCTCCTGTCTCACAAAGATAGGCCTAGTAGGCCTGTTAGCTGTATGAGAAATATTCCCATGGCCTCTCTGTGATCCTGCATCACTCCTGACATCTTCATGGTGTGGATAATGTCTCCTCGGAGTACCCCATCTTGGTAGTGTTGCTGCCAACTACTGTAATACCTAGTTATTCTGCCTTTGCCCTTCTCATGGTTCTCAAAGAGTAAGTAAAACCTCTGCATCATCTTGATCTCTAGGATGGTGAGGAATACGGGCCCTGCCAATATCGTCACCCATGTCTTTCGGCGATTGTTCTAAAACTTGAGTGCCTTCAAGCAAAGCTCTACTGCACGTGAAATACCCATGTGGTCCCGACCCTTGTAGTTGCATAAGATTGTCAACCTCTCAGGATGGCAGGATTTAACTCTGATACCATTGCGATGTCCCTTACTTAGGGGCTCATTTTTTCCAACCTGGCTCTGATACCACTGTATTATCCCTTCGAATATCAAAACAAAGCTCTAAATTGCTTATCTGAATTTCTACAAAATATCTTCAAATAGATAAATAAATCACAGTATAAACTCTTATTTATTTGCTCATAAGCTTATAATAGAGATCCTCTGTCAAGTATACAAAGAATATTGAAAAGTACGGCCTGAATAGCCTGAATATTCCACAAACTAGGAAAGAATTTTGAATCTGGTTCGTCTCGGCCTGCTGTGTAAAAAACACAGTCACCGACGTCAGTTATACTGCCGTCGTCGGTCGATCTGTAGTCATTATCTCGCCGATGTCGACTGTATGTCGACCGATGTCGGTCTCTATAAGTATCTATTCACCGATGTTAGTACCTGAGCTTTTTATTGATGCGTATGGATTTTCACAGATTTGTACGAAATTCGTACGGCCGCTGATATAGCACAACCTGTATGCTTGATCCTGATCTATAGAATTATGGGCTAATACAAAAGATCTATATCTAGATAATTCTTGAATCAAAACCCAAAAATAATGAAAATACTTGTAAACCCTTGTGATAGCTTCTGAGTGAAGTTATCTCTTAAATACCTGTAATACTATGATAACTTCTGGTTGAAGTTATCTCTCAATTTGGCAATAGATCAGTTGATCTTTCACAACCTCTAAATCGCACACAATGAAGAGTTGACGTTCTTCAATGCAATTGGAATCCTGGAACCCTTGGCTCAGTCTTCACAGAAGAATTTCTTAACAAGAATCAATATCAATAATAGTCATGAATACAAACTCTCTCCCATGAGAGATCCTTATACCCCTCTAAAGGTGTGCTTGCTAAAATTAGATTCCCTTAAATTAGACTTAGGACTTCCTTAAATTAGAACTAGGGTCTTAAAATTAGACCAATTCTTAAATTAGAACTAGGGTCTTAAAATTAGACCAATTCTTAAATTAGAATTAGGATCCTAAAATTAGACCCAATAATTAATAATTAATAATTAATTAAAATTAGACCAAATAATTAATATTTGATTAAATCAATCAAATATTAATATCTCCCTTAATTCATGTCCGAAAGAGCCCAAACGAAAGCCAAGCCCAGCTCCATCAAGACCCTCTATCCATCTCATCAGCCTACGAGGGTCGCATAATAGGCTAATCATCTACTCTGCACATGTCAACTAAAAAGGGGACATGACAATATCCCTATGTCAATGCTAGTGTCCTATTCCAATACAAGTGTCCAATTCCCTAAAGTTATCCAATTTTCAAATGAAACGTATCTTTATGATCAGCCTAAGTGATTTAATATGAGATATTATCCAAAAGGATTGGTATATATTCATGATAAATCATCATTCATTCTCACCTAACACAGACCAAATAACTCACAAGGTAACTTACCAAAAGCATTCAAGTGAGCACAGCTTCCCTATTTCCCCTATTTCCATATTAGTCATAGGGATAACACATATATAAGTCTAAATTACTAAAGGAGTAGCACATGACCCATATTTTTCAAGTTACAATCTAGATCACTATTTTAATTGCTTATCACATATTCCATTCGTATGCACACACAAGCCCACATATAGGGGATAACTACACGAGTTTGATGCCCTCTTTAGAGTAGTGGCTATGTAGGAAACACCCATTGATAGATGGGTATTTGAGGTTATCTTGACACCTTGATCCCACTAACCCATTTTTCTTATGATCACTACAAAGATGAAGAACTACAATTTTTTTATTTGATAAAGAGTACAAGTCTATGAGCTACATTTGAGCACATCAGAGTGAAGATGACATAAAACCTAGAAAATTCTAGGTGGTTACATCTAGATCTAGTAGGTATTTTGTATAGGTCACTTGCATCTAGATTGGAAAAAAGAGTCAATACAAACATTTGAGGTTAAAAAAAGTGTTCAAGGACACATAAGTTAAATTTTTAGACTCTGAAGACTAATCTAGAATCTAGATACAATCTATTTCTAGCCTATTCCACATTAGATCTAAATGTGCATAGTAATCCAATTAAGTATCATTATTTTTCATTTATTTCAATATTAATCATTGGTTTTAATTAATATTTTTAGCATATCTTAGTATTTAAATTAAAATTATTATTTATCTAATTTTGAAAATTAATTTTCCTACTATAGAGATAGTTTGTTACCCTTGTGCCTTATGTTATCTCTATCCCCTTTAACCCTAGATACCTTAAGCTATATTTTAGGGTTAAACATAATCATTCTTATCTTTAATATTCACTCATGATTTTAACTCTCAATCATTCTTAATCTCACTTGGATTTCCTTTAACATCTTGATTTGGTCTTCTACTATTGGTGTTATTCCTTTTTTATGTGACATTTCTTCCCCATAAATATGACTTTCTTTCACAACCTATAATTAATTTAAGGACTCTTCTATTTTAAAACCTATGCTAGACTCAAATCTAAGTCTCTCTAAATTTATTTACTATCACCTAATTTGACCCAAAAGTCAAATTAAGTCAACCCACCTATAATTTTAAACTTACATAAGGTCTCCTAGGTTAGATAGTGGTCCATCATGCTCATAAATGAGGCCAAATAATATGCATATATCCATGTCACATTTGTATAGTTTATCTCTAGTCATTTCATGCCATATTTTAGGTCATTTAATGAAATTTTATGGTTTCAAAAAGAATACAAGTGTGTCAAGATAATATGCAATGCATGTCATATGAGGGAATGTTAGAAAGTAGTTTTAAAATTGACATAATGCAAGTTTAATGTACAAAGGAGTTTATATATAAAATAAGGTCATTTTTAGTTATTTGTATGGATTCATAACAATTTTGGAACATTAAAATACTTTAGGAGTGTCCCTTCATATCCCCACAGCTCATCCCTAATGTCAATTTGTTTTGATAGTTTAAAAAATGGTGAAAACCGGTCTATCTCTCTCTTCATTCCCTTTGGCAGGTCAACAAGGTCAATTGGTTTGTAGGTTGTATAGACAACAGGAGAGGCATTATTCTAAGTGAAATTTTTTTATGTTATTACTCCAAATGAGATCTAATTCCATAGTCATGGTTCTTATATTGGTAATCTACTTCATGAACAAACACTATGACTGCTAGTATCTCAAGTCCCTTCACGTCCCTATCAAAGTTGTTATCAACCCATTCCTTCTCTATATAATCATGAGGTTGTTGAATATTATTTTGAAGAAGCCTATGAATAATTATATCAATGATATAAGTTTAATTCTCTTTAATAAGAGATCCAAACTCTTAAGATGTAGGTTCTGTAAGGAGAAATCCAATCTCTTAAGAGGCAGACTCTTGGAGGCAGTTTTCCCTAATATCCTTATCCATCCTATCAAGCTCCTATACAACCTTCTCAACGTAAATACGAAAACACATACTCCTCTCCTTATCCTAATTTAATTTCACCTCAATCCAAATCCTTTTTTTCACTCATGCTAAATTTGATAAAATTAGAAAGGTTGATTAAGAAACAGAATAACAAGCTTAATGTAATCCCTATTTATTTCATTGAAAAATGAAATGGTCAGTTCACTTCATTTTGAACAAGTGGATATTTGTTAAATAGGAAGATAAATATGTTATCAATGAATACTTTCATTAAATGAGATGTTATATCCATTGTTGGGTTGATAGACTTGAAAGGTGGGAGAACCAATAAGTTGGGAATCAACTTGTAGATTTCAAATTCAATCTTCAAGAAGGCTATGAAAAGGGTGAAAATATGATTGAAGAGAAGTTCTCTCCCTCATATCCTAAAGTGTCTTCCTATATCTCATATCAGTACTTTCATATTCCTTGTCATCATTAAGAGACAACTCAATCCTCAAAAGAGCCTAGTAATCTCAAAATTCAAAGTTGGAAATAAAAAGTTGGTTTCAAGGGAGAAATTCTTGAGTTTGTTCAAACCCCATTGCCTTCTCTTCAAAAACCTACAAATTATCCATCTTGGATGTATATATAAGAAGAGTTTTAACATGAAATAGAACCCTTGGTTAAGAATTTGGATGATCAAGTTACAACTATGAAAGAGCTTTAATAAGAAAATGAAAATCATGAAGTGTTTGATCAAGAAAGTGAAATGTATATAGATTAGTAGAAATTTCTCTTTCTCCAAAAATTCTTTCAAGTGTCTCCTTCCATCATCATACCCATTCATGAGCCCTCCATAACTCCTGATACTCCATATCCAAACCATCAAATTATTTACCACCCTCTCACCTCATCCCCTCTTGAAGTATAACCCATCCTAAGTACCATGGAATTAAAATAAACATGCTTTGTTGAGGCATCATTGGAGGTTGTTGCTGAGGAGTCTCATGAGAAAGTTGAGATTGTTGAATTTTAAGAAAAATTCACCTTTATAGGTGATATGTTTGTAGATGCCATAATTATATTGAAGTTCATGCCAAAGAATTTATAAAATATGAATAAGTTGAAGACATAAAAGTCAATGATCAAAGGAAAAATTGCTTCATTCACTCATCCATCTCATAGAGTAAGATATGGTGCAACTTTTTCCTTTGATCCAGTAAGAGAAAGTTACTTCAGGTTAGTCTTTACAAAAGTTAGTTTGTTCAATTTGTATATATAATTTCCATAAGTGTTTATGTGAACCCAATGTTATATAGTTATTAGTGATGTCATGGAGGTGTTCAGGGGAGTGTATGAAGTGTCTTGATAGTCTAAGTGTCAATGATAAAGTGTGTAGTGTGCTTATCCTAGTATGCTTGAAGTAGGCTTGGTTAATCTTCAATTTTGGCATGATTAGGGATGGGTCTAAAGTATTGATCATGTGTGAGGGGTCATATAAAAGTTAAATAATGATTGGAGAGCTTGTGAATGTGCATGGTATTCATCTGGTTCTTCATTGTGTTCATCTTGGCATAGTTGGTTTTGTGATAGAAAAATTTGAGTAGGCAATTTATTGACATCACCATTACCACATATACATGACTCATGTGGAGTTGGTTATATGGGTTTGATCACATCAGTCCCAATTTGTTATGATCTAAGTTTTATATAATGCAATTGAAAGAAGCTAAAGATATGTGGGTGCAAAGTTTGCCTCTTGGATAGAAGTTCACTAAGTTCCTATACTTACCTAGACTATCATTACACATCATGTATATATGAATAATCTAAAAAGTTTATGCATTTGTTATAGGTAATTACAAATTAAATAGTAGGAAAAAAATTATTGGTGATGTTTTCTATATTTCCAAGAAGTTTCCCTAAAAATTTTGAGTCTTGAATAGATTTCTAGCTCAAGTTATAAAGCTTCAAAGTTACTCTTGCAGACTGTGATAGGCTAGAAACCATCAAGTTTAAAAACGTTGAAGTTTAAGGTCAACTAGTCAGTAGATATAATAGTGTAGGTTAAATCATATATATTTATCCATGGTGTTCATAAAATTTAATATTTCAAATAATTAACACTCTAGTGACATGTGTCACATTCACAAAGCTTGGATAGAAGATCAATAGTTCACGAGCATTCATACTATCAGAAGATTGACAGTGTGAGTCAAAATCAAAGATTCAAACGTGAAGAAGGCACATGGGGATTATAATTGGAATAATAATGAGATATTGAATATTTTATTAAAAATAATCATTTATAGATAAAGATCAGGTTCATCCATAGAGATCGATGGAGCACATTTATCCATAGTTTCCAGGAAGCACAAGATGAGGTTAAGGTGCTCAATGTTTAATAGTAAAGCAAAAGTAAAGATTAGGATAATTTCAAAGTAGATAAATGGCGTGTATTTTAAAAAAATATGTGAGTACATATTATGATGGAAAAGTTTTCAAATTTTAACTATTGCTCAGTGACCGTAAGAATTCAAATATTTGAATTTGTGAGGGAAGACCAATCTGTAGTTTTTGTGCTATAACTTTTGATATATGTAGAATTTTACCATGGTGTAAAGGTAAATTTTTATAGGATTTCATGAGAACTTAGTTATAAGTTTTTAATATATGTACATTTGTATATAATGATATCCAAAGTTGATTATGTGTTTTCCATGTTTTTTAAGTGACTCGAGAAGGATATTTGATTTGTTCTTGATAGAATTTGGATGGTTCAAGGTGATTGAGCTATTAGAGAGTGTTGTAGACTCATTCACGATGATTTATATGGATTTTGGAGGTTTAAAACAATCCATATTTAGTATGAAAAAATGTTTAAAGGTTTATTGTTTGTCCATTCATGGTGTTTCTATGTATAAGGTCAAAGATTGATCTATTTGGCTTTAATAGAAGAGTGTCGTGATGATTGTGATCATTTGAGGATGTTGAAGGGGTCATGTTAAGTGGAATTATGAATTTTTAAATGAGATTGTGTTTCTAATTTTATAAATGGAGTGATAAAATTGGAATAGGTCTCCATGAGACCTATAAGGGATACTAAGGCCTAATTGAAAGGTGTAGTTACTAAATGTGACCCATAGTTGTTGTAGCCAATATATGAGAATAGTATTCAAATATGTAAGATATATTAATGGTTAAGGCAAGTATAAATTCTGACCAAGAAGATAATAATCATGATGTCTATATAAATGGTGAAATTAAAGATGATTTATAGATGTGTGAGACCTGAGATAAGAGGTGGGTGTGAGAGTTGTAGAGTAAAGGAAAGGGTGTGTGCCTAGTGGATAGGTTGTAGAGAAAATTAGGTTGATGACTATGTATATGACCTATAGGTTATGTTTTTGATGTCAAAGATAGTTCTCCTATGGGTTTTAAGATTGAGGATGAGCAAAGGATAGATGATGTCTATGTGAGCTTGGTGGTTGATTTGAGAGGTAGATCAAAGTGTGGACTATGTAATGTATAGAGTTGAAGAGCACTGATATAAAATATATCTCCATCAGATTGGTAGGCAATCAATGATTAGGATATGTTTATTTCATAGGCATTTGGAGGGTGTTTAACATCTAGGTCAGAAGGACTTGACTAATAGGTGGTCATAAGGACTTGATCCTCTTGGGGGTAGGTGATCCTTGTAAAATAGGTGTTTCACTAAATCCAGTCAGAAGGACTTGACCAAAAGGTGGTCAAAAGGACTTGATAATCCTAGCGGTAGGTGTTCTTTGTGAAACAAATGTTTCACTAAATTCTAGTCAGAAGGACTTGACCAATATCATGTTTGTGATCATATTATAGGATAAGTAGTCCATGTGTTTACAGGCTTGAAAATGGGTTTCACTCCCTAAGAGTATTTCCAACATAGATCTTGTGTTGTGTGTCTGAACTTGAATTATCTATTGTTCATTTCTATAAACATCTTGAATGCTTCATAAATGGTTATATTTAATGCTTAAGTGTTTTAATGATTTGGAAATTGAATTAGACTATTTACCACCACTAATTCACCCCCCTCAGTGGTTTGTACCTCTAACACACAAGTGTATTTCTTGTTGTCTTATTTTGTGTTTTTTTCCTATTTTTTATTTGGCATGGTTTTTTGGTCTATTTATAGGCATGTCAGTGTCAAATATGGTATATAGGTGACTCCATTTCCCAAAAATGAGAGAAGGAAACTAGTCCTTAGCATAATAGGCTTGTTACCCCTAGGAAATCACCAAAATGTTGGCTAATTTGACCCCAATTAAAATTAGGTCAACACCCCTATAATTTCAAACTTCCATAAGTTATCCTAGGTTGGATAATGGTCTGTCATGGTCATAAATGAGGCCAAATAATATGCTTTTATCCTTATTACATTTGTATAGTTTGTCTAGAGTCATTTCATACCATATTTTAGGTCATTTAATGAAATAGCATGGTTTCCACAAGATGAAAAGTGTGTCAAGGCAATATCCAATGTATGTCATGTCAGGGAATGTCAAAAAATAGTTTTTAAACAAATATAATGTAGCTTCAACATATAAAGGAGTTTATCTACAAACAAGGTCATTTTCAATTAGTTATATGGATTCATAATAGTTTTGGGATGTGTGACTAATTCAAGAGTGTCCCTTTAGATCCCCATATTTCATCCCCAAAATCAATTTGCTTTAATAGTTCCAAACATGGTGAAAACTAGTCCATCTCTCTCTTTTCACTCCCTTTGGTAGGTCAACAAGGCCAAATGGTTTGTAGTTGGTATGGATAGGATGAGAGGATTTGGTCTAAGTGCACTAGGTGTTTGTTATTAATCCTAATTAGATCTCATTCCATGGTCATGGTTCTTATATTGGTGGTTTGTACTTCATGAGCAAACACTAAGACTGCTAGTATTTTAAAACTGTCTACATAACCCCAGCATCTTGATTTCCTCATTTGTTTGGATTGATCTGACACTTCCAAGTGATGTATGTGTTCTTGAATATTAGTTTCATCCTCTTCATGTTGGTTTTAATCTATTTTTCACATGTGTTCATTTAAATTAAACAATATCACCTTCATTATGGTAAGGAATAAACATTATTGGTTTATAGATAGTGTTTCATTAGTGGCAATGTTTGTCTTCTATCAGTGGATTCATATCAAAGATAACATACCTATGATTCTCCTCTTATACCATGGAATATAGTTTCTCCATGGTAGTTTTTCATTAAAGGATCTCAAGGTTTATTTACATAGGTTTCCAAGACAATGAGTAAACATTGATCAGAATTCAATAAACACAATCACCTACAGCCACATGTAGCCATGTATGGAAAGTGATAAGGCCATCCAAAACCTAGAACATAGATGGTTTTTTAATTTCAATACTTGAATGAGATTCTAAAGTCATATAAGATCCATACAAAATAGTCAAGACTCCCTTAATCAATATATATAGGTGCAATATTGATAAATTTGCTTATGGGATGAGTTGCCTTAGTTTCTCTAAAAGAGATTTTGCTCTCACATATTGACATATGTTGGTTAGTGAATACGAGGTCTAAGGTAGCCTAATTTTCTCCTTATTATATATTAGGATTATTAGTATCACTTGAACATAAATATAAGGTTTATAGGTTAAGGAGAATGATGATAGAGTGTAATTTCACTCTATCAGGTTTCCACTTGAGACACTCAATAAGCATAGTGCCAAAAGCCACATGAACTTATAACTTACAGTGACACCTAGTAGGTTGGTGATAGAGACATGAGATCATGTTATATAGATAGATAATGGTGAATAAAAAGGTGAAATTATCTTTATGACCTTATAGTAAGTGATATAATTATAATTCTTAGAAATATAGACACTTATATGAGTATATTGAACTCTTCCTAATTTCCACCTATAGGTGACAAAGTCAGTACATATAGTAGACAAATTTGAGAAATAAAGCTAAAAGTTGGATGGAATAAGTATAATTTGAATATAAATACATAAAAACTAGTCTCATGAGTTATTATGACATACCTTAATGTTATTCTCAGATGTAAAGAATAGAGACTTAACTAGTTTTTTAATGTCATACTCAATCTACCTGAACCTTGTGCATAGTCATAGAAACAAGTAGCTAGTCTTGAGAGTTTGAGGTGTAGAAGGTTTTAGGATATTAACCAATTCTTAAAATTATTTTATATTTTCATCATTATTCATTTAATCCCTTTATGGTCTAACCTTGGTTAGACAATCAGGGGAGATGTTCTTTGTTATGTCAAAGACATGAGACACTCCAGTAGCAACACAATCTGTAGACTTAGTATATGAGTGTTTAAATTATTAATGAAGATTATTGGAATAATAATGGGATTATTTATATAGTTTTATTGAAGGTTAAAAATTTTTGATAATCACCTACAATCATTGGAAACCTACATGTGATCAAATACTTAGTTAAAAATAATTAGGCTTATTAGGCCTAGAACTGGACCTAAACCCTCATGGCCTATAACTTGATCTAAATGACTACATGAAACTTGAAACACATTTTAGGTCCTTAAATATAAATTTTAGAGTCCATATGAAACACTAGTTTGTATTAAATGACACAAAATCATTCATTCAGGCTTAATTTCCTCTCAAGCTTACTTAGAATGCATAGAATATTCTTGAAGGCCACTTTATTTTGCTCACATTATATATGGACACTATGAATGGTGCCTAAAGTAATTATTAATATTTTAAGGGATTCCTTAACTAGTTCTCAATGTAATTATTTTGAGAATTAGACATCTATATTTTATGAATCATTACTAACAGTCTAGGAAACCTAAAACCCTCTCAAAACCCTTGTTCAAACTTGATGGAGAAGATATGGAAAATTATGCATCTATAAGGAGTAAAATGGAATTTAAAGTGTCTTTTACCTCTATGTAACTCTCCCATTCTTCTTTACATCTATCTTTTTCATACTATCACTTGTACTGAGAGACCAAAATTTGGGTTTTCTACAAGTTTTGAGGTAAATTATATGTACAAAAGAAAATTGTTGAATGAAAATAATTTATGGATATGTATTGTGACTTATTCCAACCTATAATACTCATATCTCACCTTATTTTTTCATGAAAATCCCTCTTCTACACTTTTCATTGTAGGTACTCTTGGATAGACAGTGAGAAGGACCATGATTGTCTAAATTAGAGAGTGAGAAATGGAATACTGAATCTTTAGAGGTCTATTTGATAGACCAAATAAAAAATTACTTGAATGAGCTGTATAAAACCTCTTCCATTCATCTTATTCAGAAACTGTAGGTTACTCAGGTGACAAGTGTGAGCACAAGCCTAGAAGGGCTAGTGAGTGGCTACTAGAGAGTGACTGACAATTGCCAAAGAGAAGGTCATCAATTGAGGAGTAGATAATGATTATCACAATCAGGTTTCCATCTTATCAAGATAGTGAAAATGTGTTAAATACCCTTATGTAAATTTTATACAGTCAAGTGGCCTCATCATCAAACAAGGTAGTTTCAAGAAGGATATTGAAGGGTCTCTACCCCAACTTGAGGGAGAATGATGCATTTCTAATGAACACTTGTCCATGACATCTTATTGACATATTTTCCAACTCATCCTCACATTTTTTAACTAGTTTTCATATATTAAAACTTGTATTTTATGAATCTTGAACTTCTATTCTTCTCTCTCTTCTCCTATACTCTATATATGTAAGTCATTTTGGCATTTGTATTTAGGACACACCTAGTATGGTAAAGCCCTATTGATTTGGCACCACCTTATTTTACCTTTGAATAAGACTATAAAGTTTATTTTATCTCAAAAATCTCCTACCTAATTGTTTTAAGTGGTTTATATGTAGTTCAACAAGTGATGAATCTCTTCTCCTTGCTTTTATTCTGCTCTTACATATTGTATGTGAGTGATATCTCTTCTAAAAGGTCTCATAAAGTGTATGTGTTTGATAATTGTGTTTTGAAGTCTAAGATATCCTATTAATTTCTAGTGTTAAGCCTTATTTTCACCAACCTCTATATATGCATATCAATCTACCTCTATGAGAAATGCTTATGCTAGAAGGACAATGAGTTAAGGTTAGTTTTAGTAGTCTTATTTCTTATTAAAAATGCAAGTGTGTTGTGTGGAATTATATTTGATGGATCACCTCATTATCATAGGTTTATTATATGTTTATTTCTTCCCTTTTCACCTCCAATAGTGGTTATCCCAGTGTAGTGTGATCCTAAAATATAAATCAAGGGAGCTAGCCCTTTAACCTAGAGGTTTACCTTTGTTATCGGCTACCCACGGGCCTAGAGGTAATCCCATGTTGTCCAAATATGGAGAGGCATGAAAAACCTCTCATAGAGTGAAATATTTGTCTATAATATTTACTCTAACATAAACTATCAAATACCTTCCACAAACTTATCCTCTCTCTTATACAAGATTCTCTCTCATAAATTTCAACTAACTCAAGCATGATTCTCTTTCACAACCTACATTAAACTCAAACAAGAGGCTCTCTCACAATTTATATATTTTCATGACTTCTATCACATATAAAATAACTCCAATCTTATCTTCATAACTTTCAATTAACTAAAAAAATAGTCTCACTATTTATCACATGGCTTTCTTCACTTGTAGGACTTTCTCATACCTTCAATAAAACTCATTTTGATTGTTTTGATATAACTTTGTGTAGTCATGGTTAAGGTTCCCAGTGAAGGGATGCCCTTGGTCATGCAACCAGAGTCATGTACTAAAACAACATTATTTTTTATTATTAAATTAAATAATCCTCCACAACATCTATTTTCATAGTGACTCTCTACTCTATTCAATCTCACCTAAATCATATTCAAGGTTTTACAATATCCCTTTATAAGTTGTAGACTTTGTAAATTTACTTCCTCATGGCCTGTCTCTTTTATATTATGGTCCTTTATCATTCAATAACACATTTTAATGTTATACCCTATGCTTATAGTTATCCCCCTATTCTCCCTATGGCCTCTATCTCTCCAAAAAGAATGTAACCAACTATGAACACCTGGACCAAAATGCAATTGAATTGCCATAATAGTAGTTCTTGATTCTTCCTCTACAGAAAAATAATAAAATATTTAACTTACCTCAATGTCACTATTAATTTAAATATCTAATCAATATATTTATAAATATACCAAAAATACCTTATTTTGTTATCTTTGGTGAAATTTATGGTCTCTTAAAATTTTATGTGATGCTCTTTGTACACATTTGAGATTTTGTGAACTATGACCTTATGATATTGTGACATGTGTTGCAATCCCACTGTTCATCCCCAATTTACTTTATTATGATATTGTGTTATTCATGTATGCCTACATGTACATGTATTTATCAAATCCATTTTATGGTCACTCACACATCTATCCCATTTTCATTGGGGCCTCTTTATAATCTACAATCTTGTTGGAATTATAAAGTTAAATTTAAGACTATTCACATGTATTTTTTTTTAATGTGGCCTCCTTTATATTTTTTACTTGACACTTGTCCTACAAAAATTCATGAACTCCATAAATTTCTAGTGATCACTACATACCCCAAGGGGTCTTCCCAAGGTTATGCGCTTCAATAGATTTTGTGAGATTTTTTGAGTCTATAGAAGGTTGAACTTCATTATGAATTATGTGCATCATGAATCTTTACAGTACATGGGGTGTTCTCGAGACTCATGGACTTTATAAAGATTTGTGATCTCATGGGGTTTGTGTCTTAATTTTTCCATGTATTTTGTTGGGATATGAATTTGTAAATTTATGTGAACTAATTTATAGTTCATCAAGTTTATATTTAAATTTTATGATACCTCATTCACAATTATTTTTGGTACTTAGTCATGACTAAAATATTTTTCATGTGGCTGCTAGGCACACTATGACCACGTAAATATGTGCATGTGGCCTCTACAAAACTTTGATACTATTTGTGGTTGGCATTAGACTTAGGAACTTTGAAGTGGCCATAATGACATTAAAAATTAGGGTTTAAAATAGTTATTTATAACTTGATAAGAGATAAATGAGATATATGTGACATTTAAGGCTAAAACAATTTTGTGAATAAGAATTGGACCTCAGAATGTGAATTGATAATCCTTATTGAAAATTACCCAAAATATCTTACTATTTTTTATTATGTAAAATTTCTCATTCATCTTGGATTCTCTTGAATAACAATTTGTTAAACTCTCTCTCTTTCACTCCTTGGCCTTTCCCTCAAAATTATCAATAAAATAAGTGTGTGAAAGGTTATATGACTCAAGCTACCCCTCAAAAACTTATAGTTATATATCATGCACACTCATAATTATAATCATTGTAGATATCTTATGCATGTGAATCAAGTGTAATTGAGAGAAAGGATTCACATTAAATGCCTATAAAAATCTAATATGAATACATGAACACTCACATAAACCCTCATTTGGTACAAGATAATGATGATATAAGACTTGAGGATGATGAAGTATAAATGTTAGTTCAATGTGCAGGATCCTTGATAAGTTTTGTGATAGATATGAATAATGCGCAACCTAATAAATTAGGAGGATTCATTATTTTCTTGATGCTTCAACCACTTGTTAAATGACTATGGATGATTGTATACAAAGGCTTCTCTAGGATAATACATAGAAAGGTAGAGCATGTAGTAGTGTGTTAAGTGAAATCAAAGAAATATTAAACTAGGACACCCATAAAAAAATTAGAAATGGAATTTGTGAGACTTTGATTCTATACAAGACAAAATTAGTAGGTTTCAAATTTTATACTATGTACCATAAATGTTCAAACTGAAGGGCATTTTACTCAAAAAGTGGATGGCTAGGATCCCAATGAAACAAGTCTAGATATAGTTTTATTTGGCTATAAAGTATTTTAAATTAGTCAAATATACATAAGTGGACCAAGTTTGATAATACATAGATAAAAACACAAAGAAAAGGGGTCTTGCAAGAAAATTAGGTGTCTACAATAAACATTTGATTTTGCAAATAGTTATAGAATGTATATCTTTTCTTGAGTATTCTTAAGTTGATTTAAGATATCATAATTTATAGCTAATTGGAAACCAATTTTAGGAGCTCAAGGGATATTAGGTGGGATATTTTAATTATTCCCACCATGAGCTTGAGAAGGATTAAGATAAGTTATTGTATTGTTTTATCTATCCCTCTTTTGCATGGTATGTTCAACCTATTTATATGTCCTAATACATTAACAATTCATTAAATACACATAAGATATATCTCTATAAGGTACTATGGATATTTTATTTATGGAAAGGGTAACAATACATGAACATAATTTAATATCACAATCGCATGTAACCCTAATATGTCTTGGAAATATTCTAACATTATATCATTTACTATTGGAAACATAAATTTGAATGTGAATACTATAAATTTTTACAATAATATCAACATGATACACATCAATTTATACAAGGTGGGATTATACCATGTAGATGTAATCATTTGAAATCATGATAAAATAAAATTATGTATAAAAATATTCCTATCCATAAAAAAAGATATATTACAGATAGATGAAACAAAATTATAATAATTTCCACAATCAATGGTGAGGTTTTTCATTATATGACTATAAAAAACACCCTAAAGGGGAGGTGCACAAGCATGCATAATTTCTACAAACACAATGTGTGACAACAAAAAAATTTAATGACCTAGGGTTTGGAAGCATGCAATAGGATAAACCCTAAAATAATTAGATGGATTATAATGTAATGTTATCTGAATAAATATTTAATCTGAGGAGAGGAAAAATATCAAGAAACCCTAATCATATCCTAATGTATAATGACATGGAGTAAGATCTAACCCTAAAGGATGTAAAAGATAATAGGTTCACTAATATATTTTATGGTAAATTTATTTTACATCAACATTAAATACATTAACCCATAAAAAATTACAAATAAGACTAAATGGATCTAAATAATAAATTAGACATATTTGCATAAAATGACATTTCCAACATAGTAATAAATGATAAAAGGGGTTTTAAAGGAATATCTAATTTCTTGTAATATTTATACAATTTTCATAAATAGACATAACAAATTAGGACCATCTTGTGAGGTAAGCAAAACCTATAAAAACATGAGATTAAATACTGCTCTATATAATTGTATGAATGATTATAAAAGAGTAAGTCTAGGCCCATTAAATTATATGTGGGAAATTTTATTTGGTAGTCTTGTTCATCAGTTTTAGGTATTTGAAAACCTCACACTTGTTAAAAAATTGATGTAGAATTATAGGAAATGAATCTCCTTCTCCAAAACCCTAGTAGAACATAATATAATCAAAAATGGGGTATATATCTAGGGGCCTATGTTATCCCTCAATTATTATCAGGCCCTTAATATGTTTGTAAAAATTTGGCAATTAGACCTCCAATAATGACACATTAAAAATTAGTAGAATGAATGCAAGGCCTAGTCCGATATGACTTTTTTCACTAGAATGGACACATGGAAAAGAAATAAATGTGTTTACCCTATAATTAATTTGAATATACAATTAACTATGAATAAACTATAAAAATTTATGTACAATAGTATATAATAAAAATCATTAAATTATGAAACTAAAAGTAAGCAATAAAAAGTAAATTGCAAAGGGGAAATTAATACTTGGCTTGAAACTGAATGGATTTTTATGTTATATATTATGCATTGATTTAAAACATAGATCAAATCAAACTCAAAATTGTGTCACTAATAAAATAAAAGTTTTAATAGCTATATAGATAAGAGTGTACTAGGTGGATAAGGTATTAGTGTGAATCTATCCTCTAATTTAAAGTTGTCCCTACTAACTGAACAATAGAATTTCCACTTAGATCACGTGAAGTTACCTACAAAAGTTTCTTGATCCTATGTGAATGTTGAATAGATACATAGAATAACTATAAATTTAATTCCCTATGCCTACACAAGTGCACAAAATAGGATCAAATTTAAAATGGAGAAAAAGTGGGGATGTGGGATATGGTTGAGTTATCTTCAAAAAACTCTTTATTTATTGAGTGTTTCCTACATAGTTTAAGAGGACCTTGGGCCAATGTATTTATCCATTTTTTTAAAGTAATAAATTCATGATGAATGTGAATATAAGATTGATTATAATTATTTAAAATAGATACCCTTGACCTACAATAAAACACTATTGAGTTTGGCCTATAACTGTAAGAAATCAATAGAATTACAATTGAAAATAATAATGCTCTTTTACTCAAGATAGAATGTTTTTGAAATTATATTTCTAGATGATTTATAAGTAATGAATTGAGTGTATTTGATATGATTTTATAGAGGAATGTTTCTATTATTTTCATTTTTTGACCTTATGAAAAGTGTAGGATGCCCATTATTGAATGTCTTAATTTGAAAAAGTGTCTATTGGAGGTAAGAGGACAAGATACACTACGGAACATATCTACACTATTGACTTGTTTACCTAGTTCAGACTTATTTCAAAATGTAAAAAACTTATGAAATTTTCTATGGATGATTTTTGACTATAATAGGGATGAATAGGAATGAAATATGGCTGTTTGCATACTATTTTCTCAGCATTTGTAAGGTAAGGATGTCAAGAATAAATATTTTTAAGAATTTTTGGTTAATTTATGTGTCTACATTCCCCCTATTCTAATGATACAATAAATCAAAATTAATAGAGTAAAGAAGAGAGATAGATATACATGAGTGTGAAATTACACTTTGACTTTTAAGAAGGACTTTGATGTATTGAGTTTCTAGTTAACCCAAGTTGAGATAAAGTCATTTCAAAATTATTTTTTCCTAGAAGGAGGAACAAATAGTTTTGAAAGTGGTAATAGGATGAGAGGTAGGCTATTGGGTGTCACTAAACCATAACAATATCAAATCATTGGATTTGAACATATGGTGAAATTGAGTTTGATCAAGTCTCAATGAGTGAATATTTTGATTTAAAAAATGATATAATTTCACTTGTCAAGAGTGCTCTAAAGTAATTAAAAGTGTTAATTATTTAGTGTCACTAGATTCAATAGGAAAAGAAAAGAGGGACCTAGTATATGGTTTGCTAAAGTAAAAAGAGGAAACCGGAACATGGTTCATCAAAAGTGTAGCCAAGATGTGGAGTATCACTAAGTTAAAACATTTACCACTTGAAAAATATGAATCACACAATTACAAATAGATCTAGATTCAAAATCTAAATGTGTACAATTTGCCTATTTGAAAAATAATTTATCGAAAAATAGAAAAGAGGGGAGTACGTGAACCAACATCATCCCCCCTTATATTATATATCATTATAATTAAAATTTCATAAATGTTTGAATTTTATGTAGATGTGAACTTGTTTTCAAGTAATTTGTAAGAGTTGGGTTCATATGCAAGCCATATGCCCCTATAATATTGATGATTTGCATAGTTTATGAATTTGAAATAAGTTTATTGTGAGGACTTGAATTCAAAGTAAGCCCAACATGATGTCACCTTTTGAGATGAGGGATGTATCTTGCAAATAACTTATCTAAAAATAAAAAGTGATAGTGTTTACAAAATATATAATCATGTAATAAAATTTCTGCATATTGGAATATTATAAATATAACTTTGAAACATATGACAAGTTTGTATATTGCATTGCATCATGTATTTGAATATAACATTGAAGTATTGGATGAAGCATGTATACAACTTGAAAATATTGAATATGTATTGTAATCATAGAATTATATAAAAAACGTGTACAGAATTTGTAATTATTGAAAGTGCATTGCATCATGGAATTGAATATAACATTGGTTTTATATGAGGCATTGAAATTAAATAGTATGTGTGTAATATGAAAGTAAATGAAACTAGCATATGTCAATTGTATGTATCAATTTCAATGTTAACAAAATAGTTTATAAATTGTAACATATGTAAGGTATGAATGAATATTAATAGTTGTATAATGTATAAATAAACATGGAAAAGAGGTTGTGGATAAATACAACCTGCATACAAGAATGAGATGACCCTAACTTAAAAAGGTTGTGCTAACATCTAACCCATATAAAATTATGTCTTGAATCACACTTATTGTCATCAAATACTGCACCCTAGAGTTTTTTTTTCAAGCCTACTCTAATATTTTGGCAACATTGGAATGTCTATAGACCTGTGGGTTGCCTATAGTAGAGGTAGACCTCTAGGTTTAAGGGCTAGCTCCTTAGATTGATCCTGAATGCTCATCACCTACACTAATTGTTTGATTGGATGAAAAGGGGTAGAAGTGACATGTAAATAAAATACTATACTAATGTTATACACCATAAATATATACAGTAGACTACCATATCAGTGCACTAAGAGACATGACTCACAATACTAGTCTCAAAATCTTGAATTACTCTAACATTAGTATTTCAAACATGGAGGTGATATGCATGGATATACTTAATATGACTAAAACAAAGGTCATTTATAGACACAAATATGATTCCTTACACTTTAATATTGAATAATGCACTTGAAAACACTTCATGTGACCTGTTAGAGTGATAATAACTTGCATCAAACATGGAAGAGCAAAGGGAAAGTAAGGATAGATACTAATCACTTGACATTTCACTATACACCACTTCACACACTTAGAAAAGAAGTTGATAAGATAAAAACCAAATTTAAAATATTATTTAAAATGGAAAATATAGCATCAAACTAGAAGGGCTTCACCATACCAAGTGTGGAATACTTACAAAAGACAAAATGGCTTGCATTTATAGAACATGGAGATGAAAGACAAGAAAGGGAAGTGTAAAGGTCACAATGCCACATTTAAAGGCATGAAAACTATTTATATTTCAATAGAATGAAGAGGATAATAGAGGTATAGAATTTATTCTTGGATAAGTGTCCATCTAAAGCATTAAACTCTCTAAAACTGACATAAAGACCCTTCAGCTACCTTATTGAAATTGCCTTCATGACTAGGCATCTTTTGAGTGCTTGAAAATGGATAGGGAGAGCTAAAAAAAATTAAGTTTCTTAGTTGGTTTGTAAACATGATATGACAGTCATAATATGCTTCCCTAACTGATAGCCTTCTTTTGGACACTTGTACTCACCATTTGTAGTCAATCATTAGCCCTCTTGGCCTCATTCTTCACATTTATCATCCATGTAGCCTTCAATTACTTAACCAAATACATGTAATAGGTATTATTACACCTTGATATGACCCATTTTCCTTCCAATCCATTAGGAAGACCTTAAAAATATCCCCAATTGGACTTCTCACTTAGTAGTCACTTTTCATTTTCACTATCTATCTAAGATTGCCTAAGATAAATGAGTCAAAAAAGTGTTTCCATACCAATATGTTATGAGAAATTAATATGGATATTTTTAATGAGTCTCTACATACCTTCCCTAATTATTCTCACTCCTTAGGTCCCTTCAACACCTATAAAATGCAACAAAACCTACAAAAAACCTTATTTTTAGCTTGTCCATACAAGTAGGGTATAGAATACTTATATGTGATGGAGAATGATAGAGTATTACACAATTAAAAATCCATTTATAGGCCATATTATCCCTCCTAAATTAATTTCAAGTGATATTTTCTCAATTGGGTCAAAGATAGGGTTTTAGGAGGGTTTTTAATGGTTCAGACTGTTAGCAATTGTTAAAAAAAACTAGACATTGAAAATTCAAAATAGTTCCATTAATTACAATCTCATAACCCTCATAAAATATTTCCAACACCTTGTTTCACCATTTAGTCCCTCTATACAAGTGTGAGTGCTTGCAGATGGTCTATCAAGCTTGAGAGTGAAGTATAGGTACCCCTGTCATGATTTCAGACCAATTTGACCATTCTATGTTACTTTCATAAAAACCAAAGGTTATAACTCATCTTATATTTTCCTATTAATTTATTCAAATTAATTTTATATTTAACATGGTCATATAAACTAAACTAGACCCCTGAAGGGCTTAGGTCTATTTTTAGGCCTAATAGGCCTGACTATGCTTGATCACCTAAGACTATATTTGAGTGGTATCTTAGGATTTTAAGGCCTCCTATATGATTATATATCATCAAATAAACCTATTTAATCATAATTAAATTCATTTAATACTCTTATTTCACCCTTTTCTCCCATTCACATAGAAAACCTATTGTTTAGACTGTCTGGGAGTGCCCTATATCTGAGACAAAATAGAGGGAACTTCCACTATTTTTATTACTAAAATGATGATATGGAAGGCTTAAATAGGACTTGGTGACCTTATACACCAAATTTAAAATATATATCACTTATGCATAGTCCCTAATACTTTCGATCTCTAAGACAGACTTATATTGTTTGAATGTGCAGGGTTTTCAGAAACTCCAAGGTTGTGGTTGTAGGTTGGTATTCTTGATCCTTTAGTCTTATAGATATAGTGATGTGATAATAACATTATAAAATTTGTATAAATAACTTAAATAAATATATACTTATGCCAACCTTCTCATCATGCATTCTCCATTTGACTAGATCTAGTCTGTGTACTCTAGCAGACTGTAGGTGGCACTCCTTAGACAAATGAGACCCTTGTAACTGTTCATCAAGGATTAAGTATTATCTCTCTCTCCTTTGGTTTCATCCTAAGGGTAATATGGTTATATCCAACTTAACTTAACATCTAGACCATGCATACCACGTTATTAGCCTCTCACATCAACATTTTATGGATCTGCATACTATTTGTAGAAGCCTACCCTAGGAAAAGGGATTCCTATAGGTGATGATGTGTCTCTTGGTACTAGGTTTAAAATTATTTGATCCTTATTGAGGTTATTTAGAAAATTCCATACTTACATGAGTTCATTTTATTCCATTAAAACCATAGTTTCACTCCATACTTATAGGTCACTACAGTCTTGGTTACTTTTAGTCATCTTAGCATAGTGTTTTCTAAGTGTCACATGCCAAAACCTACCTAAATTAGAAACCATAAAAACATATTCATATATTGATCAAGAAACCATTTAATTTTATAAATTAATTTCCCTTATTCTTATTATTTATGATGGAAACAACTAGACCTATCTAAACCTAAAGACATTCTACTATGGAAGGATTAAATGTAAGGTATAATCCTCATTCAAAGATACTAAGGTAAATTGTCCCTTTTGCAACTTTATCCACCTGTGGGTATAGGATTAAAGTATACCTTCATGAAATATCTTACCACTATCAAAATGACAGTCTCAATGCTCGTATACCTTATTTAATGTCTTAAATGAGTGCCAACATATCTATTCGAAATCTCTTAGGCCTCTGTTGAGTTGTCTATAGGTGATCATCAGACATAGAACTATGTATATGAAGAATTAGTTGTCACAACCAATATTAAACCCTTTTATAGGGTTAAAAATTATTGTTTCATCCTTGGGATCCTTCTACCCACCTTAAAAACTCTTTGTTACAATAATTCTAGTGATCAAGACCTGGTCTCACATGACTGTAGATGATTGTTTACAAAGAAGTCTGACTATGGCATGTTTTTAGACATTACACTTCATCAAGTGCTAGTCTTTGTGATTAAACTTCCAAAATAAGAGACTGATTATTATTATTAGATAGGTTGAAAATAACCAATCTCTCTCTTTCCTAAAGCCACTTACATGAGAATAACTCTATAAGAAGTGAAAACACTAGTCTATAACTTTAATGGTGTCCTTAACTAGCAAACTAGTATAAACTTTCTTATAAATTCACCTTCACACATGAAATAAATAATATAAATTTTTTAATAATTATTTTCATGCTTCTCAAGATCATTTTCACAACCTAAACTTCATAGACTAATGAAAACAAAGAAGAAACCTTGAAGTGTTGGGGATAGGCAGGCAAAACAGTAGACTTAACACTCTTACAAATGTTTCATAGATCAAAAGAAACCAATCTTATAACTATGACCATGAATTAAAAGTAGACAAATAGTATTATCATCCACCAAATGCACTTGATCCAACTCACCCCCTCTTATTTGAACCATGCAAAGACTATTTGACTTTGTATACTTATTTAGGAGAGCAATGGAAAAATAGAATAGTCTTATGCCATTTTTGAACTTTTAAAAGCTTCCCAATCATGGAATTGAGTTTGGAGAAGCTGAAAGGACACTTTTTAAGTTCTCTCACATGTAAAAGCTACTAGATATGCCATACAACTACTTGAAACCACATGAAACTATCTATTCTTCTTCTTTTCAAAGTTGCACCTATAGTTGTCAGTTAAAAACTAACATCTCTAACATGTTCTTAGCATATATGATGTTATAATATCTCTTGAAACATTTATCATCCCATGGAAACCATACAAGTCTATTTAATGATCCCAAAAGCAACCCCTAGATGACATAAGACCAATTAAGGAATAAAAATGAAAATGATTAAGGCTAAAGACACATTAAATGACCTCACTAGGACCATGGGACTCAAATCATACCCTAGTAGACCCCTATAATAAGTTTTCAACTAAAGGGGGTTGACCTAATTTGACTTGTGGTCAAATTAGTCAACATTTTGGCAATTTCCTAGGGCTGGCACTCCATCTATGCCAAAGATTAATAGCCTACTCCTATCCATTAGGATATGGAGTCACCTATACATAGTATGTACTTTTAATTTCCTTAAAACCACACCAAAAAATATAAAACAAACACACAAAACAATAAACTAAAGCAAGCACACTTATGTTCTTAAGAACACTTAGGGAAGACACACACAAAATAAGCAAATCATACCTATACTAGTATGTAAAAAACCTCAAACACCTAAGGTGAAGGATAATTCACCATTATTAAACTAGGGTCAAAGATAGTATCTCTTTCATCCTTGTTACTTCATGAAAGTAATCCATCATGTGAAGCATGCTTGTCAAAAAATACTTGCTCATGTTGATGGTAAAATGACTTAGCATCTGTAGGTCTTCTTCTATCTGCAAGTTTTCTACTTTGATATTTAAAGGATGATCCATTTTTCCATCCAATCATATTTTTTGAACTTGTAATTTTATTTAAATTTTCCATGTTCAATTGGAATTTCTCAAACTATAACTTGGGATTGATCAAAGTTGATTCAACATTACTCTCTTCTAGGACTTGATGCATTTGATGTTTAGAAACATCAAGCATGTTCTTTTTCTAATACAACACATCTAAAATTGACTTAACATCATGATGATGTATTGATTGTTCTCCAATGAAAACATCTATTTTTGCCTCATTTGACTCTTCCATGATTGCAGCCTTCATGACAATAGTTAGACATTCATCTTTATGATCAATATGACACTTCCCTTCATGCTTATTAGGATCATCCAAAAACTTACTATCAGATTCACACTTATTAGGAGGATAATTAGACTTATTCATATTCTCAAACTCTTGACTTACGTCATAAAACCTTTGCCATAGGTCATCTTCCTCTTCATGACTGTCATATTCAAGGACTCCTTCATCAAGTGCAGGAAGAATGGCATTATCTTTCTCACTATCCTAATCTACCATGATTTGAATAACATCATCATCATGTAAATGAATAAGTTAATTTCTCTCAATAGCTCCCAAAAAATAATCATCAATGCACACTTTAGAATGTTTATATCCTTCCTCATGGATGATGTATGTGCCAAGGTCAGTTTGCTCAAAGAAAGTGTATAGATAATGTTCATAGGTGTTTGTACCATAATCATATAAGAACATATCATATATTCCCTCAATATTATAATATGTTCCATCATCCACAATAGATTCCTCTTGATCATCGATGACACAACTCAAATTGGAGCTTGCTTCTACATAGGGCTCAATATGGAACTTAGCTAGTGGTTAAGTTCTAATAGTTATCTATGTTTTATACCTTGTCTAGAATTCCAACAAGGACCAATCAATTGAGAGGTAGACTCCTATCTTGGATTTGAAATTCCTTGAGAGTTACATAGAAAAGTGATCATTCAAGTCAACCACTACTATATCTTGAATAATAGGGAAGCTAGGATAATCATGAAGGAAAACTCTCAACCCTTTGAATAGTTCCACTAACTTATTTTACATCCCATAAATTTGTATCACACCCTTATTATGTATTTCATATTTCAAGCCTAACTTATCAACTACAACCTTGGGCATCACTAAAATACTATCCCCACTATCCACTATGTAGTTATGAACAAGTTTATCCACCATAATGAGAGTGACGTAGAAGTGTGGAGTATTTTCAAATTTAGAAGAGGGTTCAACAATGTGTGTGGGATAATTTGTGAGGGAAATTTTATCATGACATTATGCTTTAGTTTTAAGGTAGATTTGAAATAGTTTTTGTAAAATTTTCTTTTGGCTAGGAAAGTGAATTATTTCCCAATGAGACATATATGCTTAATCACTCCTCAAAGAATGCATAATGTTCAAAGCATGATTACTCACCTTTTATTAATTCCTTGAAGGAAAGGAAGTTTTTGGATCTTGGGACATTACATCACTTTGAGTTACCCTTCCAACATTCTGATTTGAAGTAGGTGTAGAAGTTATAAGGACTATAACACTTGTAATCACACCTTGTTTCCATGTAGGAGCACTACTTAAACTTGTATGAACACCATGGGCATCTCCCAAGTCCTTCCACTTTTCTCTAGTATTATCTTCAACTTAATAATTTTGATTGAGGACATAAGTATCTTCAATTAGAAAGTTAGTCAAACTCACTCCTTAAGGTTGTCATCCCTCATTTCCTTACATGAGACTCTCATCTTCTACTAACAACTAAGAACTGACCTCTCCTCAAGCAGAAAAATATTTTTCCCCACATTCATTTTCATCCATAAATTAACTTTTTTCCATTCCTCTCCTTGAACCAAGTTACTATGCACTGGTACCATGGCTCTTGTGTTGGAGGTGGAAGCTAAATTGTATGCATTAGCTAGCCTATTAAAGTTATGTTGACCTTGCTCTCTACCTTGAATATATTGTTGAGGTGGGAACCTATTTCCTTCTTGAGGATATGGATAGGGGTTTTAGTTAACTCCATATTTCATATTGAGTTTCCTAATCTTAACTTCTAAGGCTTATGTCCTTGCATTTGAATCAATAATATATTTTTCTTTCTTAAGGGCAGATCTAGGCTTAGTATTTGCATTTGGGACTTGAGAAACACTTATATTAGAAGTATAAGTATTATGTTGTAAAGGCATGGAAACTTTTAGAGACAATTTTACAACTTTTATTAGGCCATTCTTAGCTATAATGACAAGGTCATATGCTTTAGGTAAGGTGTAATTATTATAGACTTAATTTTCACCATTAGAGAGGGTTCTTCAGGCTCTCTCCAAACAAGCTATAACATTGGGACAACCCCAAGTTATGGGTAACCTATGTTGGGGCTTAACCTCAAGAGTAGGCATGCTTCCTCTTTGATTCTCACCTAAAACTAATGCTAAGTTAATACTTCACAGGGAAAGGGTTAGAAAGGGGGTAAGAGCTCCTAAGAAGATTAACTAGGTGATGCACCAAATTTAAAAGGGAAGATCCCATAAGCTTGAACCCACACTAAGTCTATAGAATATATTACTAACTTATATAACCTCAAGATCAAGCTAACTACATAAGTATTCCATAAAAATGGTTTAGAGTAGAACACTAATCTAGACCTACAAGTAGCATTAAAAACTCCATAAACAAGGTTATAAAGGAGGATAATGAACAAGGAAGATTCTCCTTAACACAATGCCATCATGAAAAATTCACCAAACCAAATCCAAGGCAATAGATAGGCAAAGAAAGTCTTATATCACATCAAGAGGTAGTTCTTACAAATCTTTGGCAGGGTCAAGCCTAATCAAGCTGAGCATATTTTGTAGTATCCCAAAGAGTTCCCTATCTCCCAAAAAGATTAAAAAAAATCTAAAACTTGAGAACCTTTTGAAAGGAGAAGATAATGGCATTATATAGGAGAAGGGGAGAAGAGAGAAGATGGAACATGTTTTGAGAATGATTAATGAGTTGTTGCTTCTCTAACCACCAGATCTTTTTCTTTGATCTTCATGCCATCTTTTACTTGACTGCTTATGTATAATGATAAAATTCTCATATCTCTAAATCTGACTGAGCTTTGGTTAAGTCTACTTTGGGTAGTTATCTATTAGGAGCATGGCTAAAGATGTTCCTTCATTCATTACACATAACTACTCCTTGCTTTTAGAACTAGACTTAGGTCTAATATAGAGGAAAAGTAATCCAAGATTATTAGTTTTCCTATAGTTTATATATATATGGAAATATACTTGATGCCTCATCCCTTTTAGCCACCAACTTATTGATCTTTGATTTACATTAGGTATAAAAGACCTAATCTATCTCTATAAAGCCCTATTGGTAATTCTTAGTCCTTATTTTTTATCCTAGTTCAACTCAAGTCAAGATTGAGCTTGATTCTATGTATTTTCCACTAACTTAGGTTCATTCATTTGCTTTGCCCAAGTCAAACTGCTCTATCAACCTTAGTTAAAAATGTCCTAGCTTGATCTTTTATTTGTTGGCTATCAAAAATGACTCGGATCATTGACCCTTTAACCCTTGATCATACCATCAAATCTCCTCTATCAAGTTAAATACATACCATTAGATCTTATGCATCAGCTAACACATTGTTTAAACTTAGTACCCATAAATTTGATCCTTGGATCTACTTTTTAGTCTATCTACTCCCATACTTATACTATGTGGTGGCCTCTAATCCCCTTGAACTTTTGACCTACTCATGTACCATTGATCTTGGATGATCAATAAAATGGAAATCATTGATTTGATAGGACCCACTATTGAACTCCAATAGCTACTACATGATCTTAAATTTAACATATGTGTTCCCATAAAATGATATTCACATGACCGCCATTGATGTTTTCATAACCATCAAATTTAAGCTCAAAGGATTTTTTTTTACTATGGCATAAATTTTATGTCCACATGACCATAAAATATGTTCATGATCCTATCAAATGATGGACACACGGATGTCAATTTTAATCTCTAGTGGTATTTTTAAATAAAATGGCTATTTTTCAAGGCTTGAAATTGATGTTAGTATGAATTTTTAATTCTATGATTTTATGCATTTTCCCCATAACAAATAATTTATTCTTATTATTCCCTTTGAACTTCATTTAGGACACTTTATTACGAATTGACCCTTCAAACTTTTGGTCTAGGACACTTTTCCTAAATAATGTCCCTTCAGGAAGATTATTCAGACAATTTTATTGAAAGAAATTTTGTTTCTAGGCACTTTCCTAAAATAAATAATCCTTTGAGCTTTTTCATAAGGCACCCTTTTGGTGATTAAATATCCTTTAGGATTTTTACATAAGATGTTTTACCTAAAAATTGACCCTTCAAAACTTTTACTTTGGACCACTTTGCCTAAAAAGTACCCTTCAAAAATTATGTTTTTCACCTTTTGATGAAGAAAATATACCCTTCAAAAAAAGTGTTTTGGATATTTTACTGCAAAAAATTTCCCTTCAAGACTTTTATTTGGCTCACTCTCCTGAGAAAACCCTTTGAAAAAAGTGTTTGGGACAATCTGCTTGAAAAATTATCCTTTGGGAAAATTGTTCAGACAATTTTCCTAAAAGAAAAGAACCTTAGGCTTTTATTTCAAACAAAATGTCCAAGATAATTTACACCTAGCCTTTTTGGATGCGAACAATTTCTTTGAAAGAAATAGGTCTTCAGGGAAATTATTGTGGAATAATTTCCCTGAGAGAAAACTATCTTTATATTTTACTTTGATCATTTTATCTAAAAGAAAGCACACTTAGAAAACTTTGTCTTGGACAATGTATCTAAAATAAACTTCAACACTTAGCCAAAAAAGGTTCCCAAAAGAATTTTCTTAGCAATGAAAAGGCTGAAAGAATTCCCAAGTAAAGACTTACCCCAAAAGGTTTTGTAGTTAGCTTTTCCAAGGTCTATGAGCCCTTCTGAGCTTGTACATGAAACTATTATTTGACCTACAAAGCTCTAAAACTTTGTTCAGCTTGTCCATCTAGGCACAAGCTTGGTATGTGGGCCAAAAATTGGCCAACATCTTTAGCAACTCATAGGGAAGCATGTTTTCTATGCTTGAGAACCTAGACAACTTTTATTATCTAGTCCATTAGGCATGGAGTCATTAGCCTCTTCAACTGAGCTGGTCTAAAACTAGATACAAGGTTGAGACTTTCCAAAATATCCTCATTAAGAAACAAGGACAAAAAAACAACAAAAAAGTCAAAGGCAAGTGCATGTAGGCACTTTCAAGAAGGAAAAATAGCTAACCTACTAAACAAAATGTGCATAAAGGCATTTAAGAGAAAAACATGAAAAATAATCTAATGTGTACGAGGTTAAAATTTACCAGTACCTTCCACCTGGGTCAAATGGGAAACTTTGAGTGTCATTCACTTGTGATAAAACATGATGAAAAATACCTTGCTTTTGAGAGTTCATGATATGTGAGCTGAGATGCTTGGCTACTAATCCTTTTGGTATGCTCTCAAGTGGATGAAATGGGATAAACATGCCTCCAATATAAATATAATGGTTTATTTCTTTAAGGCCTACCTCATATTAGATTATATAAGCATCTACAAACTTCTCATTTGATGGCTAAATTTTGTGCTCTAAATTAAGCACAATATGTGATGTCTCCTCTTTGTCATCCTCAAAATGAGCCAAGTACCTGATAACGCATCCTTTTGTCAATTTGAATGTTAAGTATTCATATTTTACATGAATCCTATATTTTGATGCCCCATCATTATAATCCTAAAGCATAAACAAATCATAGTTTATTTGGAGAGGAACATAGCATGCTTCTAAGACCTTAAACAAGTCTTTCAATATGACTAGAGTTGCAATTGCAACTTATGATGACTCACCAGATACTTCTTGGACTTGTTTATCTGAATGTAAAGGTGTGTCATCCAAGTTTGAATATAAATATTCAAGTTTGTCTGATAAGGTAGCCTCCTCTTGGTCTTATCTAGGGATGCCAATCTTGACCTCATCAAGGCTCAATCGATAATAGCTAGATTAGTCTTCTTCCTCTAAAGAGAGTGGAGGTTCATATTTGCAAGTGATGTCTAATTCATCATGATTTTGATGTTATTTACTGATATGCTCATTAAACTACATCATTTGAGTACTTGAGATGTCTTCTTCATCAATTTCATTCAAGGTTTCATCTTGCTCTTCAACTACAAATGAGGGTTGATCTGACCATCCAGGGTCTAAAACGTTACACTTATCTTGCTCAACTTTATGCTTTGATATGATTTCCTCTTATTCCAAACTATTAGATCTATCTTTATTTAGCACCTCATCTTGAAGTGTACCTACCTTGAACACCTGGTCTTGATCTTCTTCTTTATCTATGTAGAATAGACCTTCAATAATCTATTCAAAATTGGCTTTATTTTCATCTTAAGGGTTGTCCTCATCAAGGTCCAATTTGTTAGTGTCAAAATCATGTCAAGAAGGCTAGGCCAAACCTAACTTTTCCCTTTTTGGGTGAAGTAGACTACCTATCATGATCTCTTGATCATATACACTTGTTTTGTCCTCTTTAGGGTCATCTATGACTACAAGTTCCTCCTCTATATTTTGTAAAATAGGTTCTTCCTTCATGAGGGAGATTATGGCGAGGTAAAGAAGTTCACCTTGCTTGAAGATTAAGAAAGTATCCTTCCAACTAGGGACCTTAAAATATCTTTTAGGCAGCTCTTGTGGAAAGGAGAGAGTCTTGAAAATCTTGTACACAAAGCTCATTGAGTTGAGCTATGGTTACTTGATTCATTTCTTGCACAACAAACCTTTCCTCTACCATAATTTTTTCTTAGACTACTTCAACTAACACCTCTTCCTTCTTTATGCCCTTTTGAACTAATTTCCATGATGGAAATACATATGGAATAGACATATTTACCTCCTTTTGAATGGTTATAGGAGAGGTTGGCTTTACAAGTGAGGGCATGACATAGCTAGGGTCAAAGTTTTGGAGAAGATCTATGATGGGATGAGTTCATGTTCTTCAATGGGAATGGGCATAGGGGTAGGAGAGGGAAAACCAAATTTCTCTTTCATCTCTTGCTTCTCAACATATGGGTATTCAACTTCTTTAATGGATGCCCATACATTCTAGAACTCTTGCAAGAAGATATTTATCCCCTTTGTGTAATGAATAGTGAAATCTTGTCCAAGATTGATCCCCTCCTTGATCTTCATTATTTTTCTTCCTTGGTCTAATATTTCCTCTATGATTTTTGATAAGGCTGGAATTTGATAAGGTTGATTATGGGGTTGATCAGGGACTCTTAAAGGTTGAGCGTAAGGCTCTTAGAGTGGGGAGGGCACATAAGGTTTGTCCGAATGAGCCTAATATCCTTCATAATATGTTAGCATACTTTATAAATTTTGTACCATGTTTCTTATCATTTCTATATCCTCATTTTTATAAGGTGAATAATGTTCTCCCTCACAAACTAGCCATCTATTCTTGACTAACTAAAGAGCACTCCTTGCTTTTTGTAGAACATGGATAGGGATGACTGGAGAAAATTCCAAACCCTTACAAATATCCCTTATCAACTCAATATAAACTAATAATGCTTTATTGACTCCTGAAAAGGATGTAACAATGTAAGCCTGGTCTTGACAAGGGGAAGTAGTTGTCTAATTTGAATGTAAAGAAGGATAATCTTGGTCATATATAGCGGTATAAGGAGGACAAAGGCCATGATAGGGTTGATAGGTTGTTTGAGGTCCACTTTAGGGGAACACATAAACATTATTCGCCTAATAAGTGTGATGCTAAGGTAGAGAATAATCATGTTGATCAAAAGATGATTGATTATACATACCAAATTACAATGATTAGGAACTTAGACTACTCAAACCAATTGGTGAATGCTTGGAGTCACCATTGATGTTTGTACAATACCTCTAAAGGATGATATGTAGAAGCAAAACATCAAAAATCCTTCCATTGATTTGGACCTTAATCCTATTGGTCATGCAATAAAATTTTATAAGCTTAATTTTCACCCTCATAGAGGGTTCTTTAGGCTCTCTCCATCTAAACTATAATATAGGGACAACCCTAGGCTATGGGTAACCTATATTGAGGTTGAAACTTCAAAGTAGGTTGACTTCCTCTTTGATGCTCACCTAAAACTAAAGATAAACTAATGATTCATAGGTAAAATGGTTAGAAAGGGATAAGGGATCCTAAAAATGCTAACTAGGTGATGCACTAAATTTAAAATGGAAGCTCCCATAAGTTTGAAATCACACTAGATCTATAGAAGAGGCAAAGAAAGTCTCATATTTCATCAAGAGGTAGTTCTTAAAAATTCTTGATAGGGTTGAGCCTAATCAAGTTGAGCATAATTTGTAATATCCCAAAGAGTTCTTAGTTTCCCAAAAAGATATTAAAAAAAGTCTAAAATATGAGAACCTTTTCAAAGGAGAAGAGAATCGAACTATGTATGAGAAAGGGAGAAGAGAGAAGAGGGAACATGTTTTGAGAATGATTAATGAGCTATTACTTCTCAAACCACCAAATCTCTATCTTTGAGCTTCATACTATCTTTTACTTGATTGCTTATGTATAAGGACAAAATCCTCATATTATATGAACCTGATTGAGTTTTGGTTATGTCTACTTTGGGTGGTTATCTATTAGAAGCATGGGTAAGGAAATTCTTTCATTGATTACACATAACTAATCCTTGATTTGATAATTAGACCTAGGTGTAATATAGAGGAAAACCGATCTAAGATTATTATTTTTCCTATAGTCTATATAGATGGTACTCTACTCGATGTTTGGTCCTTTTTAGCCACCAAATTATTGACCTTTGATCTATATTAGGTCTAAAAGACATAATCTATCTCTGCAGACCCCTACTGGTAATGCTTGGTCCTTATTATTTATCTTGGTTCAACTTGGGTAGAGTACAAGCTTAGTTCCATGTATTTTCCTCCAACTTAGGTCTATTCATTTATTTTGCCCAAGTCAAACTGCTCCATCAGCCTTAGTTGAAAATTTTCATAGCTTAATCCTTTGTTTATTGGCTATTGAAAATGACTCAGATCATTAACCCTTTGACCCTTGCTCACACCATCAAATCTTCTCTAATAGGTTGAATACATTCCATTATATCTTCTACCTAAGCTAATGTGTTGTTGACACTTGGTACCCATGAATTTGATAATTGGATCTTCTCACCATTCTATCTACTCCTATGCTTATGCCACATGATGGCCTTTAAGCCCCTTGACCTTTTGACTTGTTTGCATACTATTTATCTTAGATGCTCGATCAAATGCCAACATTGATCTACTAGGACCCACTATTAAACTCCAATGGCTACTTCATGATCTTAAATTTTACATTTTTGCTCTTATCAAATGACATTTGCATGATCATCATTGACATTCGTATGACTATCAAATTTAAGCTTAAAAGATTTGTTTTTTCTATGGCTTAAATTTGATGTCTACATGACTATCAAATACATTCATGAGCACATCTAATGATGAGAATGTAGACATTAATTTTTAGCCCCAATGGTCTTTTTAAATAAAATGGCTATTTGTTGAGGCTTGAAATTTATGTTAGCATGAATATTTCATTCTATGAGTCCATGTATTTTCCCTACAACAAATAATTTTTTCTAGTTATTCCCTTTAGCCTTTTGGTCTAGGACACTTTGCCTAAATAATGTCCCTTTAGGAAAATTGTTTGGATAATTTTCCTAAAAGAAATTTTGTACTTAGGCACTTTCCTAAAAGAAATGACCCTTTGAGATTCGTCATAAGGCACCCTTTTGGTGAGAAAATATCCTTTGGGACTTTTGCACTAGATGCTTTGCATAAAAATTGACCCTTCGTAACTTTTTCTTTATATCACTTTGCTTGAAAAGCACCCTTCAAAAATTATGATTTGGACCTTTCAATGAAGAAAAGGTACCCCTTAGAAAAAGTGTTTGGGACACTTTGCTACAAAAAATTTCCCTTCAAGACTTTAATTTGGCTCACTCTCCTGAGAAAACCTTCAAAAAAAAGTTTTTGGGACATTTTGCTTGAAAAAGTGTCCTTCAGGAAAATTATTTGAACAATTTTCCCAAAAGAAAAGACCCTTATGCTTTTACTTCAGACAAAATGTTTGAGAGAATTTACACTTAGCCTTTTTGGATGCAAACAATTTCTCTAAAAGAAATAGGTCTTCAAATAAATTTTTGAGAAACAATTTCCCTAATAGAAAACCATCTTTATATTTTGATTTGGTTATTTTGTCCGAAAGAAAACACACTTTGGAAAATTTGTCTTAGAGAATTTATCTGAAACAAACTTCAACACTTAGAAAGAAAAGGGTCCCAAAAGAATTTGCTTATCAATGAAAAGGCCAAAATAATTCCCAAGTAAATACATAGCCCAAAAGGTTGTGTACTTAGCTTTTCGAATGTCTATGAGCCCTTCTAAGCTTGTACATGAAATTATTGTTTTACCTTCAAAGCTCTAGAACTCTATTTAGCTTGTCCATCTGGATACAAGCTTGGTTTGTGGGCCAAAAATTGACCAACTGTAAACCACCCATGGACTGCAACATCATGGTTACGTTAGTACTAATAGCCCTTAAATATGTAGGAAACACAAAGCTTGTAAGTGGTCTCATGAGAAGAGGCAGTCTATGCCAAGTCCTTTATAATCTTTCATTAAATTCATGCATTATCTCCTTAGGGGATCTTTCAATTACATTCAATTGGTGGATAAGTGATAAGTGATCACTTTTGTCTTCAAACCTAAAGGTTATAAACTCTCCAAAATCATCCCAAGTGGTGATACACCCTCTAGGAAATGTCCTATGCTAGTCAAGCTCTTTCCCTCAAAGGGACATGGCAAGTAGTCTAATAGTAATGTTGACCTCGGTAACATTATGAAAGTTACATAATTTTGAGATATTCGTAATATGCTCACTAAGAGTGACATGACCTTCACCATTGAATGTGGGGACACTTATTGTAGCATTAGGGGGTATATCATCAAATGTATTGAGGTGGATAGGATTTTCAATGTTAAAGGCTGAGAAGGCATGCTTCCTAGCCATATTATCCTGAATTTCATCTTCACTCTCTTGATCTTCTTGGCTTAGAAAGTCCTCTTATTCTTCAAAGGTCAAGATAGGCTGAGGATGTTGAAATTCAAGAGGAATTTCATGTTGAAGGAGTGAGTTTATGGTAGTGGTAACTCTAATATAATCTTCCCTAGTAAGTACCATTAAGTATGAACACAAGAACTAATAAAAAATGGTCTACAACTAGATATTACCTTGAATAGAGTTGTCAAAAGCTGAGTAGAACACCATATATAGTTATGATGTTATCAAGACCAACATTTACCTTGATAATATGTCTTTGAGGACAATGGTCCCACTAGGAGTGCCATAACTATTGTAACCAAATATTGCACCCTAGAGTTGGTTGTTCAAGTGATATTTTCTCCATTAGGTCAAAGATAAGCTTTTAGGAGGGTTTTTAGTGGTTTAAACTATTAGCAATTATTCATAAAAACTAGATGTTGCAACTTCAAACTAATTCCACTAAGTACATTATTATGACCCTCCTCAAATATACCTAACTCCTTGGGTCACTATGTATTCCCTTCATATAGGTGTGAGTGCTTGAAGATGGTCTCTTGAGCTTGAGAATGCATTCTGGGTACCCCTATCATGGTTTCAAGCCAATTTGACCATTCTATGTTAATTTCTTATAAATTAAAGGTCCTAACTCATCTTATACATTCCCTTAAAGGTCATCCAATGAATTTAAGAGTTCACATGGTCATAAAAATGAAGCTAGACCCCTAAAGGTATTAGGTCTAGTTATAGGCCTTGTAGACACTAAAAACTACACATGATGGTTCTAGATGTCAAAACACCCATAGATCAGTCCATTACCTAGCCTCTGACCATGACCCAGATTCAAGTTAGCTAACTAGGTAAACCAACTCACTAACCTAACCTTTTCACCCCACTTGACCTTCGACAGTCAACCACCGAAAGTCACCTTGACTATCTATGGTCACCCTGACTACTGATGGTTAGGTCCCTACCACCTGAACACTCAAACTCAATCAATGTGCATACACAAACACATCATAATTTAATTCATGCAATGAGATAATACATCAAGAATTTAATTTTTGTAATGAGTTTCACCCCTTATAGAACTTACACCTCCATCTCTTTTACCTATAAAAGAGAGTGCCAAGAAGTGAAAAAAGGATCAATCAATCCATCCATCCCAGATCTCAACAATTAAGCAATCAAGCTATCAACCAGCATCAAGAACTTCTTTGTAGGTCTTCCCTTTATCAATTAAATAGCTATGATAGAGATCAAAACTTATACCAAAATTATTCTTCAATCAAAGTACCATTACTCTACCAAAATCACTCTAGATCAACTACCAACTATTAAATAAATAGGATAAGTATATTTCTAGTTTTCAAGTTTTGATTATTTGGTTTCTCACTCAAACCCTCTTACATCATATCCTCTAACCCCCTGACCTCAACCAAAACTCTAAAGCACTTATTGACCCATTCTATAACCTAAACTAGACTCTTTTTTGAACACCCTTAGAACCCACAGCAATCGTAGATGATCACTTTGACTATCAATGGTCACCTTCAACTATCGATGGTCACCCAACCATCAATGGTCACCTAAACTGTTGACAGTCATCTTGGCCATCGAAGGTCACTATGGTAGTAAATAATAGCAATCTATCTCTACCTACTTACCCTTAGCTAAATTCCATTTTTTGTCTTCTTTCTTATTCACAGACCCTTACCTAATTTTCCAAACCCAACTTGACCTATTTAGCATTAGTATTGACTCACTATTTTCTATAATTAGTCTATTTCCTTTATCAAGAATATATTTCTTTTTGTATTCTCTTCTAGTCTTTTCTATCATTTGATGCAAGTATTTCATCTTTATTTCTTTCAACTTAATTATTTTAAGTGTGTGGATTGATAGCCTCTTATTAAGCTCACGCTTCTTGGATCTAGATTATGTTAAAAAGTCCACCTTGTTACCCATCTAAAAACCCATTTGCTTTAGTGATTTCTTATCTACATATCATTATTCTAAAGATAAAGAGATCTTTGCAATTATTTGGATCATGTGTGCACAAAAAAATAGGTTCTTATACCATACCCACATTTAGTTTCTTACTTCTTTAACTAGAAAGTAAACTAAAATTGAGAAACATTCTGGCACTCCTAGTGGGACCTAGTAGCATCTAGGTTCCCTTTTTTTCCTTATTTTATGCTTATATAAAGACATCAAATTTTATTTTAGGTATAAAATAAACCTTTTATACATTTATTTCTTGCATGTTTAGCTCACGTAGTTAAAATTAAAGGTAATCTAATCATAGCTTCACTTCTTTATCACATACCATACCAAACCACTTAAATCAATCAAAACATCACAACAATTGACATATGGCTTGACTAGGGTTTCATCTCCTATCATATCACCTTCACCCTTTGGAAATCTTACTTAGAGCTCATCACCAAGAAGAGAAACCAAAACTCAGCTCTCTGGTTGAGTCTAAACTCTGTAAATCAATATATAGTGGATAAGCACCTAACACCCTTATCAGTATGGTATGTGAAGTGAGGGGGTAGTCCCCAATACCAAGCCATGTATTGATTTATAACATAGATCCTTTTGAGAGCCATAAACACCTAAAACTAACCATTGTCATCCTTTCTAGTACCTATTCTAAAAACTAAGTTTTTCTTCATACTTTCTAACTAAGGTATAAGCCAAAATCAAGATAGCAAGATAAAAGGTACCCTAATATTTTAAATTCAATCTAGTGTATGTTTTGATTACCTTGAGATATTTTTGTTTTGTTTGCTTTGTGTTTGAGTTGTGAACTTTCCTTTATTTCTCTCTATTCCTCATATGGTTTTTAATAAACAATAGTTGAAGAATCAAACAAACTAAGAACCACCTTCCTCTTCTTCCTCCTCCATGGAGTATACCTTAGATACTTAGGGATATCCTATCCTTCTACCCTTCCCTACCATGCCTTAGATAGTTGTCCAAGGTGATGTAGATTTTTCCACCTTCCTTGATAACAACCCCATGGCCCTCCAATATTAACATAATATCCTGTCTCACTGCACCCCTACTTTGGTTCCTCCTAGTGATCCACCTTATGGGATGCCTCCCCATCTTATGGTTTCCACTACCTCTACACAACCTATGATCACTCAAACATATCCCTCCACTAATAATCCATCTACTACCTCTACCCAAACTTAATCAAATAGACCAACCAATAACTAAACACCCCTTAAACCAATCAATAATTCCTTCAACATAGGGATAACCTCACCTATTATTACCTAAACTCCACCCACCATGGGGATATATTATACCCATATTTCCACTATTCCCCTCATCATTTCCAACCTACTAATTTTCACTCCACTTCAAAGTGTGGTACTTTCTATACCTTCTACCCTTCCACCTATTAGTACCAGAGTCACCACTCATGCCCAACCAAGTAAGTCATCCATACCTCCAACCCAATCCATATCAATTCCTCAATCTACCAATATAATCATACCTCCCAACCAACCCACATCAATTCCTCAACAAATACTTATGACACCCTACCCATGTTATGTTCCTAATCCACAAGGTTACATAGCTCCATCTTCTACCCAACCTCTTGTGCCCATTAACCCTTGTGTGGCATCATCACAACCCTTCATGACCACATACTAATATGTAGTATATTCTCAACCTTCTACCAATTATCCATATATTGCATCTATCCAACCTCATCAAAACTTACCATACAATTATGGAACTCCCCAACCCTAAAAAGATTTGATCAAAATGTTAATGGACAAAATGACCAACCTAGGGTCATCTATATTTGGGGATCACAATCTCTTATCTTATGACCAAATCTATAATGAACCTATTAACCCATCCATCCCTATACACCCTTACCCTCCTCAATGGGAATTACCCAAATTTTATAAATTTTAAATCAAGGAGAACCCCCAACAATACCTAAGAGCATTTTGACATTCTTACTACTTGATTACATACAATGATGATCTTCTCCTTCAAACCTTTCCTATGTCTTTATCTAGACCAGCATTAGATTTGTATAGTGATCTCACTAATCACTCCATCTTTTCATTTTCCCAATTTTCCCAAACCATTTTAGACAATTTTTTTATCAATATATCTAAGAAGGTATCCATGACCGACCTCTACACCATCAAGCAATTTGAGGTTGAATCAATTGCTAATTTTGTAGCTTGATTGAGAGGTCTTATCAACCAGCTTTCTTTATCTTTACCCAAACCTAGTTTGATTGAACTTTTCTTTTGGGCTTGTGTTAAACACATCATCCCCACTCTATAGGTTTAAGCCTTCAAAAAAATTTATGAGAATTTCACCTAGCACATAAACTATAAATTAGAGCCATTGATGAGGGGAAGTTAAAACTAAGAAACAAAAACTCTAGATTAAAATCCAATGACCCTTCCCCATCTAAAACCACAAACTAATCCAACTACCCTAACACCAAACCAAAGGTATCCACAAACATGATTATCCTTAAAACCTCTCCACCTCTGGTTGTCAACCAAACCAACTCCTCTAACTCCTCCAATAAACAAACCCAAAATCAAAACTAAGCTACCCAAAAATAATACACTCCATTAGGGGATTCATATGCTTCAAGTTTGGACAAGTTAATCAAATCCAACATCATACAACTTCCCCCCATCAAACCACCCCAATAATTTGATGTTTCTCACCTTGTGCCCAATTGCTACAATGAGAATGATATATGTGATTTCTATTACATTATTGGACATGATATTAGTAGGTGTAACACCTTAAAAACCATTGTCCAGAACATGATTGATAAGGGAAAACTTACATTAGACAATCCCAATGCACCTCTAAATTAGTCACTTGACATATTTCAACAACCTTTTCCAAATCATGCCCCTTCTACCAACCATGATGACAATAAAGCTAAATCATCTCACATTTATGAGGTTCATAAGAACAATGTAATTATCAATGAACCTATCATTGAGGAAATCATTGCCTCAACTACCTCTTTCTCCACTCCACTTATTGAAGTGGTGGAACCATCCTCCATTCATCTGGATACCCAAACAAAAGAAGCAACCACCTCTTCTCCTTCATTTGATAAGATAACAGACTTAACCACCCCTCCTTTGATATAAATACTAAAGGAGGCAACCATTATCATCACACCTTCCTCCCCCATCATGGAATTACCTGCTCTTCCTTTGAAAACCATTCCATAAAGAAAGATCACCTTATCTAATCCTTCTATGGAGGAAACATATTCCCAAATATTGGAACCTTTTATCAAGGATAAGGGTGAATAAACTATTCCCTTACCTCAACTTATGGGTCTAATCTTTGAATCTGATGCCCAAAGAACCAAATCAATTTACAAGCCCATCTCTAGACTGGTCCAAATCCTAGACTTCTCTTCTCAACCTAATTTAGATCACGCCACATTTTGGCACTATCTTGGGCTCCCTTTCAAAACAAGCATGAACCTTTAACCTCACTTTCATCCACCATCGATCATATCATCACCTCAATCCCTTCATTAAACACCTCTCCCTCCAAAACCATGGGGGAACCATCCAAATAATCTCTATCCAGAATCATCAAATCACCTTACACCTCTTTAATCAAACCTATCAAGAACATAGGGGTACTTCTTACTCCTAGCCTTATCCACTTATCTTTGAAGTTGTCCTTAACCCCATCTATTCCACCAAATAAAACCTTAACCAAACCAACCAAGAAGGTGGAACCACCCAAACCTCCACCTAGAACCAGAACTAGACCACCCACTTCCCTCTAACCTTCTATCTTGGGACCCCATGCTTATTCCATCCTAGGAGCTCATCCTTATATCAAGGAGTTGAACCCTCCCAAAATTACCCAAACTAAACTTCCTCATTTTATCCTACATTTACTTACCCCCTCCAAATCATCAAACTCACCATAATTTTTAGCCAGACTATCTACCTCCACCTTCCCACCTATTTCCAAACCTTCATCATCCCAATCATCCATCTCTAAATATTTCACCTTTAAACCCTCCACCTCACATCCATCCAACACCAAAAAAACCCAATCAAATTTTCCTACCAAAACTATTCTACCACCCATAACTTCTCTAGTAAAACCTACTTATAAGAAGGCCCCCACCCCGAAAACCAAAAACAAATCACCCATAACACCCTTGATCAAATCTTGTTTGACCATTTTACAAAGGTTATTACAAACCTCTTCCTTAAACCTACCACCTATCAAACCCTTTAACCCTTCAAATCCTAAACCATCTTTGTTCAATGATAGTTGAATTTTTTGCTCATACCATAGGACACCTAAACACAACATGAAGAACTATAAAGCTCTCTAAGTACTTATCCATAACTTATGGGATGAGGATAATCTATTAACAGATGAAATTTTGTTAGCCCATTATCAACCCAACCACCAAATGAACCTATCTAACACTTACCCACTCCCCCACTCTGATCCAAGAGTGAGGAGGAACCAAAGCAACCTTCTATCCTAATGCCTCCCCTCATCCACACTATCCATATGGTTACCCAAACTCAGGCCCAACAAAAGGATAAGGGAAGGCCAAAGTTCCATTTCATGAACATATCCTTCCACCCCTCAACCTTCCAACTAAAATCAAGAACCTTTACCTTCACCTTCACCAAAACCCAAAATATCCATTTTGGGTGCCTTTCCCTCCAACCCTTCTGAAACTATCCAATGAGTAGTTCTAAAATAGTTTCACCAAACATCGATGAAGATGAGCCTATACAAACTAATCGACACATCACCCCATCCCTGCCAATCATTGATAGAGGCCCTATAATCCATATAGGTTCAAGCCAAAGACCCTCAACCTCTATCAGCCTTTGTTAGAGTTTTTCATCTTTTTACCCTTGTCACATTTAAGGATTCATAAATACCTTTTATTCATCTTGAAGATCCTAATCCTCCCCTCTTCACCACTACATAAATCAATCAAACCTACATCAAAATGGTAATGATTTATGAGGGAGTTAGTATTAATATTATCTCCTCCCATGCATATGACTAACTCCAACTATCAAATAATATCATGTCAAAAACCACAGTGGTCCTTCATTCCTTTAATGATACTATGGCCACAACTTTGGTAATAGTCATCCTCCACATCCACTTTAGACCTCTCATACTTCTATAGCTCTTATACATCATATAAGGCACATTTAAATATAACATCTTACATGGATGCCCTTAGATCCACTCTATGAGTTATGTCCCATCCACCTTGCATTGATGTGTCAAATTTGAACACAAAGGTCAGGTCATCAACATATAAGCTAACCCTTGTCCTTTCACATATTTCAACATGACATATTGACCCAATAATGTTCTTCCTCATTCTTCCACCTCACCACCAACCAAAAACAAATCCACCCTTACCATTGATGAATCTTTAACTAGATCATATATCCCTTCTTCTCAAATTCCCATAGAGGACCCCTTGGAACCAATGTTTCAATGTCTTTCCCTAGGAGAATATCATCTTTTAGCCTTAGATGCCTTCCCTACTCCTCAAGAGTATGGGAATATTGACCATGATCCTAGTTATGATCCAACTATTAGAACCATCATTATTTTCAGGCTTCCCAACCACCAAACTAATTTTATCTATGGGGGAATGAATCATCCCCTTCTTGCTTCCTCCACCACCTCTTCTACCTGACCATTTACCTCTAATTTTTCCTATTTGGACAAACTAGAATTTTCCAAATTGTACCTTCATAGGTGTGCCTAGAAGGGATTCAACATTAGTCATTATAAACATGGACCCCATGAGTTACCTTTTAATCAAAACCTAAAAACCCTATGAGCTATTTGGCCTTGGGTTTACCCCACCAAAAGAACCCACTAATTCACCCAAACCCATCACCACCATTTATAAGGATGTTCCATCTTCACCTACCCCATCTTTTTTAAAGTCTAAGTATCTTAAAACCATCCCTTTTAAAAAAATTTAGTCAATACCATTAGTTTGTCCCCCATGACCTATCAAAAGGGCATCTGCATTAAAACCTTTCCTCTTATTCATCCTAAAATGGTATAAAATGATTCTCCTACCATCCACACTATCCAACATTAAGATGATGATTCTATTCTCACTTATCTTGGTTCAAAGGATTATTTTATCCATAAATCCCTTCCTCTTGAGAAACAACCCCTATTGAATGAATCTACTATCGATGTCAACTTAGGTACTCAAGATAACCCTTGCATTATAAATATTGGCAAATGATTAGATTCCTTAGAACAATAGGATTACCCTTCCTTCTTTCATGACTAAATCATAGCATTTGTTTGGTCCTATCAAGATATATTTAGATTTAATCCTTTTATATCTCTCCATAATATTGTGATCCATCTTGATGCTAAGCCTGTTAAGCAAAAGTTTCATAAGATGCACCCTTGTATCACCCTTCTAGTCAAAAAAGAGATTTATCACCTCTTATCTATCAATTTCATTCAACCCATTGACTATCCCAATGGGTTTCTAATATCATCCCCATCACCAAACCCATATGGAGAAGTCACCTTTTTATTGACTTTCATGACCTCAACCTTGCTTGTCCAAAGGATGACTTCCCTTTACCTAGCATCAACCAACTTGTTGATCTTATAATTAGCCACAAGATGTTATACCTCATGGATGGTTTCTTAGGATATAATCATATCTTGATCACCCTCAAGGATTAGCATAAGACTTCCTTCATCACCCCATGGGGAACCTTCTTCTAGAAGGTCATGCCATTTGGTTTGAAGAATGTTGGAGTGACCTACTAGCATGCGATGGCCTATATCTTCCATAATCTCATTCATAAAATCATAGATGACCATGTAGATGATCTCCTTGGAAAATCCAAATTTTGAAAACATCATCTAGACATTCTTGATATTATCTTTGATCACCCAATCCATTTCCATGTTCAAATCAACCCCAATAAATGTGTTTTTGTGGTTTTATCTAGAAAGCTTTTTGGATTTATCATCTCTCTTCAAAGAATCAAAGTAGACCCTACCAAAGTTAGAGTAATCCTTGGAATGCCACCTCTAACCCACCTTCAAAAACTCTATAGCTTGTAGGGGAAGCTCCAATCCATCTGTCACTTCATCTCTCAATTATCAAATAGATATCATAACTTCCACCATCTTCTCAAGAAAGATACATCTTTTAAGTTAATTAAGGACTATCAACAAGCCTTTGATTTACTCAAATAATACCTTCTTTATCCACACAATATTATCCCTCCTAACTAGGACCAACCCTTTTACCTTTATATATCTACCACTGACCATTCTTTAGGGGAAATGCTTGCTCACCATGATGAATAAAATAAAGAGTAAGTTGTCAACTATATAAGATGAACACTTATAGAGTATGAGACCCAGTACACCCACACTGAGAAGATTTACCTCACCTTAGTCTTTATGGCTTCCAAACTTCATCATTACCTCCTCAATCATAAAAACTATGTAATAAATAAAACTGACTCAATTAAGTACATGCACTCTAAACCATACCAAAACCAACATATGGCCAAGTGGATCATGTTCCTATGTAAGTTTGACCTTGATTTCCTTTGAAAAAATTTGATTAAAGGGTAAGTCATTATCGATCAATTGGCTAAACCTCCTTTTCCAAACAACCAACCACTTCCTCAGATATTTTTGGATGAGTCAATCATGACTCTTTCTCAAGAGGACATCACCTACCAAATGACTATGTTCTTTGATTGATCAAAGTGCCAACATGGTGGGGGTACCAGGGTTATTCTCATTCCCCTCAATGGAAAACCTCTTCCTCTTTCTTTCAAACTTTGATTTTGAGTGTACCAATAATATGGCTGAGTATAAAGCCCTAGTAATAGGTATCCAAACTGATCTAGCCTTGGGGGTTAAGATAATTAGTGTCTTTGGTGATTCCCAACTTGTGGTCAACCAAATAAATGAATCCTACCAATTTAAAAATGATGTCTTTCAATAGTATAAATAGCTAGTAGATGTACCTTTAGCATCATTTGATCATTACCTCATCTAATTTGTTCCACGATCTACCAACAAGTTCATAGATATAATGGCTTCCTAGATCCCACCTTAGCCTTCTAATTCCAAGATCTTTGTCACCATTCATCATTTTATCACACCCTCTTATATCCAATCTAACCTTACTACCATTTTTAGTATGGGGGAATCTCCATCAAAAATTTGGTACGAGCAAACCTTTAACTACCTCAACCTTGACATCATTCCTCCCAACCTCTTTAGGAATTCCTAAAGAACCTTTATTCAGAGTACCTCTCATTATACCATACTAGGGTGAATATTTTAAAAACATGGTTTTGATGACCTCCTTCTCGATTGCCTATGCAATAATGAATCTTCTCATGCTATCAAGGAAATGCATGACCAAAGTTGTGGAGGACATTATAGTGGCCTAGTTGTCATTAAATATATCATTCACCTTGGATACTATTGGCCCACCCTCAACAAGGACTATTGTGATTATGTAAAAAAGTGTGTTAAATGTCAATAGCATGCTAATTTACATCATGCACTGGCCCATGGCCTTCAAGTATCCAATGAATTTTGGTCCTTCTCATAATGGGGACTAGATCTCATTAGGGAAATCAAGCCTTATTCTTCACAGCGGCATCACTCCATCATCACCACCATTGATTATTTCCCCAAATGGGTGAAAGTTATTCCCCTCATCTCTAGCAAAGCCAACAAGATAGTTGACTTCATCAATCATCATGTCATCTATCATTTTGGTGTTCTCCGTAATATCATCATTTATAATGGCAAGTCTTTCAAAAACAAGCAAGTCCAGGGTCTTTATGATACATTTCACACTAATTAAAGATAGTCCTCACCTTATCATCCATAAGAAAATGGACAGGTGGAAGCCTCTAACAAAACCCTCAACAAGATGTTAACCAAAATGTTCAATGATTCTACTCAAGATTGGTACTTACACATCCCCTTCTCTTTATGGGCCTATTGCACTGGCATTCAAACCTCTACAGGTGTTACCCCTTTCTCTCTAGTCTTTAGAGAAAAGGAAGTCTTATCTCTCAAATTCTAGATCCCCTCTCTTCACATATCTTTATAGGATATCATTTTTAAGAGTGACTATCATCAAGAGTGTCTAGCATGACTTGATCTAATTGATAAGCGTCACCTAGATATGCTTAACCATCTTCATGTCTATCAAAAATGAGTCAAGCATGCCTATAACAAGCGCATGAAATAATGAGAATTCAATATCAGAGACCTCATCCAAAAGGAAAATCAACATGTGACTAATATGGAGAAAAGCAAATGAGGTAAGTTTTCTTTCAAATTATTTGGACCCTACATCATAACCCATAAGTGTAGATTAGGAGCTTATTATTTGTCCTCTCTTGAAGGCAAACTATAACCTAAGCCTCTCAAAACTTCACATATATGTCCTTTCTTTTTTTAAACAAGGATAAAACTCACCTTTTTGTCTAACTTAATCGCATCCCTTGATTTACAAGATTTTCACCTTCCTCACACCTTCATCCCATCCCTTTGAGGATAACCAATTACAACATAGAACTATTTGATTAACCATCATAGTCATAACCTAATCCTAAGTCTGGGTACCATGGATCTACCCATGGCATGGTTATCATGGATACTTTTCATCCCTAATTAGATAGAATCCCTGTTCATTATTTCTTAAACCACCCATTTTACCTATCATTATCCCCTTATGCTTCAGTTTTACCCTCAGAAAGGTAAACCTATAAGCCTAAATAGACTTATCCATGTCTAACATAGCATCAAAACAATTTGGGATACCAAAATATCACTTGGGTCAAATATCTATAGCATGCAGACTACTCCTTTGAAGGAAAACTACCCCAAATATAAATTACTTAAAAGGATAGATTGCTCCCTTAAATAATAGCTACTAAAATGAACAAAACCAAAACTTAGACCACTCCCCTAAAGGATAGCTACGTCAAATTTTTTAAAACAATAATTTGAAGATTCCCACATTGATCAGCTTCATAAACTTATCAAAACCAAGAAATAAAATACCCTATATCAAAATCAATAACAAGCTATCCCAAGAAATCTATAATTAGATTTAATATATAGCATCAGTAGACTTCTTGCATCGATCAGTCTATACCTTACATTAAAACATGGACTTGTTTATTAAGGTTCATAGGTCACCTATAGAAATGTCAAACCAACCCACAAGAGGTTACACTACCCTTCAAACCACCTATCCCCTATCTCCCCTTTGGACCATCTACAAATCAAGGGATTTAGAGCTTGCTTGACATGATGTGATTAAGATACCTTTTTACCAACCAATTTATGATAATGCAAAACATTCTAAGGGATTATGTTCCTTAATAAAATCTAACTTTAGGTTTTATTTTTTCTTGTGCCAATGAATAAGCATCATGCATGTTTCCTCATCCTCTCATAATTGGTTCATGTATTCACTTAGACCTAGGTCTCATGATTTTTATCTCTTTTCCTACATCTAGTTTTGTTATCTAACTTAATTTATGTGATATCATCAATAAAATAACTATAAATTATAAAAAATCATCATAAACATCACATCAACATCATAAACCACATCACATCAACATTATAAGCCACATCACATATCCATAACCATAAGTATCACATATCCATGATCATAAACCTCAAAAATTATCCATGGTCATAACCATAATCAAAACATCATATTCATAATCAAAACATCATAACCATGAATAACACAAATCATCACATCATCATAATCATTTATAACCATAATTCATCATAAACATCATCCATAATCATCACATGCATAAGCTAGTGAGTCTACATCTCATAAGTATAATCATAAGCATAAACATCTAAACCATGAACTATAAAATCACATATATATATCATCATATACATCATGTCTCATCAACATAAAATAGTACATATAATCATGTGCATCTCTCTCTCGCCAAAAATATACATCTTTCTATATCGGCTTGTAAGCTGGTATCAAAATCATATACATCTATACATATAATATCATAAAACTATTCACCTAGGGAGCCACCATTTCTTGGTGTTTCCCCCCTGAGGTGTTGGCATATCCACCCACCGAAGTGGCCCACTGAACTAGAGTTGATATACCTGTACCACCTACCAAGCTAGTTTTATACTTACCCCATCAGGGCTCCTCTAGATAATGTGTCAAAACTATGGCCTCATAATAACGTAACTCCTCAATTGTTTCCAAGTGACATGCCATGGGAATGCTACCTAGTGGTCCTACTAGTATTATGGCTCCTCCTCCAATCTATCTTAGGCAGTCCCTTTCTTGGGTCACCAAGGCTAGTTAAGTCCTAGCCTAGTCCCTCTCACCTATCATAGTGATAACTTAACCTTATAAGGTAGAAACCTATCCTTGTAATGTAGGCACCTACCCCTATAAATCTATGACATGTACATGTGTAGTGGCTAACACTACTCCTACCTATCCATCAAGGCCACCTCCCTATACTTATACCTATAGATCCCTACCAATTGCATCCACATCCATGGGATACCTACTCCTATCATCCCATCCAAAATCTACCACTATATAGAGGGCTTAATACCATGTTAAATAGCAATCAAAAAAACCTACATCATCAATCTCTACTCTAGCATGTAGTTCTTTATGATCAAGCACCATCTCTATTGGTTGTGGCTCTAGAATCAAAAACTTGACATCCTCCCACCTATAACTCAAGAATAGAGACAAAATCCCTTGTACCAACGCAAACTACCTGTGCACCTTATTAAAAGTGATGACCTTAGTCTCACCCTCTCTTCCCAAAAATCCACCTATAGCTTTACATCGATAAAATATGCCAAATATAATGGGCCCACCTCAAAAAGCCAACATAAGGATTCTAAACCACATGTCTAACCACTAAGGCCTCTAGTGCCCACTAAACCAATCAATGTCTCAAATACCTCCTCTAAGTCTTATGACCATGTAATTTCTCCTCCACCACATGAAGCCCACCCTGAAACCCATTTGGGCATATCCCTCCCATGGTTGCCCCATCAGCCTTGACACTTAGATGTGCTCATAAAACCAGTAGTGCATTATGAACACCATAATGATGCCATACCTATTATGAGTTCTAAACCCCCACAACTCCCTATATATATATAAACCAATAAAACTAGTGCCCAGCCAAAAACTATTTGACCTAATAACATCTCCACAAAAATTCCCATTAGTAGATATGAAAACCTCTCACTGCTTAAATCTAGGAATGTAAAACATGAGACTACCATCATCATCATCATCATCATCATCATCATCATCATCATTATAGTCATCAACCTCTAATCATCTTTATCCCTTTAATGCAATGGCCTATAGCTAAAGCCTCTATCATGTCACCTGGAAAAGGCCTAATATTCACCATATAAGAGATCCATATGCTCATCTCTCTCCTTTATGTGATATATCAGCTCCCCTCGAATGGGCAATCATGTGATCCTATGTACATCTTCTATTAAGATCATCATCTCACCAGTCAATAGGAGAAAGGTGTTCATGGCTAGATCCCATCTCTTGATGAGGGCCATAATCATCATTGCATCTCATGGCATATATTAGAAGTACATCATCATACTGAGGCCAACTTCTTCCATGTATGCCTAGTCATCATCCATCATCCTATGATGGATCTTCACAAAGATATAAGGAACCTGATCCTGCATCTAGATTTGATCCTATGCTAACATAATTTAATATATAAAACACATTAAGTTTTTTATAAACTAATTTGCCCATATACTTTACCATTTTCACCTCATTCACCCTACCTAATAACACCTATTTTCTCCTATATAAACTACATCAACCTCTTTTTTCCACCTATCCTCCCAACCCAAGCTACCCTTAGCATTTTAAATGCTAAAAAAATTTAAACTCACTTATTTCCTTAACCTTTCATCAAAAACACATGACCATTTTATCAACCACTAACAGTAACTATGAGCATTGATGATCAACTGACCATTTGGCCTATAGTCTTTAATTGTTAATTATTGGTTACAACCATTGACATTTAGGTATGACCACCGACGATCACTATATGTGATCATCAATGATAAAAACCCCAACCCTATCTACCCAAAATCCTACCTAACCACCTCTTTCCAATAACTAATTGCCCCAAATTTTTCCTCTTCCCTACCCCCAACCTACCTACCCTCCCAATTCCAATTTTCACCCACAAAATTTTAATAATAAAAACACAAAACCTAAAATTGGGTCAAAACCCAAAACCCCTCCCCAAACCAACCATAATTCAACAAAATTTAACCAAAAATGACCAAATCAAATCTAATATATCAATTTAGTATAGCCCCTAACTAATTCCTTGACCATCATCAAGGAATCTAGGGTCTCATTGCCTGATTGTGCCCCTATCTACACTGCATCCTTGGTCTAACACTCTTGTCAACTCAACACAAATACACAATGAACCAATCAACAACTACATTATTAGCACTCACATAAAATGCCAAAATCACCAAGTGTACAAGAATCAGGAGAGTCAAAATCAAAATTAAAAATGACTTGCCTTTTCCACTTTTTATCCTCTATGCTTTTAGGCTTTCCCCTTGGTCATTAGCGGTCAGGGTGACCACTGATGGTCACTTTTGGGACCCCTAACCATTGACCATCAGGATTTCTCCCTTTCAAACTTTTGGCACTAACACCTTAGTACCACCTTGTGGAGACCACCTTCTCCACCTACCCTACTAACCACATCTACCTTGACATTGGCCATTTTGGCCCAACCTATTACACATTTTGTGATGACCCTACCTTGGTCCTTTTGATCACATCGACCAGCATTTCCATGTTGAACATTTGAATTTATACCACCTAGTTCACACTAGACCACTTGTGTTTTTCCTAGATGCACTTCCTACCTTGAATACTTGTGAAAACACTGACCCTATCTAGGAGACTTGATAGGAATAACTTGATCAGCTATGCCTAACACTGTGGCTCAGTTACCCCATCACTAGTCCTTCTAAAACCAACCTTTTATTTTTACTAACTATGGAAACTTAGTCTATACATGATCTCTCAGCTATCATACTTAATCATAATATGTACACATGTTTATGCTTTAAAGGCCCAACCATCATTGTCACCAACCTCATGACTCACCATAACTACTTATCAAACCCATACCTGATTCTACTTCACCTTGTCAACTCTAAATTTGAGGGGGAACACCTCCTCCCATAATTGAGGTAACCAAACCTTCAACCCATAATACTTTTTTAATTTTATAACTTTTTGACATAAACTACATAACAAAAAGAGGAAAAATGTAAACACTAGAAAAATACACATGATGGTTCTAGATGTTGAAAAACCCCTAGATTGGGCCATTACCCAGCCTCTGACCATGACCCTAAGTTAATTTATCTAATTAGATAAACCAACTCACTAACCTACCCTTTTCATCCCACTTGACCTTTGATAACAGACCACTAATAGTTACTTTAACCATTGATGATCACCCTAACTACCGACAGTTAGATCCCTACCACCTGAACACTTAAACTTGATCTATGTGCAAACACAAACACATCATAATTTAAATTTTATGTAGCGAGCTAATGTATCAATAATTAAATTTATGTAATGAGTTTCACCCCTTATATAACCTACACCTCCATCTCTTTTACCTATAAAAGAGAGGAGCAAGAGGTGAAAAAAGGATCAATCAATCCATCCATCTTGGAGTTCAGTAATCAGGCAATCAAGCTATCAACTAGAATCAAAAACTTATTTATAGGTCTTCCCTTCAACAATTCAATAGCTATGATAGATAATTGAACCTCTACCAAAATTATTATTTGAGAAAAGTATCGTTACTCTATCAAAATCACCTTATCTCAGCTACCATATAATAAACAAATAGCTAAGTATATTTCTAGTTTTCAAGTTTTGATTATTTGGTTTCTAGCTCAGACCCTTCTACATCATATCCTCTGATCCCTTTACCTCAACCAAACCTCCAAACCACTTACTGACTACTTATAAAACCTGAACTAGACTCTTTTTTGAATACCCTCAAAACCCTAGTAATTATTGATGATTGCCTTGATCATTGACGGTCACTGTGGTAGGAAATAATAGCAAGTTATCTTCACCTACTTACCCTCAACCAAATTCCACTTTCTATCTTCCTACCTATTCACATACCCTTCCCTAATTTTATGGACCTAACTTAACCTATTTATCATTAGTATTAACTTTTTATTTTCTATAATAAGTCTATTTCCTTTATCAAGCATTTATTTCAACTTGTATTCACTTTCAATCTTTTCTATCATTTGATGCAAGTATTTAATCTTTATTTATTTCAACTTAACTATTTTAAGAGTGTAGTTTGATATCCTCCTAGTAATCTCACTTATCCATCATCAAATCAACATTAGAAATCATCATTAAATGCATTTAAGACTCTCATTTTACCCCTTTCTCTCGTTCATATGGTAAACTTACCATCTAGACTATCTCAAAGTGCCCTCTATCTGAAATAAAACATAGGGCACTTCCCCTATTTTGTTGGCCAAACTAAGGCCATGGGAAGGTCAAATAGGTCTTGGGTATGTTTTACACAAAAAATTCAAATCCAAATCATCTCTATATAGTATCTAATACCTCAAATCTCTAAGATAAACTTATATGGTTTGATTGTGTAGGGTTTTGAGAAACTCCAAGGATGTGGTTATAGGTTAGTGTTCTTGCTCCTTTGGTTTGAGATATATAGTGATTTTATACTACCACTATGAGAGTGGTATCAACAATTTCAATATATATATACTTATGCTAACCTTCTCATCATGCAATCTCCATTTGACTAGGTTTAGTCTTTTTACTATAGCAAACTATAGGTGGCACTCTTTAGACAAATGAGACCCCTATAGGTGTTCATCAGTGCCTACGTATTATCTATATCTCCTTTGCTTCCATGTTAAGGTTCCTTGGGTTATCTCCAAATTAAGTGAATATCTAAACCATACATATCATGCTTTCATCCTCTCGCATCAACATTCATTGGGTCTGCATACTGACTGTATATGCTTACCCTAGGAAAAGGAATTCTTATAGGTGATGGTGTGGCTCTTGGCACTATGTTTCACCTTATTTGATCCTTATTAAGGTTATTCAAAATTTTCCATAACTAAATAATTTAATTTCATTCCATTGAAACCATAGTTTCACTCCATACTATAGTTCACTGCAGTCTTGGTTACTTTTAGTCATTTGAGCACAATGTTTTTTGAGTGTCACATCTTCATCTATTGATCAATAAACCCTTCAAACATCTTCATCTATTGATCAATAAACCATTTCATTTTGTTAACTCATTTTTCCTATGCTTGGACTTATGAACAACTAGACCTATCTAAAATCTCAAGACATTTTATTATGGAAGGATCAAATGTAAGGCAAAATCCTCATTCGGAGATACTAAGGTAAAGTGTCCCTTTTTGCAACATTATCCACCTATGGGCATAAGATTCAAGTTTTACTTCATGAAATATCTTACTATTGTCACAATGACACTCTCAATTTTCCTAGACCTCAATGAAAGTCTTAGAGTGCCAACATCTCTATTCCAAATCTCTCAGACCTCTGTGGAGCTACTTGTAGGTGATCATCAGACTCAGAATTGTGTATATTAAAGAATTGGTTGTCACAAACCAATATTAAAACATTTTGGAACTTTTAATATTATTTTTTCATCCTTGGGAACCTTATAAACATCTTAAAAAACTATTTTTTACATTAATGTGAGTGATCAAGACTAGTCTCACCTGATTATAGATGATTGTTTGAAAAGAAGTCAAGTGTTAGTATTTAATACTAAACCTCCAAAATAAGAGACTGATTATTATTCTTATATAGGTTGAAAAAAACCTACTCCCTTTATCCTAAAACCACTTACATGAGAATAAATCTACAAGAAGTGAAAACACTGGTCTACAACTTCAATGTTGTCCTCAATTAGAAAATTGAGATAATGTTTCTCATCATTTCACCTTCATACATGTTATCAAGACTATAAACTTTGTAATAAGTATTTTCATTCTTCTCATGATCACATATACAACCTGAATTACACAAAATGATGCAAATAGAGAATAAACCTTTAAGTGTTGGTTATAGGCAGTCAGAAAATAAGAGTTAACACTCTTAGCTATGTTTCATAGAGCATAAGAAACCAATACTCTAACTATGACCATGAATTAAAAGTAAAAAAATATTATTATCATCCACCAAAGGACTTGATCCAACTCACCCCCTCATGTTTGTACCATTCAAAGACTGGTTGACTATTTCTTCTTGTCTAGGAGAATGATGAAAAGATAGAATAGTTTTATGTCATTTTTTAACTTTTAAAAGATTCCTAAGCATGAAATTGAGTTTAGAGAAGCTACAAGGACACTACTTAAATTATCCCACATGCCGATGCTGCTAGATAGGTTGTACAACTACTTGAAACCACATGAAACTACATGTTCTTCTTATTTTCAATGTTGCACCTATAGTTGTCAGTTTAAAATTGACATCTCTAACATGCTTCTGACATATAGTACATTAGAGTATCTCATGAAACATTTATCATCCCATGTAAACCATACAATTCTATTTAATGACACTAAAAGTTACCCCTAGATGACATAATACCAACTAAGGACTAAAAATGAAAATGATCAAGGCTAAAGACACATTAAATGACCTCACTAGGACCATGGAACTCAATTCTCACCCTAATATACCCTTATAACAATTTTTCAACTATATGGCATTGACCTAATTTGATTTATGGTGAAATTAGTCAACAACACTCACATACGTTGTGAAAATGCATTGTGTGAAAAAATGAATAAAAATATATTATCTACTTAACATAAAATATATAACAAATGTTAAGATAATAAACATAAAAAAATAATTTTAGATCTTGAGTTGTGAGTGTTTAAAATATTATGATGTTTGTATATTTTTGAAATAGATACTTACAATTTTATAGTGTTATCATATTGAAATAGAAATATGTAAAATTGAAAATGCAAAATCTTTGGAAATAAAAAGCAAGGATTTGAAAGGAAACGTAGTAGTATTAATTTTAACAATGCTTGAAATGTGGCATCATGCTATATCAAGGTGTAACACATGTGAGGTATCCCCAATATTTATGTAAAATAAGTATATCAAGAGAGCATAGGTGATAAGCATTGTAATGTGTAAGTGTGTATGAACATGTGTTAGCCTTAGTATATTTTGTTATCTTTGGAATTGTTTGGAGTGAGAAATTTCCAACTAGATTTATATAGGAAGGCATCATATGGATCTATTTTTTGAGTGATTATGTTTATGTTATCAGATTTATAATGCATTTGTAATGTATTATGTTTGAATTATAATTATTTTGGTTTGGGAACCCATACTTGAGTGGGTGCATTAATAGTTATATCTTGAGATATTTCTTGGGTGGATATTTTTTTAGGATGAATGTGAACCCTTCTAATCACCTAAAAGTGGTAATTAGATTATAAGAGTGTCACTAGAGTCACCCTATCCCTAGGCTTACCATAAACCTATTCTAGATCCTTAGACTTGAATTTCTATCCATTCAATAAAACTTGATCACTTATATCGAGTAAATAAATAGTCCTTGAACTATCACCTCTAACCCAAATCCAACTTTCCTAAAACATTTCCAAAAGGACATTAGCACCATATTTGGGACACTATAGCCATATGGCACTAGTGTCCCCAACTGGGTGCTATTGTCCTTAGCCATAACTCTTCCCAATAGATAATTTTTTAAATGTGTGCCCCTTATAAGGTCAGCCTAAGATTATTTTCTTATCTTCACAAGCAATAGATTCCTATATATACAAGTCTAATCCACCTCTATTCACTAGATGGAAAATAGATGCAAAATTTATTCAAACCAAAGACAAACTTGTGAAAAATTAAGGTACCTTATCCCTATTCTACCATAATTTATGAATAATACCATCTATATCAAACCTAAGTCAAGTTTTCAATAATTCAAAGGCTCAATCACATTCAAGGTGATGTGGGGGGTCTTTGATCAAATAATCATTCACTTATTTTGTTTCAACTAGTTCATACTTTAACAAGGGATCATAAGCAAACTTTTTCAATACATAGTTTAGATTTTTTGATCTATTAAGGATTTTATGATTGTATACTTGCTCAAAAATGTCCTCTTATAAATCTTAACCAATTCTTCTAACATCTTTGTACAACTATGTCATCTTTCTTTGCTTCTTGTCTTTTTTCAAGCCTTCTTATAGCCTTTTTTTGACCTTTTTCAATTGTATGATCAAATGGAGATTTATATTTGTAAAATAAAACTATTTTTTGACACCCTCTTTTGAATTATTTCCCTCCTTAAAGTTTCTTGTCTTAACTCTACTCAGAAGTCAATTTTCCAATCACTTTCAAGGTCTAATTAGGTCTCTTCTACTATGTTACACACAGTCACCTTCTACCATACACATCCGTACCTTTCTAGTATAAAACCTTAAAAATATTTTTATTATAAATTATTAACCAACTAATCACAAATTTTTGTGATTTCCACCAGTGGATTCTCTCACACTATCAATTTTAGTTTTTAAACCCTAGTTCAGGGTTTTCACTGCCTATGTCAACCTGAGAAGGGTAAATTTGAAATATTTAAATTTAAAACAATTTTAAAAACATTTTGATGATTTATTAGGGTATTTATAATCCCCATTCACATTTATCAATTCATTTTACCTCTTTTAGATACATTTGTTCATCATTTAGCATAAGTTTTGGTTTGATTGTGTATTGATACCTATAGGGTCTATGTTTGATATCCCAAAAAATATTTAAAGAAAATGTATAAATAACCTTTAAAAATATTTATGTAAACTTACCAATCATATTAGTATCATCATTTTAATATTTATAGGTTCTTACTTCAACATTCATACATACACAATCTTCTTAATTGTTAATACACAGGAAACAAAGTATGACAAGGTCTGCACAGTTCAACTTCGAAACTTGAGATAATCTTATTTATTTCTTAGAGGTTAACACCTATACATCCTATAATTCACTTTCAAAACTATCTCAATCATCAATATTTAATTTTTTATATCTCTTATAACTACAACTATTCTTGATTCCCTTCAAGAACATTTAAAATTTGAAATAGACTCTAACCACCTTAATTCCTATCATACCTATATGAAGGTCCCATTATGTGATTCAAGTATGTAATTAAATAACATTGACCCCTTATAGAGTTGATTAAACAATACTACATCATTTAATTTCTGTCAAACATGACTGATGACCTAAGTCATGACAAGAAAATTCGAAAATTCAAATTAGTGAAATTGGTGGGAAAATGTCAATTTTAAATTCTAACATCCCTAAGCACACTTTGACACTTGGAGAATATTCTCAAGTGTATTTTATGACTCTTAAAATCCTTATAACATTATAATTAACCTACGTGACCCCTAAACAACTTAATCAAACTAAAATTGATCAAAAAGACAAGACTAAGTTTATCTTTAAAAGGATGCTCCTACATAATACTACTGAGGAGCAAAAAGAAACTTTCCATGAAAGTTTAGTTGTTATTATATTGATATTTTCTTTATAGTCTCTCTCTCTTACTTATTCCAGTTGTTCAAATTCATATCCTCATAGATCCCAAGGCCTATAAGGGGAACATAGACCTCATTATTTCTTGACTAATGCTACCTTGCCACCTCCTTTAAGGTTATCCTTTTATATACTACTCTCCAAGATGATCACATTTAGTATTTGGTTATTTTCATACAATAAAATTTCACATGAAATAAAAAATATAAACATAACAGCATCCTTTTTTTCTTCTAAGAAGCCATACTCTTGCATTCTCATGGTTGTCCCTTATTTAATTTGAGCTATTATTTTTTGGACTACTTCTTGTTGTTCCAAATGGATATGCACTACCTCTTTCCTCATATTCACATCCTTCTAGATGATGTCATTATTTCCCATCCATTTGTTTCTACATTCACTAGGTTATGAATCAACTTGGAACTCTCCTTTGTTGTCACCTCCATCAACTTCATTATTTTTATTTATGTACTCTTCACTTATCACTTGACTAGTCACATGATTCTACCCAATTTTTAATCTTATATTCATTTCACCTTCCATGGTAAGCTCTCTCAACATACCAACCTTGTTATAAAAACTTTCTACACACCCCATGCTCTTTATGAGATATAATTGATAAGACAAATCTACAAGCAACCTTTCCAAGTGTTCCTTTGACAATAACTAAGTTTCACAAGAGAAATTGGACCTCTTATTATCTATGACATCTATCTCTTGAATTCCACATAATATATTATTCACTTCATCATGCTTGGCTAGCTGTAGTAACTTTGTACTTCCTATAATTAGTACCTATAAACTCTTTTCAATTATTGCACTCTCTTCTCTCATTTATTTGACAACTTGTACTCAACCTTCTTCCTCTTGAAACTTGTCCTTAGTTGATACTTTATTGTTGTTAATACTAAAATTGGTTCCTTTTGTAAAACACTCCTTCTCACCAAACATCATCACACTAGACTGTACCTCTTTCCATGCTTGACTATCCTTAATAGAGTTATTGTATGCTTGATGACATCCTTATCAATGGTTTATGTGTTATCCATTCCATCATGATTATATATTATATAATATTTTCATATTCTCCAAAGTATGATATTCCAAACATAAATAATAATTACATCACACAAAACTTTATCTTTGTAACCACCAATTTGTAAGTCTAAATGACATTGCTTACTAACTAGGTCTAGATGATTGCATTGAATCCAAGAAACTTTATAAGTATTTGAATGCTCTTTTATTTCTAATCCTATCTTCATTATCATCATGGAATAAATCATATTATCCATTCTACCATTCTCAACTATAACCTTACAGTATTTACCTCTACTTTTGCACATAGTCTTGAACAATGTCTTTCTTTGTAGTGGCTCTTTCTCTTAATGACTTATCTTCAAAACAACTATCCTCATCATAAAAACCTCTCCTATTTCAGGTTTTTCAACATAATTTGGTAATGACTCCTCACTTTCCTCTTCTTTTTCATTACTTGGTCCTTACTTTCACTCCAAGAGCTGCTAGCTTGAATATATGTTAGACATTCATAGGATCTATGTCATGCAAATTTATTACAATTCAAAAATTTACCTATGAATCCACTATATCATATTCCTCTACCATAAGTTATTCCACCTCTGAATTCATAACCATCTCTACTATATTTACTTTTACTTTCAAAACTTATTCCAACTTCCTTACTATGAGTTTTTCATTGATTTCTATTATTTGGATGTCCTCTTCCTTCTTGTTGGCCTTTGCCTCTATAAAATTTTCCTCTCTATATATTTTTTTGGATTTTTATTATATTAAACTTTTACTCTACCTTAAATTCATCTTTATAGGCCTCTTCTATAGTTCTTGGAGACAATACATTAATCTCATCTTGAATACTAAACTTCAATCCATTGGTGTACATGGCAACCTTTTATGCATCCTCCTCTATGTGTCCTGCTCTGATGGTTATTTTATAGAATTATTTGGTATATTATTTCAATGAGATATATTGTTTTCTTAGATTTTTCAACCTTTATCTTGGCCACCATGTTATTCCATGACCTTATATTTTCCTTTGCCTTCTTCCTCTTTCTTCCTTTACTTCATCCCACCATAAGGATGCATGACCCCTCATCCTCATCACTAAAAACTTCACCTTATTTTCCTCATTAACCTCTTCATAGTAAAATTATTTATCCATCATTTTTATCTACTCAATCATCTCTTTAACATTAAGACTTCCCTCATACATTGGTACCTCTAATTTGGGCTTTGATGTCACACCTATCACTACTCTAATGAACCTTTCCTCCACTCTATTAGAGGTACAATCACTGAGAAGGGGGGATGAATCAATGAGCCTAGATATTTCAATCTCAATTCTAATCCTTTAAAACTATTTAAACAATTAGCGTATATCAACTTGATCAAGCAACATTAACAATACAACTCATTCATTCAATGCATATACAAGATCAAACACATAACACATAGTTCATGTGGGAAACCCTCATAGGGAATAAAACCCACTCTCAAGCCTATAACACATGGACTACTTATCCTATAAGAAATTAAAAACAATATATTGGTCAACTCCTTTAGACTAGAAAACCTTGATCATATCCTCCTAACCAAAGGCCTTTAGTGAAACACTTATTTCACAAGGAATAATTGCCCCTAAAGAATATCAGCTCCTTTAGACCCTCCTTTGAAGTAAACACCTCCACCTTAAAACTTGATGTCTTCAACACCTAATGATATATCTCTTTTTGTCTAAGACCTACATAAACTCCCTCTATATCTCATACAAGCCTCTCACATAGGCATGCCGTAATCTCTCTCCTTCTTCAATAAAATTATCCTCATATGCACACTCAGACCTCTTCGAATATCCTCAAACTAAAAGATCACTATTATGACATCATAAATATGACCTATATCTCATACACATATTCAACAATTTGATCTACTTCTCAACCCATCCACTGGGCACATCTACTTCTCCTCCACGCCATAACTCTCACATACACACCTTTCACAAGTCTTATCTCAAAGTCTAAAAATCATCATCTTTGATTTAAATATATATAAATCTATCATGATTTTCAAGATAAAAATCTTTCCTATCAGCCATAATACATGCCTTCACCCTTAATACATCTAGCATAGGTCACACTTAAGCACAATCCACTTTCAAATAGGCCTAAGTCACTTTTAGGTCTTATGGAGACCCATTCAACTCTTTGAAACTTCTTCAAGCAAACTAAGAGCACAAAAACACTTTTAAATGCATGGACCCATTACAAATGATCTATAGGTCTTCCTTAAGTGCCAATAACCATCATAGTACCATTTTGCTTAAACACAATTCACTCAAACAACATTCTATGTAAACTATCACCATGAATGAACAAATAGTCAACTTATAAACCTTTGTTCATATTGCATATTATTGGTCAAACCTTCATAATGCACATATATGATCTTTATGTATTCTAAAACATGATCCAATATCTAATTCATCATAAAAAATCATAATGAACTTAATTACCCTTCTCAGGTTACTTACAAAACATAGTCAAACACATAGTTAAATTTGGAGCTCAATATCTTTGTTTGTATAGACATTAATACCTTCAAATTTATATTTATAGATGCACCTTGGATTCTTCTACAAATTTTATTTTTATATGATGGTCAAATTCTACATAGATCAAAAGATATAACATAAAAACCAAATATTGGTTGTTCCTTTGTTAAATTAAAATATTCAAATAAAAATGGTCATAGTTAAACATCAAATAGTTGACCTCATCTTATACAATCTATCAAATTTGACTCAATGTGCACCATCAATATTTGTAGATTAATTAGGTCTTTACTTTATAGCTCTCACCATTTTATCTTACTTAGAAATCTCATAATCATGGCACTTGGTACCCTTACATGCCTTCTGAGCATTTATATAGTTAAACATCATGCACTTATTACCATCTCACTCAACATGCACCCTTAGATCAAAATTGTATGATCATCTATGCACCATTGGATCTTATAATAAGCTTGATCTTTATCTCTATTAACCAATGAACACTTTGACCTCTTTAACTTATTGTGTAATGTAGATATTCATTGTACAATCACTTGCAAGCCATTAGATCTCCATTTGGTCCTAATATTTAACATTATTCAAAAATAACTAAGTATGGGGACCATTGCAATCTATCTTTAAGGTCAACTTTGCACCTCCATATCTTTTTCTTCACTTAAGCGCATGTTCTAAAATTTGGATCATATGATCTCCTCACATAAGAGAATCCAACCACATGTAAATCTTCTCCTATAACCCTCACAACTATGAGATATAATGACATTAAAATTCTCACTCAAATTTTTCTACCACATAGCCAACTATGTCAAAAAATTATCTAGGAGGCCAACTTTGTACATTCATAACTTTTGTCTCACTTCAGTCCTTAGCCTAAAAGTTGGCACAAATCAACTAGGCATAAAAATAAAAAAACCCATATAATCACATTCTCCTAAAACATCGATATGTTTAAGATATTCCACCATCAAAATGCCTACTCAGCTTCTCTTACCACATTCCAAATTTGGCTAAGTATAGGAAAACACTATCAAAATGCCTCAGAGCCCAAATTTGCACTTGCATATCTTTTATCTACTTCATTTATAGAATTTAGACTTTGCACATAAAAACTAGTTACAAATTTGATAAAAAATATATAACCAACTCCCCTTGACTCATCCACACCTGGCAATGGTGACGTTAACAAACTACCTACTCAAATTTTCTGCCACTCAACCAACCCAAAAGGTCTAGATGAAATTAATGATCAACTAGATGAAATATACTCATTCACACAAGAACTCAAAGCATATAAAACCTCATATATTAACTCTTTCACATGATTAATACTCCATACTCATCCCTAAACCTCTCTAACCATGTCAAAACTAAAGATCAACCAAGCCTCCTCTAACAAGCACATTGCACACTTTGTCATTGTCACTTGGTTTAACAAGATACTCAATCTACTCACTTGGACACCTTCATAACATCATTGACAAATCTCCAACAATATCCTCTTTTTTCATTGATTTCAACACACATCACGCAATAATATACAACTCACCTTCCTTCTCTGCTTCAATCACTCTCACAATAAAAACTTTTTCCCCCTTTGACACAATGACAAAGTGGGAAATAATTGATCCTAAGGACCTAAAAATACCATAAATAAGAGAGCAACACATTTAAAAATATTATACAAACTCCCCCTTACCTTTATCTTACCTTTTCTTATCTTAACAAACTTCCTCTTGCTCCATGCCAACACTCTCTTCAAACAAGTAATGCAGTCAATGAAGATAAAATACACAAAATACTAACATCTAATGGAACACACCAAGGAACATCTGAGAGGTAATCCTGCTAATATTTATGATCCATTACATCACTTGAGCAGCTTCATATCTCCATACATCATGAAGAACCACCATACAGGCTTACTAGCCTTCTATTTTAAGACGCTTCCATGACCACCAACTCTTCATCTCAACTATAGCTTCTTTACAAACCTTTAGAGTAAGCTCATGAACTTGTTGATCCTCTTTAACCAAAGACCTTATGTTGATTCATATATATATATATATATATATATATATATTACACCCAAGCTTTGTCTTAGATACTCAAATATAGCTTTTGATAATGGTTTGGTCATAATATCTGCAAGCTACTCATTTATAGGCACATACTCCAACCCAACACTTTGATTACTCACTTGTTCTCTCAAGAAATTATATATAATAGGAATTTTATAGTATTTCATTACATAATAGGATTATTTGATATACTAATTCCACTAGTGTTATCACAATAGATAGGACAAGGTCCATTTTGTCTTACCTTATAATCTTCCAAAGTTTGTTTCATCCACTTGACTTGCATGAAAGAAGAATCAATTGCTATATATTCAGCTTTTTCTATTGATAGAGACACTAAGAATTGATTATTTTTTACAAAAGACACCAAGCATTCCCTCATGAATAAGACCCCACCACTGGTACTTCTCCTATCATCCACACATCCTGCCCAATATGTATGAGTATAAGATTTCAAAAACAATTGTTTACTCTTGGGATACCATAAACCATACTCTATGGTGCCTTTGAGATAAATCAAGATCATTTTTACTACTTTTAAGTGAGATTCTCTAGGGTTAGCTTGAAACCTTCCTACAAGACCCACTGCTTGTATGATATCAGGCCTAGAAGTAGTAGAGTAAAAAAGACTTCTAATCATGAATCTATACAAAGCTTGATCAACTTTTGGTGAGTCATCTAATTTACTTAAATTGCACCATGTGATCATTGGAGTACCCATTGGATTATAATCCATCATGTCAAACTTCCTCAGCATATATTTGATGTATTTATCTTATGAAATGAACATCCCTGCATCGAGTTGATTAATCTATAATCTTAAGAAGAGAGACAATTCTCTGAACATTGACATTTCAAACTCAGTATTCATAGTATTTAAAAATTCTCTACTCATTTTATCATTTTTAGATCCAAAAACTATGTCATCAACATAAACAAAAACTATCAATTGGTGATTACCTTCTATCTTAATGTACAATTACGATTAGCCACCCCCTTTTTAGAACCTTGACTCAAAAGATACTTATTTAACCTGTCATACCAAGATCTAGGAGCTTATTTAAGACCATATATAGCCTTCTTTAGTTTACACACAAAATCTTGATTACTTAACATGAAGTATCCTTCAGGTAACTCAATGTAGACTTCTTTTTCTAAGTTACCATTCAAGAATGCAGATTTCACATCCATTTGATATACCCTTAAAACCCTTGAAGCTTGCATATGCTAATAAGAGTCTAATTACTTCCATTCTTACCATAGGATAAAAAGTATCATCAAAATATATTCCTTAAACTAGATCATATCCTTTATACACCAATATATCCTTGTTCCTTGTCACTTCTCCTTTGTCATTCATCTTGTTTTTGAAAACCCACTTGGTACCTATCACATTTTTATCTTTTGGTCTAAGAACTAAGTCCCATGTTTCATTCCTTTTTATTTGGTCAATTTCTTCATCCATTACATCATTCAAAATTTCATCTTTTATATCTTCCATGAATATTTTGGGTTTAATTATGAACAATAGAGCTGAGTCTTATTGATTTTGATTGATCAACATTCTCCTTCTAGTCTACAACCTTTCACCAACATTTCCAATAGTTTGAGAGATTGGATGATAATTATGAATTCTTATATATGGAGCTTTAGAATCTTGTATTTCTTCCTCCTCTTCATATTTAACATCTATTTGAATAGATAACTCATCATTTTTTTGAAATAACATTCTAAATTGAGTCACCTACAATTTTGGTTTCTTGACTCTACTAGTCTCATCTAAGCTTACATTTTAAATTTAAAAAATCTTGTGAAGTCTCTTTTTGAATCACCTATAATTAGTACTGATAGAATATTAACCTAGGAAGATGCCCTCATTAGACCTTGAATCAAATTTTTCAAGATTTTCTTCATCTCTTTTGATGAAGCACATATTCCCAAACACTTTAAAATGTTTGACATTAGCTTATCTATTCTTATATAACTCATAAATTGTCTTATCATTATTTGTTCTAATTTGACACCAATTTAAGATGTAAACTAAAGTGTTGGTTGCCTCTTCCCAATAACCATCTAATAGTTTGGAATCTTGAAGCATGTTTCTTCTCATGTATTGAACAATCCTATTCTTCCTTTCAATGACACCATTCTATTGTGGTGTTATAAAAATAGAATATTATCTCCTTGTCCCTTTTTTTTCAAAAAAATCCTCAAATTTATGAGACCAAAACTCACCTCCTTTGGTTGATCTCACACACTTGATATTTGACCCTTTATCATTTTCTACAAGCACTTTGAATGCCATAAATTTTGAAAAATCTTGTATTTTTTCTTTAAGAAAAAATATCCAAGTCATCCTAGTAAAATCATTAATGAGAAGCATGAAGTAGCTATTACCTTGAATACTTTGGGTTCTTATAGGTTCACAAAGATCAGTGTGGATCAACTCTAATGGCTTTGTACTGGATAACTCCTTGGATTTTTATCTTATTTTGGTTTGCTTCTCATGAAGACATGCCTTGCAAAAATAATGAGGAATCTTAAAAATCTTGGTAATATGCCTTACCAAACCCTTTGAACTGATCTTTACCATGTTATCAAAATTTATATGTCCAAGCCTTCTATGCCAAAGTCAGCTTTCTTTTAATTGACTCATGAAGTACTCCTTCTTAGATTCATGGACTACAAACATGTTATTATTTGTTTTATAAACATTTGCAACTAATTTTATAGCATTTATTACTTCACAAACATCATCATGAAAAGTTAAAACATTTCCTTGCTTACACATTTGGCTCACACTTAAAATATTATGTTTCAAACCTTCTATATATAAGATATTCTCAGTCCTAGAATGACCATTATCCAAACTCATAGTACCTTTACCAACTATGTTATCATATTTGTTGTCACCAAATCTCACTAAATTAGGGTTGGTCATCCTGAGAGATATAAACTTGCTTTTGTCTCCTGTCATATGATTTAAGCATCCACTATCTACGAACCATCTCTTGTTCCCATCATCTTAAGTATGTAAGGCTGATTGAACAAACATTGACTCTTCCTTTGGTAGACCACTTGAATTATGCTTATTTTCTTCTTTACTCTTAGACTTAGTCTTTTTGAACTATTTGATGGTGTCAATGACTTGTATATCCTTTTTCCAAAAATCTCTTTTGAATTTTTTGGCTATATGACCTTGTTGGTTACAATTGTAGCATATAAGATTCCTTTTGATCTATAGAGAGAATGTACAATCCCTATATTTATGACTAATTTGATTTTAGGAGAAGAAATACCCATTGAAGACATCATCCAATTTTGACCTACCTTTCTCTTGATCACTACTTATCCATAAATTTTCATTCTTGACCCTTTTGGTGAAACTAAAATCCCTTTTGTCCTTAGATAAGAGCACATCTAAGAAATTCATGACTTTATTTTCAAATTATTCCTCCCTTTGGTTGAGACCATTAACAATCATGGCCTGCAGATTCTTGATTGTTGCTTCTAGATATTTCACTTGCATCTTCACAACATCCATACTTGAATTGACATTTGATAAAGCACATACTAGTTTGTCTTGAAAATAAGCCACAACTTCTTTTTCAACCATTTTACCTTTGATCACCTTAAAGTGGTTAAAATTACATTAAGGACTTGATCTAATACCAATTATTATAGGTATAATCACTAAGAGGGGGGGTATGAATTAGTGAGCCCAGATATTTCAATCTCAATTCCAATCCTTTCAAACTATTTAAATAATAAGCATATATAAACTTGATCAAGCAACATTAATAAGAGATATCATTCATTTAATGCATACACAAGATCAAACACATAACACATTTCATGTGGGAAAACCTCATGGGAAATAAAACTCACTCTCAATCCTACAACACATGGACTATTTTTCCTATAATAAATTACAAATAATATATTGGTCATTTCCTTTAGAGTAGAAAACCTTGATCATATCCTCTTGACCAAAGGCCTTTAGTGAAACACATGTTTCACAATGAGAAACTATCCCTAAGGAAGATAAACTCTTTTAGACCCTCCTTTGAAGTGAATACCTCCACATTAAAACTTGATGTCTTCAATACTTGATGATGGATCTCTATTTTTTATAACACCTACACAAACTCCCTCTCTATCTCATACAGGCCTCTCACATAAGCATGTCATAACCTCTCCCCTTCAATAAAAATATCCTAATATGAACACTCAAACCTCTTCACATATCCTCAAACTATAAGATCACTATTTTGGCATCATAAATATGAACTATAGGTCATCCACATAGTCAACAATATAATCTTCTTCTCAACACATCCACTGGGTACATTTACTTTTCCTTCACTCCACAACTCTCACATGCACACCTTTCACAAGTCTTCTCTCAAAGTCTTGAAATCATCATCTTTGATTTCAATATATATATATATATATATATATATATATATATATATATATATATATATATATATATATATATATATATATATTATCAAGATCATAATATTTCCTATTAGCCACAACACATGCCTTCACCCTTAATACATCTAACATGGGTCACAATTAAGCACAATCCACTTTCAAATAGGCCTAAGTCAATATTAGGTCCTATGGAGACCCATTCAGCGCTTTAACACTTTTTTGAGCAAAATAAGACCATAAAAACACTTTTAAATGCATGGACCCATTCCAAATGATCTATAGGTCCTCTTTAAGTTCCAAAAACTATCATATTACCCTTTTGCTTAAGCATAATTCACTCAAACAACATTTTGTGTACACAGTCACCATGAATGAACACATAGTTAACTTTCAAACCTTTATTCATACTACATATGATTGTTCAAACCTTCATAATTCACAAAAACAATTTTTATGGATTATAAAACATGTTAAAATATCTTATTCATCACAAAACATTGAAACAACATCAAAATGATCTCAATTACCCTTCTCGGGTTACTTACAGAAACACAGTCAAACACATAGTCAATGTTTGATCTCAATATATTTCTCTATACATTTATTAAAACCTTAAAATTTATATTTATATATGCATGTTGGATTCCTATACAAATTCATTTTTTACACCATGGTCAAATTCTTCATATATCGAAATATATAGCATAAAAACTAGACACTACTTTTTCCTTTGTTAAATTCAAATATTCAAATGCAAATGATCATAATTAAACCTTGACACCATGATATCATAATGAGTCCTCAATACTTAAATTAAACATTAACCATAAATATTATTTTATTAATATTTACCTTTAACTCATAATGAACCACTACCAAATGTTAAAGCTCAAAGCGTTGACCTCATCTTGTTCAATCTGGCAACTTTGACTCAACGTGCACCATCGATCTTTGTGGATCAGTCAAGTCTTTACCTTATAGCATCACCATTTTATCTTTCCTAAAAACCCTATAATAATGAAACTTAAAACCTTTTAATTCATTATAATCACTTATATAATTAAACATCATGCACTTCTTACCATCTTGCTCATCATGCACTGTTAGATCAAAACTGTATGATCGCATGTGCACTATTGGATCTTAAAAGAAGGTCAATCTTTATCTCTATTAACCAATGAAAAATTTAACCTCTTTGACTTTTTTATAATCATATATATTAAATATATTATCAATTTTTATCTATTATATCTCCATTTTGTCTTGGTCTTTAACATTATGTAAAAATGACTATGGGGACCATTGCAATCTATCTGTAAGGTAAACTTTACACCTCCATATCTTTTGATTTTCTCAAGTAAATGTTATAAAATTTGGAACATATGATCTCCTCACATATTATAAACCAACCATATGTCAATACTCCTAAAACCCTCACATGCATGAGATATAATGATATTAAAATACTCACTCAGATTTTTCTCCATGGAGCCAACTATGTCAAAAACTTGTCTGGGAGGCCAACTTTTCACATGCATAGATTTTTTCATGCTTGACCTAAAAGTTAGAATAAATTAACTAGTCATAAAACTAAACAAACCCATATGATCATCTTCTCCTTAAACATCCACACATGTGATATATTCCACCATCAAAATGCCTACTTAGCTTTTCTTGCCACATTGCAAATATGGCTAAGTATGGGAAAACACTATCAAAATCCCTGAGAGCCTAAATTTGCACTTGCATATATTTTGTCTCACTTAATTAATAGACTTGACACTTTGTGTATAAAAACTAGGTATAAATTTTATCACAACCATATGACCAACTCCCCTTGACTCATTCACATGTGGCAACGGTGATGTCAGCAAATTGCCTACTCAGATTTTTTACCACTAGACCCAAAAGGTCTCGATGAAATTAATGATCAACCAGATTAAATCCACTCATGCACATAATAACTAAAATAATATAAAACCTCATATATTACCCCTTAGACATTATCAATACTCCATACTCATCCCTAAACATCTCTAGCCATGTCAAAACTAAATATCAACCAAGACTCCTTCAATCATACTAGAATAAACACATTACACACTTTGTCATTGTCACTTAGGATAACAAGATACTTCATCCACTCACTTAGACACATTCATGACATCACCATGATATAACTGAAAACTCTCCAACACTCTATGCATCCCTCTCCTTATTTTATATCTTCTTCTTGAGGAACTTCATCCTCTCCTTCACTTAAATCATCTCTCTTATTTAAGCCAATTCCATAGCTTTCAATCTAGCTTACAAGTTTCTGACCTGAACCACTAATTCATCAACTCCCTACAATATTATTTGATATTATACTACTCCACATCCTCTATCTTCCATGTTTTCTTACTACCTTCCCAAGAGATCCTAAGCTCTGATACCAAATGATGTAGAGGATCTTTGATCAAACAATCATTTATTTTATTTCAACTAATTCATACTTTAATAAAGGCTCATAAGTAAACTTGATCAATAAATAGTTTAACATTTTTTAATTATATGAAGGTTCTTATGATTGTCTCCTTTCTCAAACAAGTCCTCTTATAACTCCTAACCAACTCTTATAACATCTTAGTACAAATTTTGTCATCTCTCTTTGCTTTTTGTTTTTGTTCAAGCCTTCTTGTAGCCTTTTTTTAACTTTTTCAATTTTAGGTCAAATGGATATTTATCTTTTGAAAGTAAAATTATTTTCTAACACCCTCTATTTAATTCTTTCCCTCCTTGAATTTTATTATCTTAACTCTACTCAAAAGTCACTTTTCCAATCACTTTCAAGGACTAATTAGGTCCCTTCTACTCTATTACACACGCAATCATCTTTTACCATACACAGCCATACCTTTCTAGTATAAAACCTTTAAAATATCATAGTATACATTACTACCCAGATAATCACTAAGTTTTGTGGTTTTTCACTAGTGGAATCTCTCACACTGTCAGTTTTAGTTTTTAAACCCTAGTTTAGGGTTATTCAATGCCTGTGTCAACCTAAGAAGGATAAATTTGAAATATTTAACTTTAAAATAACTTTTAAACTACTATGATGATCTATTAGGGTTTTTATAATCCCCATACACTTTTCCTAATTCATTAGGCCTCTTTTAAATACCCATGTTCATCATTTAGCACAAGTTTTGGTTTGACTATGTATTGATATCAACCTACAAGGTCTATATTTGAATCCCCAGAAATCTTTACAAAATAACAAAATAAAATGCAAAAATAACCTTAATTAATAGTCATATAAACTTACCAATCATATTAGTATCAAAATTATAATATTGATAGGTTATTTCTTCAATATTCATACATACACAGTCTTCTTAATTATTAATACACATGAAACAAAGTATGATAGGGTCTGCACAGTTTGACTTCAAAAATTGAGGTAATATTATTTATTTCCTTGAGGTTAACACCTCTACATCCTCAAATTCACTTTCAAAACTATCTCAAGCGTCAATATTTACAAGTTTTATATCTACTATAACTAGTCCAATGGTACTTGATTCCCTTCAAGAACATTGAAATAGATTCTAACCACTTTAATTCCTATCATACCTATATGAAGGTCCCATTATGTGATTCAAGTATGTAATGAAATAAAATTGGCCCCTTCTAGATCCAAATCAATAATATTACATCATTTAAGTTTTCTCAAACAATTATGAGGACCTAAGACATGACAAGAAAATTCAAAATTTCAAATTAGTGAAATTGGTGGGAAAATGTCAATTACAAATTCTGACCTCCCTAAGCACACTTTGACACTTAGATAATATTCTCAAGTGTATTTTATGACTCCTAAAACCCTTAGAACATTATAATCATCCTACATAACCCTTAGACAGCTTGATCAAATTAAAATTGATTAACAAGATAAGACTAAGTTCATCCTTAGAAGGCTGCTCCTACATCACAAGGCATCCAAGGCCACTTTCATTCTAGCATTCACTTGCACATACAAAAATCACTAGGTGGGAGAACTAAATCAGACTTGATCCTATTCAAAGTATTGGTATGTAGGCAACTCTCTACATAATGAGGTGTTGAGGATGTCCAATCCATCCTACTCACACACTCAAATCTTGCTCATATGACACTTGTAAAGAGAAATAGGGTTTGCACATCAAATCAATCTTCATAGCTATAATACATAGCTATAGGATTCAGTCTCAAAGGAATAGAACACATAGACATAGGCATAGGTTCTCCCTAAAATTAGGAATAGTCCTTCAAAGAGGACATTAGTGCCTCATTTTAGACACTACACATGAATGGTGATATTATCCAAATTGGGTGATACTATTTAGTGAATAGATGAATATTAGAAACCTACTTAAGACACTTAGATCTTCTTAGATATTCAATTTTAGAGCCTAAATCATTTCCAACTGTCTATTTTTAGCTAAGTCTATGTTTCTCCATATTTATTATTATTATTAGATTTTCAATCAAGATCAAATTAATTCAAAAATTAGTAGGTTAATGATTGTAATTAATTTTAACCACACATAGGTATTTACACATGTAAAACCCTAAAAGTTTAAATCATTTGGTGAACCCATCTTACTTCGAGCATTGCATAGAACCTTAGCTTGTATTAATTCTTATTTTTATGCAAATAAAATTAGGAATACATACTTTTGATTTTCTAATTTTATTTAAATAACCTAGATAATTCAAATTCACTTTCCATTAGGTTTTTAATTCCTTTTACATATCATATAAATTGGTACAAAATAAACCCTAGATTCTACAAACCCTAACCGTAAACAACACACATTAGGGTTATAATTTCTTATTTACCTATTTTTTTATGCATAACCTAGCCCATCTCATCATGATCATCATGACAAAAGAAATAAATTACTTTTTGTTTAAAATTTTCATACTTTATTTTGCATGTTTATTCCCTTTAATTTGAAATGAACTAGGAAAAGACATAGACATATGCATACATGATGTTTCAAATAAACTCAATTATCTTTCATGTTGCATTATTTCTATAACATGTTATCTTTATTATATGTGAAAAATATATAAGACATTATTCTTTTATCACATATAAATATGCATACATGATGTTTTAAATCAACTTAAATATATTTCATGTTGCATTCTTTCTATAGCATGTTATCTTTATTCTATGTGAAAAATATATGACATTATCCTTTTATCACATAGACATATACATAAATGATGTTTTAAATCAACTCAAATATATTTTATGTTGCATTATTTAAATAGAATGTTATCTTACTTATACGTACAATACATCTAATATAATATTTTTTCCACACATAAATAACTTGGTATTTCAAATATTAGTTATGATCCCTAAAATTATTCAATCCCCCCTAAATGCATTTTGTTCTTTGCTTTACTCCTTCCCCTTCACCATTCCTAGACATATAGGGGCATCATTGGTCTCCCTTATCCTATTTCTTATCGATCACAAACATCTAACTCACATCCTACATCTATTTTCAGCTCTTTGCTCTTGGTAAACCCTATAGTCCATGTTATGATGTCCACATGTGATCCTAAAGTTCTATAGGGTTTTCCACACCTATGATTATAGATTTATGGATTAGAGTAGTACTTATTCAAGTAATATCTCCATTTTAGATCTCTTATAGCACTCTGACACATACAAATATATTATGTATGCAGCACTTCAGGATACTCAAGTACCACAAACATTTGAGCCTTCCTATGTGGCTTCTATTATCAACACTATGAAATGGATAGAAGAACACATTTATTTTGAGAGAGAGGATCTTCCACCATAGCATATAATTGATATACACCTACCTCTCTATATTTATTTACAAATTAATAAGGTATGTTTCAAATGATTTCTAGTTAAAAATGGATAAAAATTGAACATCTACGATATTTTTTTCCTACACCATCTTTACATCCATGCTATAGATTTGGATCCTTCTAATATGATTATTTGTGGGTTTAATAATATTTTATATAAATTTTTGGGTTAAATCACATTTAATCTTACCCTCGAACCTCACACACTACCTACAACATGCCAAGTCATGCCAAATGATCTCAATTATAATATCTTACTTGGTAGACCATGGATCCATGTTATGCATATATTTCCATCAATGTTACATGCATGTTTGAAATTTAGCTATAAAGGCCATATATACACATTCCCAATGGATAAAGAACCTTTTAATTATTATCAGCATATTGAGCCTTCACATAAATACATTCCACACAAGGATTTTACTACTAGACATCCACATGCTATAATTCAAGAGAAATATAATTTCACTAGCTATTTCTAGTACATAGGGAAATACTTTTACTTAACCTTTCATAGTATGATACTTTTAAAAGATGGGTTATAAAAGTCAAGGACTTGGAAAAAATGAACAAAGAATTCTAAATCTTTTTGAATAATATGATCAACAAGGCAAGTAAGGGATATAGGCACATGTACAATATCAATGAAAATGGTGAGCAAGAGCAGACAATGTGAGTATGGTGGTGAGTAGGAAAACATAAATTCAAATCTAGATTCAAAATGGGAAAAAATAAATGAATATGGGTAAATGGGAATCATGTGGGATAACATATTTTATTCCCTCCCAAAGAAATAAAGATAAATAAATGGAATCTTTTCAAGATCCCTAGTAGATTAGATAAGGAGAGCCTTAAAAAGGTGATAGGTAAGTTTTCTTAGAGTTCAAAATTGCTTGGGTCAATAGATAAGAAGGAAATTCGCCTATTGAGCTTCTCAAGACTATCAAATATGGAAAAAACATCCATATTCAAGTCATACCCTCTCTCATAAGCTGAGCCTCATCCATAATAGAATAGGCACTGGTGGGTAAGTTTACAGGAGCTAGACATAATATTGATACTTTCAAAACATGGTCCAAATAAAAATGGAACCCTAAATGTCACATGGACATTTTGTACATGGTAAATGGTTTTTCATGATTAGACTAGATAATACAAAAGACTATGTTAATATTTTATCAAGGGGACCTTGGCTTTTTGGTAAATCATGACTCTTTCTAAAAAAATGGCATTTGGGGTTTGATCCTAAGACAGAGAATATAAATATCATACTAATTTGGGTGTGTCTTCATATTCTCCCCACCAAATTCTAGGAGGAATATCTCTTTATTAGCATTTCCAAATTGTTTGGATACTTGATAGCTTTTGATTCTACCACCAAATCCAGATCCAGACTAATCCATGCTAAATTATGTGTTAACACTTTTTTAAATCAAGATATTCCTTTTTAAATCTTCCTTCACACCCCCTTTGGTGTCAAAAATCAAAAAATTAAATTTGAAAAAATTTCTCTCTTGTGTGATATGTGCCATAAATTGGGACATTTTTTAAAAGTGTGTTCCTCTTCATCCAAATCAATGTAGAATAAATATTCTTAGTAAAGGAAAGGGGGGTTTTATTCAAAGAACCAGAACAACTAGAGGGTAACAAAGAGTTGGTTATATTATAAAAAAAAGGAAGACAACATTCCAGTCAAGTCTATGTTAGACAAAGTAGTGTAGGAAAAGGATTGTACTCTAAATCCTTTAGATACATGTATTTCCAAATCAATGCCCAATAAAGATAAATAAAATATTTTAGGTAAGTCAGAAGATGGTATCATTTACTAGATTTAAAATAAGGATTTAAATAAATAAGATTTGGTTATTCCTCATTCCCCTAACCATTTTGACGTCCTCACATAGATAGAAAATATGCAACCTCAAGTTAGTAATAAGATTGGCTCAAAAAAATTGGATTTATCTGATATGCTTAATGGCCCTATTATCTTTTCTCCTAAAATTTCACAAGAGGAGGTAAAATATTCTCAATAGATCCTACCAATGCCTATGAATGGATCTAAATCAAAGTTCACTTCTTCAATGATAACCAAGAGGGGAAACAAAGGGCCTATATATAAGATGCCACCCAAAGTTGAGAAATCTTCTAAAAAGGAGATTTTTAAAAAACTTATAGAGGTTGATATTGTAGATGGACTTCAAAAAAACCTCCCATTAAAAGGAGGTATTTCTTCACCACTTAGTTAATCATGTTACTTTTTTCATGGAACATCATAGGAATCCAAAGTTCCTCTAAGAAAAAAGTATTTAGGGATTTTAAAAGGACTCACAAATTTGTTATCTTAGTTATTCAAGAATCCAAGATAGAGGAGTTTTTTTTATGAATTTAGATAAATATGTTTATTAGAGTGAAGCAAGAGTTGTTTATTTTATTGCTTCAAAATCATCTAGAGGTCTGATTGCTTTTTGGGATTCTAAATTCTTGATGGGGTAAGCTATCCTAAAATCTCAACATCATGTGGTAATTTTATTCACAGATGTGATAGATAGTAAACAATGGATTTTCTCCAATATCTATGCACCAAATTATATTTATACTCATAGAAAACTTTGGGAAATATTAGAATTTTTATTTATAATTACAAGGATTTACTTTGGATCATAGATGGAGATTTAATTCTCTCTTACACCTAGGGGATAAAAAAGGAGGAAACCTAGCTTTTTCAGAAAGCATGAAGGATTTATCTTCCCTCATTTCAGATATAGCGCTGATTGATGTGGAGTTGTGAGGTGATAAATTCACTTGGAGTAATAGGATATTGGGTAAGAATATTATTCAATATAGTTTAGACAAAACATTTATTTTTATAGATTGGATAGAATTCAAGGATTTAAATCTAAAGTCCCTCCCTAGGATTGGTTTGGATCACAATATCCTTGAGTTAAGTATTAAGTATCAAGTTACAAAGGCAAATAAATATCTATTTATGATGGAACACATGTGTTTAACTCATCTAGATATTCATGATAGGATTTTATAATGGTGGTCCCCTATTGGTCATGGTTTAGCTATGTTCAAACTGGCTGAAAAAATGAAAAATGTGAAAATCAAAATCAAACAGTGAAATAAACAAGTATTTGGCAATGGTATTCTACAAAATAAATCTTTAGAATTTGAAATTTCAAATATTGAAATAGATATTGAAGATAATGGGTATGATATTAAAAATCAAAACAAATAAAGATAGCTCTTATGTGAATATCATACTATGGCTATAGGGGAAGAAACTCTGTGGAGACAAAAATATAGAAATATTTGGCTCAAGGAAGGAGATGAAAACACCCACTTTTTTCATATGTCTAATTTAAAGTATAGAAATCATAATACCATTAAGTAAATCACCAACAGTGAAGGACATCTCACATCTAATTCTGATTGCATTAATCAGGAGAGCATTAAATTCCATTATCAATTAAAATTAGGGTAAACCTTATTGGAATATAATCCTAGTGTCATCTACAATTGACAAATACTATGGGATGAATGGTTGATCCCCAAAATCAATTTATTCCTTTGGGTAGCAGTACAAAATAGAATTCTTACCATGGACAATTTAAAAAAAATATGTGTTTTAACTAATAGATGTGTCTTTTATGAAAATAAAAATGAATCTATCTTCTATCTACTGGTACATTACCCTTATTCACAAAAAAATTGGATCTATATTCTTCTTAAATTTAATGTTTTTTTAGATACAAGCAAGCTCCTTATTGGAAGTATGGTAGTCTTGGGAGTGCCCCTTTCAGAATTCTCTACTCAAGAAAATATGGAAACTCTCTTTACCCCATATCATTTGGGTAATTTGGGGAGAAAATAATAATAGTATCTTTAAAGATAAGAAATGAATCATCAAAAGTACTATCCAAAAGGATACTTGAAGCCATCCTGGAGAATTAGAACATTGAGCCTAATAAGAAAGGTAAAAGTCTTCTTCCATTTGAACAAATTCTTGCTCTTAACTATAAAATTGATAAATATGGTCTTGATAATATTGATCTTAAAGATGAGATTAGAAAAATAACTAAATGGAAACCCCCTCCTTTGGGCTAGTTAAAGCTCAACTTTGATGGAGCTTCCAAAGGGAACCGAGGCCCAGCTAGAGGCAATGGTATCTTAAGAGATCATAAAGGAAATTTTGTGGTAGCTTATAATAGAGATATGGGTGTCAATTATAATCACTAAGATGAAGCCCTTATTTCTCTATGGGGACCTTAAATTGTGATAATAATTGTGAGTGTAATTACTCATAATAGAGGGAGATTTTCTTGATATATTAACTTGTCTATTTAAGAAAAATGTCACTAGCTAGACTATAAAGTAAGTGATAAAAGAATCAATATCCATTCTATATTCCAAGCAACAAGTTATAATCTAACACATTTATCTTGAGAGAAACATATTGGGGGATTGGTTTTCCAATAAGGGTGTGGCCTCATTGGGTCAGACTACTTGGATGGACTCTGAAGATCTTTCTAGGGACATTGTCCAAAAGATAAAGCATGAAGATTTGTCTAATGAGCATAATATTTGAGAAATTAGGGGACTCCCTCAAGTCTAGTGGGAGGAGGTATTGGGACCTTAGACTTACTTATAGTTTTTGTCTTTTAATTTTATGGATATCCTTTTTTAATCTCTTTGAGAAGTTTCTACATTTGACTTATATTATTTTAGTTATATTTTCTAAAACTAAGGGTAAAAAAAAGATAGCCCTGGGGTTTAATTTGGGAAAGACTCAATATTCCCTATTCAATAATTGATGTGATCAAAATATGGTTATCAAATAGAATTGAACCCAAATTGCCTAAATAAGTCAAGAAGAATGAGAGAATTTGGGAGTCCTTACAAGTTGTTGGATTTGCAAGGTTCATGAAAAAAATTGTAGGGCATGACAAACATATCTTGAATCTTTTTACTAATGCCTATGAAGATAAAAATATTAACATTAATGAGGTCACATTGGAAATCATGAAAGAACCGATTTCACATGTAACGGGTTTGGTAATTGAGGAAACAAAAATATTCAAATTTGTTAGAGACTAGAAAAGAGAGGAGATATTTTTGGAGGAAGGGGAAACATTGGAGACCATACATAATGGATTCGACTAAGAATATCTACCTAGGATATTTGGATAAGTTGTATTTCATTTAATTTAATACATAACACTTGAAGGTAGGTTTAATGTTGTTAGATAGTCCATGTTCATTTTCTTAATTTATTTTAGGCATGTTGTTCCTTTGAGCCTCCTCTTCTACATTATTCACTCGTTAGAAGTCTCCACCTTGAAATACAAAAATGGAAAATACCCTATTCCCAAAAATTAAGGGGTGATTTTTCTAATTCATAAGTAATTCAAGGGTATGAATTAGTTTAATCTGGATATCTCTCAACTTTAAAAGAAAATTATTGAGGATAAACCTGTGGACATTAGGAATATTAAGAAGATTTGGATCAAGTTCCCTGGAAGTATTTGCATGAATATAGAGGTCAAATCTTCCAAGGTTATAACTATTAAGGTTCCTAAAGTCATATAGGTGAAAACCACTATGATGTAAGATAATTTCAAAAAAACATCTAAAGAGTGTGACCAAGACTCCCAATATCCTAGTTAACATTCCAGATAAGAAGGGTAAAATAAGTCAGACTATAAGCAACTCCATTTTAGTTGAAGAGGTTAGGGTTGAGTTATAATATGATTACCAACAAGAGGATTTGGGTGAAACTTATAATACTTCTCAACCTAAGCCCCTTAAATCTGTAAAAAGAAATACTAGAGATGACTCTAAGAATAAAGGTAAAATTTCTTTTGATAAACAATAACAAGAGTTAAATGAGAATATTTATAATTTAGTTGGTTCTTTGAAAGGAATGGAAATTTTGACAATATTATTGAATAATTATACCTTCAAAATTTCATCATGCATTGGTTCATGAGGTAACTAACTAACCTTAAAGGGAAGGTTGAGTTTTTACAGTTGGAGAATGATAGATTGAATCCAAATCAAAAATTCCAAAGAGGATAATCAACAAATGCAAAGTCTCCAATTTAGGGTGGATATGTTAGAGAATGAGAATGAGAATGAGAATGAGAATGAGAATGAGAATGAGAATGAGAATGAGAAGCTCAAAAATAATATCAGCTTCTTGGTAAATTATAGCAAGATTGCCATGAATGAGAGAATCCAAAATGTTGAGAACCTCAGAGCTCACCTAGGAGATTTATTAGAAACAAAGACTGCCTGTAAAGGAAAAGGCAAATAGGTTTAATACAATGATTACTATAAATATATAGATAAAGAAAAGTTATTATTCCAAATTGATTATAATCTCAAAAGGATGAAGATTTATTGGGAGGATGTCTCAAGTAATCTAGACATGGATTAGGATCCAGTTTCTACTTCTATTATCTTTTTATTGCCTATTTGTTTTATTTGGACTATGCTTTGGTTATTTCAAGCCTATTTTGACTCTGTCTTTCTTTTGTTCTTTGTTATTCTTTGGTTTTTTTTTACTTCTCCTAGGGTTTGGGGACCCTAGCTCAAAAAAATGCCCCATTTAACCTTAATAAAAAAATAGGGCAAGCAAGGACTTAGTTATATAAATGATAGATCTAATGTCAGATCTTCTCATAATACCTCTCAACACATCACATTTTGTCTACCTATCCCACAATTAGTTGATATAGTGAATCACATTTATACACTTTCAATCATATATCTTGACCTCTAATACAGCTTCACTAGATTTACCAGTTCTTTAAGAGTTTGCTAACAATGAAATTGTCTTAAAATTCTAAGGTGACTATAAGGATCTCACTTCCTTCTATCATAATAATAGGTTTATTCATTACATAATCACTCAAGCATACTTTGGTGATCATTCAGATGATTTGGATCATATGTTACCTAATATAGATGATACAATCCCCAAATCACCATATACATTAAATTGATCTACATTACTCAATGAAGAAATAGTAAAATTTAATTATGGCACTAAAATTGATCCTTACATAATACTCTTGGTTGCCACATTACATAAATTAAAAGACACAGGCTTTCATCAAATTTTATCTGACTTTCCTAAAGTATTTACATGGGCTTATTCTGATATGCCTGGCATTGATCCATCAATATCCATACATAGAATCACCTTGTATCTAAATGCCAAACCAGTAAAGCAAAATATTTACAAAATGCATTTTAAAGTGTCTCTCTTTATTAAAGATGGCATCCAATGATTTCTAGATGCTATTTTCACTCAACCATTTGCCCATCCACAATGGGTTACAAATATAGTTCTAGTTGTAAAACCTAATGGACAAATACATTATTGTTGTGACTTTAGAGACCTCAAAAAGACATATCCTAAGGATTATTTCCCTTTGCCAAACATTGATATGATAGTAAAGTCCATGGCCAGATATGAGATGCTCTCATTTTTAGATGGTTTTTATGGGTATAATCAAATCAAGATAGCCAAATAAGATCAAGAAAATACTTCTTTCATGACACCATGGGGTACTTATATATATATATATATATATATATATATATATATATATATATATATATATATATATATATATATATATATATATATATATATATATATATATATATATATATACCATTTAGATTAGATAACATTGGTGTAACATACCAATGCACTATGACACACATCTTTCATGACCTGATTCACAAGATAGTGGAAGATTATGCCGATGATTTTTTATCCAAGTCAAAAGAATGACAACATCATGTTATTGATATGTGATAGATATTTGAAAGACTAAGATAATATAGCATTTGACTTAACCCTATTAAATGTGTCTTTAGAGTTTACTCAAGAAAACTTTTAGTCTCATTATATTTCAATGTGGCATAGAAGTCGACCCTAAGAAGGTTAAATCAATTATGGATATACCTCCTCCTACCAATTTGAAACAACTTTGATCCCTCCAAGGGAAAATTCAAAAAATCATCAATTTGTGGCATAACTCATTGCTAAAACCCAATCATTCACTTAGTTTCTTAAAAAGGATGTACAATTTGAATGGGACCTTACATGTCAAAAGAGTTTTGATACACTTAAAAAATAATACTTTCTCAACCCTCCTATCTTGGTTTCACCTATCCTTGGTAAACCACTCCTACTTGACCTTTCTATGAAAGATAATACACTAGGGGCACTCCTTACACAACACAATGACCAACATAAAGAAAGTGAAATCTAATAAATTAGTCACACGTCAGTTGAATATGAGTGAAATTACCCAACAATAGAAAAGCTTTGCTTAGCACTAGTTTTTGTTGCATAAAAACTTCATCACTATATGATTAACAATGAAACACAAATCATTACCAAGGTAGATCCCTTGAAATTCCTCATGTCAAAATCACATTTATCAGGTCATATTACCAAATGGGTTGTGTTAATCACTAAATTTAACCTCAAAATCATATTATAAAAATATGTAAAAGGATAAATCATCGTAGAACAACTAGCAGTAGCCTTATTATTGGATACACATCCTATTAACAATGATTTTAGAGATGATTTTGAAACATACAGTATTACTCTCAATACATGGACAATGGTTTTTTATGGCTATCAATGTGTATCTAGTGTTAGTATTGGAAATATTTTCATTGACCCTCTAGGACACATGGTACCTCTTGCATACTGACTCAATTTCCATGCACCAATAAAATTATCGAATACAAAGTGCTCATTTTAAGCTTTCAAGTAGCTCAGGATCACAAGATAAAATCAATCAGAGTTTATGAGGACTCCTAATTGATTATTAACCAAGTCATAAATATTTACCAAACAAAATAAAAACACATGATTCCTTATAAAGACATGGTTTAGTGTCTATGCACTCAATTTGAAAATTTCTATATTAAGAACATTTTACACAAAGATAATCATCACACCGATGCAATGGCAAGCTTTACCTCATTGATCTTTATCAAGATAGATGAATAAAAAGCTTTATTCATAATTATAATCTCCATCAATGTTCCATGTGGATCTTATTTCTCTAAAAATACTTTTCACCACATGTAGTTCAACACCATCTGAATGGTTCTTCAATATATACAACTTTTTGAACAAATTTATCACACCAGATACCTTTACCAAAAATGAAAAGTGTAAATTATAGTGAAACTCTCTATAATATGTCATCATTGGTAGTGATTTATTCAAAATATATTTTGATGAACACTTACTCAGATATTTAACAACAAAAAAAGCTAAATTGGATATTCGACAGATACATGATAATGAATTTGGTGGCCATTTTGGTGGCAAGGAAATGTCACATAATTACTTAGACATGGTTACTATTGGCCAACTATGGAATAAAAATGTCAATAATATGCAAAATTATGTGACAAATGTCAATGCCATGGTAACTTACACCATGTCACTTCATAATAGCTTCAACCTATCATATCACCATGGCCATTCATGTTATGTGACTTCGATCTCATTGGTAAAATCAACCCAAAATCAATAGGTGGACATAAATTCATTATGACTACAACATAATATTTTACAAAGTGGGTAGAAGAAATCCCATTAAAATCAACAAAAGGGGAGGATATTTGTTGATTTCTCATGACCAATATTATATCCCACTTTGGTCTCCCAATAGCCGTCATAACAAATAATGGAACTTCTTTTTTTAAAAATAGTGAAAATTTATGTGATAAATACAAGATCTGGCATACATTATCCACACAATACTACCCATAGGGTAATGGTCAATCATAAATAACAAATAAGATAATCAATAGCATTCTCAGCAAAACTATCACCAAGTTTGGTAATGATTGGCACAATTAACTTGTATATGCAGTTTGGGTTTACCACACCAATATATGTATAATAATAGTAACTACTCCTTTTTCACTTGTATATAGCATAGAGTTCAATATTCCCTTAGAATTAGATATCCCATTTTATGGGTATATTTAAAATGACTCATCATAGATGATAGTATAGAGAACTAGAAGAATTGGATCATACATGTATCCAAGCTGCAGAGCATCTCAGAGCTTATCAAAATTAAATCCAATGGACATACAATAATAGAGTTCATAACCAAGAATTTTAAATAAATGATCTAATATTAAAATAAAATCGTAGAAATGTCATTGCCAAAGAAGAAAACAAATGAAAATTTAAACCCAATTAGATCAGACCATACATCATAACCAAAAATCTTAGCCCAAAAGTATATAATCTAGCTTCACTCTATGGGAAGGTAGTCAAAAATCCATTGAACATTATGCATCTAAGGAAATTATACATATAAAAATATGAACTTTGTATTTTTAATTGAATTGTACATACTTCCTTCCCTCTCTCGATTCTTGTACATAGTTTACTTTCATATGTTTGTACATAGCTTATACTCAAAATACAAAAAACACAAAAATAATATAATAGGTCAAAATACAAAAACATTAAATTTTTTTATAGATTATATGCATTACCTTTTTTAAATTTTTACTACTTTCCATATATTGCATATTTCTAGCTATCCTAGTGTAGTTGGTTTTATCATACACATATGCTTCACTTATTCTTATCACGTGCTTATAGATTCTAGATAGGACTTTGGTCCATTACATTGATCTAGAATAGCTATCATCTAAACATTGGGGGTAATAACACCAATCCAAGTTTATACATTGATACATCTACCCACTTGGGGCATCTCCTACATAGTTACTATAACCAGGTTCTATCTTACATACTATACATTCTAGTTACACATTGATTTATCTTGATATTGATCATTGTTATTCATTTCTCAAAAAAAATTCCAACTATCACTATTTAACTTCAGTATATATACACCCTAGCATCTACATAGGTTTGTATTACACAATTATACATGCTTTCATTTCTAGTTCCTAGATTATACTTGATTGTGTTACTATGCTTTCTACATCTCTGAGGGCATTTGAATATGTCATTGTTCTTTGGATTATATGACACTTCTTTGTTTTTATGCCCTAGACATGTGTTAATGTCCCTTGTGTGTGCTCTTTCATGATTCTATATGTGAACATTTGAACATGTCCTTCTATGTGGATCTAAGCCAAATTATTTATTATTTATGCATATGGACATTTGAACATGTCCTTGTTTGTTTCATTCTTAGATTTAGTGACATGTTCCCATGTCCCTTGTATTGTGTCCCCTTAGCCTAATCTTTGTGTACCTTATGTGCCTGTATGTTTGATTTTTTGTATGCTTCTACACCATGACACTTGTATTTGCTTGTTACACACACACACACTAGTTTTAGATGCCATGAGGGACCTCATGCATCTACTTATCCTACATGAGATCCTTGATGGACATCATGCCCCATCCCCCTAGGTAGTTACTTATTTTAATACTATTATACATTGATTACATCTATCTTGACACCCTTGTCTAATGCTAGATTACAACAAACATCTTACATTTCATACTATTGCTTAGATACATTTACATTTTGATGTTATGTTTTTACATTATATTAGAATATCATGCTTCTACTAACACATTTTGTGGAGACACTTCTTTAGAGGGAAGTTCTTCCACAAATTTCACAAATATCCTCAAAAGAGGGTAAATTTATAGGGTTTGTCACAAAGATCAAGCTCCTACATTACTTTTCACATATACATTTCAACACACAAGCTCAGTTATAAAAATTAGACTCAAGGTAGACATAGAATAGAACTGAGGTTTAGTGGTCAATTCAAACCACACAAATATTAGACCAGACAAACATTAGTGCCCAGATTGGGACACTAGTGCCATAGGGTGTTACTACTATAGGGAAATACTATCCAATATCCCTAGCTTCAAGATAATCTAGTTCATTTAGACTAGTACACCATGTATAATATATATTTGCATAGATATAGTCATAGGTTTGGTAGTTACATTTATATATAACATAGATTTAATCATTTCAATCTAGATTCATACTAGTTTTTAGATTTGGGGGAATTATGCACAACATGATCACTCATACATTTAGATCAGTACATATATTCAATATTATATACTTGATTTAGATTTAGTATACTCATATACCAGATTGGGGGCATGTGCATGACACATAGTTTCCATATACTCAGCTTCAGACAAGTTGACCAGATGGAATGGAAAACTCCATGTCAATATCTACACTATATACACTTGCTATCACATTCTAGGTTATCACTAGATTCATGCCTTACTCCATCTATAATGGTTGGTATTCTCGACTGGCCCAGAGCTACCTAACATACCCAAGTGGTTGTGGAGTTGAATACATAGTTAGATTATTATTATTAGATACTTTTAGCACTTTATGTAATATATTTATAAATTCATCTACTTCACATAGTGGGGATTATGGATTCATGGCCTATTTGAGTTCTTAATCCACCTACATGAAAGGGTTTGACACACTTACAGCCTTATCTAAGCTAATCATAGAGATTGAGATCCACCAAGCAAGGGTGGGCAATGATGGAGTAAAACCAAATTGAGTAATTGAGCTACCCATATGAGGATTGAGAAAGCCATCATCTCAATTCAGTTTATTCAATGATATTATCACTATTCACTTTCACACATGTAGGTTGTCACTGGGTTCATGCATTGGTTTACATACCCAATGAAGTGTATTCATTCCTTTCCTCTCTCTTTACTCAATTATTTCATTTTAACATAATTTTTTTATTTTGATTATCTCGATAGTAAGGATTGATTTTTTTTCATGTTTCATTATATGATATTTATTTGGATCATCTTTCACATATGTAGACCTAGATTCACATATTCAAACTCAGCTACACGGGCTTCACTTCTAAGGTAAGTCTAGGTATTCTTATTTTTCATTTATACTAGTCATTTCACTTTTTTACATTACTAACATAAATGGGGGGAAATTATAATCATTTGAAAGTGGTAATTGGATGTTAAGAGTGTCACTTGAGTCAACCTATCCCTAGGCTTACCATAGACCTATTCTAGAGCCTTAGACTTGGATTTTCAGCCATTCAACAGACTTTGTTCACTTATAGCGAGTCAAGACACAGTCCCTAAATTGTCACCTCTAACCCAAATCCAACTTTCTTATAACTATTCCAAAAGGATATTAGCACCACATTTGGGACACTACAACCACATAGAACTAGTGTCACTAACTAGGAAGTACTGTCCTTTTCCCTAACTCTTCCCAATGGATACTTTTTCAAATGTGTGCCCCTCCGAAGGTTGGCCTAAGCTCAATTTATTATCCACACAATCAACATAACCCTATATATATAAGTCTAATCCACCTTTATTCACTAGATGTAAAATAGATGCAAAAGATATTCAAACCAAAGATAAAGTTGTGCAAAATCAAGGTGCATTATCCCTATTCTACCCTATATTTTTCATACTACCATTTATAACAACCCTAAGTCTAGTTTTAAATCATTTAAAGGATCAAACACATTTAAGGCTTCTAAGGCCACTCTCATTCTAGCATTCACTTGCACATACATCAAGCACTAGGTGGAAGAGCTACATCAAACATGATCCCTTTTTGGAATTAGTATGTAGGAAACTATCTACACAGTGGGGTGTTGAGGATGTCCAGTTCATCCTACTCACACACTAAAATCTTGTTCATATCACACTTGAAAAGAGAAGTAGGGTTTGCACATCAAAACAAGATTTACAAGTACAATACATAACTACAAGCTTTAGTCTCAGAGGAACAAAACATATAGACACAAGCACATGTGCTCTCAAAAAATTATTAGATGAAATTTATAATTAGTACAATACACAACATTTTCCTAGAGTAACTGAGCACATGTGGATGTTCATGAGGAGAAAAAATTATGGGTTGTGATTTTATTATATGTAGATGAAATCTGTAATTAGTTACTCTAGGAAAATGTTGCTTGTATTTATGTAGCACTTTGACTTGATTTGATTTAGATTCAACATGATGCATAAAATAAATGTGGGTGGTAATTAAATATTGTTTTTGATTAAGTGGAATTGATTGGGTATTATCTTGAAATAATTCATTATCTTCATCCATATGATTAGAAATGGTAACAAGACTTAATTCCTCTTCTAATGCTAGAACTTCAAAATAAAGAGCTATGAATGAATCACAATTTTTATAAAGTAGCTTCTCTTTTAATGTATAAATAAGACCTTGAAAAAATATGCATTCTACTTCTAGATCTTTGGGTAGATAAATTAATTGATGCACAATAGTTTTAAATCTTTAAATATAGTCACAAATTTATTTATTTTGACCTTTGTGTAAAGAGGGTAGCTTTTCATAAGTAATTTTAAGTCCCTTATTTTGAATATATTGAATTAAGAATGTTTATTCTAACTAAATATAAGTAGATAAGGATCCACTAAGAAGGTATTCAAACCAATAAAGTGAACACCTCATTAAGGTTTTTGGGAGTAATTGTAACAATAGATGGCTACCATTATACCCACTTATGAACTCAAAAAAGGTTTTAAGATGCAAGTGAGGATCATGATTTCCATTAAATATGGGAAACATATCAGGTTTTAAGTTAGGAGGTAAAGGTGAATATATAATATTATGCATAATAGGGTTACCAAACATGACATAATGTGGTATGCTTTACTTTATAAGGATAAATCATGTGCTTAATCTTGTATAGCCCATAAGGCATGCATTAAGGAAATGATGTCTTGGGAAGGGATATTAATATTTTGAAGAGGATATATTGGTGTGAAAAATTTATCAGGGGATAAATTGTCGTGTTCACATCAATAGCGTTTGGAATGAAGCCCATCTCCTATTGAGAGGTGGAGCTACCTTTATTGAAATCCAAAAATCTATTAAAAGGAAAATATTTATAAGCAAAATTTGTTAATCATGGGGTAGTAATTTTAACCTGAAACTATAAAAAGGGATTTTTATAAATGAATATGTAGAGAGAGAAGGAAGGAAATAGAATGTTTTTAGATGATACATTTATCAAGTTGAAAATTGAGACTTGACAAAAGTATTAGAGGTAAAAATTGACATAAAGGGGGAAATCTCTCTCATTCAATGGGTTGAAAACACATTTTGTATTCTTAAGAATATGAAACATACAATGAAAATTTACCTAGCCCTAATAACAAAAATGAGTAACCCTCTTTATTTTCTAACATAAATAATAAAAATATCACTTCTATTCTCATTAAAATTTTGTTTATGTTTGAAATATAAACCATAATTCCAAACAAAAATTTGTAACCTAATTCATTGATCTTAATGGTTTAAAGATGATAGAAATAACAATTTATAAATGAGGATCAAATACATTAAATTAAGCAAATAGTCATAATTCAAAAATAATCACTAACACAAAGTTTAGAAACACCTCTTTGTGCTGATCTTCACGAAGTAGTTTATCCAATCTCCCTTTACAAAGCTTTGCACAAAATCTCTCTATTCAAAACATTTATTATGAGGCCCTAGCTTGTATTTCTAGGCCAAAATAGGTGGTTATGGTGCAAAACCACCTTTTTTGCCTTTTTACAGAGCTTTAAAAATATCAACAAAAAAGTACAACTTGAAAATGTGCAAAAGTGTTTTGAGCACTTGACACCACTTGAAAAAGTATTTTGGTGTTTTTACATTGCTTGAAAAATTACACTTTCAATTTGCACAACTTGAAGAAGTAAGTTGGCAAAATTACAAAAGACCCAATTTTTTAAAAGTGACAACATACATTTGCAAGGGTAAATACAATACAATAATATAAGTCAGGTGAAAAAATAAGTGCGAGAATAAAGATTTGGAGCACTAAGAAGAACTTAAATCTTTTTATTGCTTCATTGATGACTCTTTTTCTTTTAGAATTTCATCAAATCTCTAGAGAATCACCCTTATCAAATATTCATCAAGACCATTTGTATACTTGTATGTAATAGACACTGAGTAATAAAGCTCTATCATCTCCTAACACTTATTTTAGAATCTATTTATTATCAAGTCAAGATTATCTATATTGACTTGATATTTTGCCAATTGATGAAGTTCTTCATGATTAAATGAAGACATAGGATTGACAACTTCTTAAATGTGCCTTTTAAATTCTTTGACCATGGTTTCAACTAAAACAATATTTCCACTCTTATCCCTATCATTGATAAAAGGAAAGTTTGAACCTTTTGACTTCTACATCAATTTATATCATTATGTAACTCCTAAGTAACCTTTCACTATTAAACTTATTAAGTCATTCTTGAAGTGATTAGATTCTAAATTTCATGGCCCAAAGGAATTCAATCTGATAAATAACTTCTTTTTTGATAACTCCTTTCTTAATAAGGTCAAGAGAGGGAAATTTTGAGAATTCAATCAATGTAGGGATGAACTCCTCCCAATTCTATACTTCCTATATATACCCACTTTCTTTGTATGTTACTTGTTCACATTCTAACCAGACTTCACAAACCATTATCATTGTAGTGAAAACTATTGAAGCTCCTTGATCAGTGATCTTCTCGATCCAATATTTTACTACATTACCAATCTGACCTATTTATTTTATTTTCTCTAATGCCTCAACATGAAGAATTCATGAAGAAATTCTTGGTTGAATTAGACTAATCAACCTATATATTAATGAATTCAATTGTTCTACTTTTTATTTTAATTCATCCTTTGTTTCTTTGTCTTTATCCATTTTCTCAAAAATGGTGTCAATTTCTAGTTGCATATCCTCTTTCATCCCTTATCTATAGACTTCCTAAAATGAACTCTTGAAACCTAATAGTCTTCAAATTTGATCTCCGACTTATCTTTCTCAATCGTAAGAATTGATACCTCTGCATATCTTTCTCCCTTTTCATCTGTTACCATTTGTGAGACATTTCTTGCTTTCCAAGATCTTTTTGAAAAAGGAATTGGAATTGTCAGATTATCAAAATCAATATCTTCAGGTTCTCCAATTTTTCTTCTTTTTTATACCACTATGGATAACCAATATGACATTATTGTGCTCAAATAAGTTGGGGAAAATTTTGAGACTTGTGGGGCCAATATTACTAGGGTGAAATAAGGTGTTATTTCAATTGTGACACATTGAAAAGATAGTTCCCCTTATTTTTGTTTACCAACTGTATCAATTGGAGTTCTTAGAGAGGAAATATTAGGGAATTTAGTATTTGAGGAAGAATAAGAATAAGAAATAGGGGTGATTTATTTTAGTGGGAAAGTAACTGATATAGGGAGAAATATATCATTTGAATCAAGCAATTTCCAGGTTGTATTTTCTACATGCTCATAGGATTGCAAGAAACTATCAACAGGAACTTCTTGAGAAATTGAAGGATTAGGATAAGAGGAGAGATTTTCACCTAACCTATTTAACTTGAGCTTAAAACTCTTCATGGTGGAATTACCTTTTGAGTAGTTTAAAGTTTTTATGCTTACTCTATAACCAAGGGTTTTCTACTTGTACTTGTTTCATTTGCTTTCTCTATTTTAACATGTTTTTAGAAACTAAAAAATTCATATTTATCAAAAGGTGTATGAAAATCAATATTTACAACATTAACTCATTTACTCCTTAACCACTTAAGATTAATTTAAATCACTACCCTTGTTATACTTCTAAGGGAAGTAGATTATTTCTTATCCTAATGAACTATATGTAGTGGTTTTGTTATAATGCCCTCCTTTTCAAAAAATAGATCCAATGTGACTTCATCATCTACCAACTGCTTTGGTACTTTTTTTATGCCAAATTTGACAATTTGTTTCATAGTAAAATATGAATAGTCCTTGATTCTAACCATTTTATCATCATTGTAGTCCATCTAGTAATCTTTAAAGTATGAGAGATGTTGAAATGAAGGCCCAAGGTTATGTTCAATTAACCACATTATATTAAATGTAAACTTGATTTCAAAAAACTTGAGATTGTAATGGGACATACATTTCTCCACCATTTTAGATTTTATTAATGATGGACAAGTGTACTTGCTAATATAAATCAAAACTTTGACCCCTATTATGTGTCAACCTATCAAAAACTTATGTGTTTCAATAAGCTGTTTCACTATCTCCATTAATACCCACTTATCACTGGCATATCATGGAAGGATATAAGGAGAACTTCATAACTATTAATCCTCAAATAGTTGATAGTTAAGAATTGTATGAACCAAGTCCCCTATTTGGCTATTTCTATGGTAGCCACCACTGATATCCTCATGTTTAAAAGTTCTTTCTCAAACAATTGAATGATAAAATGAATGAAATAATCATTCACTCTCTTGAAATGTTAGGTGCTCTATTTCAATACAAGTTATGGATATAAGTCATATACTTTCATTTTAACATAGTCACCCATTATATGCATTCCATCAAAAAATATTTGACTAGACACAACATAGACAAGATAGGAAGTCATATAACATTTCGATGTGACCTTTACTTCCATTAATTAATTATGGATTGCATCACTGATTATTTATCCCAAATTGAAATATTGCTTATTCTTATGAATAATCTAACTGAACCTATACATACATGTCTGAAAAAAAAATTGATGCTGTGCTCCCCACTATTTTGTGCAATAATGCTATTATATCATTTATTTCATCCTTGAATTCAAATCTCACAATATTATTTGGAAGTCATGTAGAAGAGTGTTTTGGTTTGGTCAACCATCCATTATTGACTTGTTTAGCACATGAGACATTATTATCATCCCCAAAAAAAATTTGAAGGCTTGAGAGTTAAATACACAAAAGATTCCTGATATGGAAGATGAAACATACTATCTATGTGTTTTGGAGCCAAACTTGCCACCAACTCACCCTGTATATCTCTCACTTCACTTGTCTTGAATTATAGTGCTTTACCATGCCCAAAAATAAATTAGGAGACTAAAACCAAAATTGGAAACATTGTAACTTTTACCAATCCATTGTCTAAAATACTCTGACCAAAGTTGGTTTTATGTATCACATTCATTCTCTCCCAAAATTTGTTTAAGTCAATATGACCTAGATTAGTATTTTTAACGTTCTCCACATTATATTACAATGGTAAGAGAGGTGTCACTCCCTAAAACTAGTACTTCATGCTCGCTTTGTCTTTGCTTGGAATTGGAGTTTCTAGAGTAGAGGATGAAGACGTTAATTTTCATGATAAAATCAATAATCAAGGAGGTATTTTCACAATGTTGATTTATTTGTAAATTTGACAAAATGAAATAACTTAAATTAGAATAAGTTATTTTAATAGCACCTTTTTATACTCACAATTTCACTTGTGCAAATTTGCTTCACTCTGATGTCACCCTTTCATGAGGCCTTGCATATTTGTGAAGAAGTACGAGGACCATTTGACAAAAAACCTCTAAGAAAAAATAATGATTTAGTAATTCTTTAGCCATAAATTTTCTAAATTTTGTATGATGAACTTCACTACTAGAATGGTGTCACTATATGGCTTCCTTTTGTGGGAAGAAACAAAAATAAAATTGATATGCTATTTTTATTTTACAATTTTTTTATTTCTCCATCTCTCCTTGCACTCTATGTTTTCAAATTGACAAAATAAGTAGAATAAATAATAATCAAAAATTTACTTGGAGCTTTTCAACTTCCCATCTCCCCTATGGCATTGTACATCCGTCTCTAGTAAATGGAGATAAATAAAATATAATTTTGCACATTTTCATTCAATTTTTAAACCTTTCCTCTCACATGGGCATCATACGGCCTCCCGTGATAAGTGGAAAAGAAAATAAATGAATCTTTTATTGTTTGTATCAAACCCTCTTTCCTCTTGATTGTGCCATATATCCTCTTCATGAAGGCAAAGACAAATTCAATTGTGCATATCTTGTTTTCTTTTATTTCCCACTCATTTGATATAGTGTCATACAGATTTGTATTGGTTTTTTATGATCTACAAATTTTATTTTTGACTTTTCAATTCTCCCTCTATGCTTGTGTCATACAGATTATTTACAGAAAGTAAAAAACAAAAATATTTGATCTAGCATTTTTTATTTCATTTATTTTCTATCCTTCCATGGTAATGTCATATGACCATAATTTCTTTGGTAGTAAGCAAACAATTTAAAATTTTGTTCTATTATTTGTTAGTCTCTTTATGATTCAAACCATACAACTTCTCTTTTAGTAAGCAAGAATAAAAAATAATTGTTCTAGTTAATTTTATTTCCTTATTTTTAATTTATAGATTTTTTCTTTGACCATATGACACCTTATGGCTCCTTGTGGTGAGAAGGTAAATAAAATAAAATATTTTTAAAGCCTTCCTTTGCTCTTTTTAGATTGTATGTTTATTTGCCTATTATCCAAAATAAAATGAAATTTTCTTTTTTCTTTCAAATCTCACTTCACTTTGTATTTTTTAATTAGTGTTTCATCACTTGAAAATAAAACATAGAATTATTTTGGTTTTGGTGTTGAGTGGAAGTTGACAAAATGATTTGAAGCTTTTGCATGCTTGAACGGCGTGTAACAACTTCAAAATATTTTAGAAGGGAATAAGTTTTACTTTCACATGACTTAGGGAAGTAATAATGGCACTTACAACATGCATAGTAGTGGAAGATTTTATTTGCACGACTTAGGGAAGTGCCAAAATAAATTTACATGACTTGGGGAATGCCAAAACAAAATTACTTAATTCGGGGAATGCCAAAACAAATTTACATGGCTCAAGGAAGTATCTAAGTAACTTACACATCAGTGAGGTTTCAAAAACCAAATTACAAATTAAAATAATTAAAATTATTTTAATTGATTTATTATTTTTTAATTTACAATTACACTTTATGCAAAATTGAAAATGCAAATTGCATGACTTGAAAAAGTGTCAAGGGACTTTTGCACAACTTGGGGAAAAGTGAAAAACATTTAAATAACTTGCAAATATTTAAAAAATTTGTGAATTATGGGAAATCCAATGACTTTTTACACTATGAAGCTTGAAAGTGCTTTTGCATAGTTCAGCATATACAGTGTTTTGCCAATGATTTTAAAAATAATTAATTAATCAATTAATTAAAAAAATTAATTTTTCAAAATATGACAATTTTAAGTCCAAACCAAAAATTAACTAAAAATTTTAAAATTTCACTAATTTTAAATATTTGAAAACTGTGACAATAGCTAGGTCTAATTGGGATTTTAAACTATAAAGGATAGAGTTAACTTAGACTCTAGTTTCACAAGCAAGAATTTTATCCATTAGGAAATGGAGTCTTAAATTTGGCTACAACTTGATCTACTAAGAAGTAACTTATCTTCAATAAAATGAAGGGTCATCAAGCCATCATAATTCTATCACATGTCAATGAACAGTGTATGCGAGGGCATCAGGTACTCATCCCGATAGACGAGATCGCATATCTAGAGGTTAGTGTATGTGAGTGCATTGTTTTATGTGTTTTCATATAAACTAAAATACAAAGAGAGAAACCTCTATTAAAACTTTTATAATTTACTTTGGATACAAACCTGATCAAGGATCAACCTCAGTCACCATAACACTTTAATTTATCCAAGGTCCACATTATAAAATGATTTAACTAGAATGAACCATGATTGGAAAGGAGAAAAACTCAAAGGTGAATAAGGAAATTCGTGTGGCAATAGCTTGTTAGGATATAGAGTCATTGACTAGCTTGAATAGACAAATTGACACGTGGACTCATAACTAGAAGGACCAATAAAGAGGAAAAAAAGGAATGAACATGACACAAGCCAAAAATAATGACCAAAAAGTAAACATGACCAAAATTATATTTATATATATATAAATAAAGGACTACATATTTCGCATTGGAAATATTGCTTGAGATATCACCCACTTAAGGTAAAGACAGATGAGTTCCATCATGATACACTAGATATAAAGTGTTATTGCTGCAAAAATACCTAAATTTAAATGGACCCATTCATAGAAAATCAAATTTCCCATGACTTCCTTTCAGTTCTTTTTAACTAACCTAGAGCAAGAACAAGTCACCTACTTGGAATTCTCTTTTCCTTGCCTTCTTATCAAAGAGAGCCTTAACACAGGACTAATGTTTTGTAATTTTATCAACCACATGTGCCCTTTCTTGTTCCAATTTTTGAATGTAGAAAATTCTTTTGTCCAATGGAATTTTAAAATTCAAAATTTCAACAGCCCTAAATAATTGTAGAGCAAGTAACCCAAGAGTTATGAGAATCATTGCATCTATTCCATATACCAACTATCATCTGGACATCCTAATATCATTTTTAGGTGTTATTTGATCTACCCGAAGAGCATCCTATAGATTTTTATGTCAATTTCTCTAATTCTCATCAACTACTTTGTGCATAATTGTGAATAATTTCTTGTTGCTTGACTTAGCCTAACCATTTCCTTATGGGTGATAATTTGATGAATGAGACAATGAAATTCCATACCCATAACAAAATTTAATCATTTTATAAGAAGAAAAGTTAGGAACATTATCTATAACTATCTTTTGTGGAATCTTATATCACACCAAGATGTTCTCTTTAATGAAATTACATATGACCTATAAAGTTGTCTACTTAACAGGAATTACTTCTACCCACTTAGTGAAGTAATCTATTGCCATGATAATGTGAGTGTGACCTTCACTCAAATGAATTTTCAATGTCCCAATGAAATCTATTCCCCATTGCTGACAGGTTCTTCAACTATCACTGGTTAAAGAGGAAGTGTTGTCAATTTAGGTTTGTCCATAAATTGTTGACATGCTTCACATTTTCTCACCCATTCGTATGAATCTTTGAAAATGTTTGGCCAATATTAATGATCTCTAAGTATTTTATATTTGTTACTCTAGAATAAAAGTGTCCTTCACATTCTAGATCATGAAAAGCTTGTAATAGTCTTTTTTGTTGTTCTTTATCAACACACCTTAGGAAGAAACCATCAATGCTTTTCTTACAAAGAATGTCATCCCATATGACATATTTATTAACCTGTAACATAACCATCCTGCATTACTTATCATTCAAGTGTGAAGGACATTTTCCATATGTTAGGAAGAAAGTAATGTGACAAAACCTTCATTAGTAGAATCAATAAATAATACCAAATGAAATTCATTATTATCTTGATCATCAAAAATCCTTTTCTTTGAACTATCTTTGTGGGATTGATCTCCAAATCATATTTATAAACCTTTTTTATCCAATTTCCTTGCTTAGTACCTTGTACTTGGTGAGCCAAGTAGATTTGATAGTTGTACTTGACACCATTACTATGGAATGTGAATGCAATATGTAATACCTAAATTTTTTTGTTGTTTTCACTAATGCATAGGCATACTTTTCTTTAGGATAATATTTCAACTCATAATATTTGAGATTACAACTCATGAAGGCAATCATATATTCAACACCTTCTTCATTTTTTTAGATCAATATTACTGAAAATGTATGATCTGAAGTATAGTAATAAATAATAAAATTCATCTTAAAATTAGGATAAACCAATGTCGGTGCATGATAAATAGAAACCTTTATTTTTTGAATGCCTCTTTGCCTTCATTTTTCCATTTTAAATATGGATTTACTTTCATCATTTCCATGATATGTCTAGTGAGCTTAGCAAAGTTAGGGACAAATCTTCTTAAAAAGTTCACTTTTCCAAAGAAAGAATGTACCCTTGATGTAGGTAGGGAATTTTTTTGAATTGACTCAACCCTTTATATATCAATATTTATTCCTTATTTTGAAATAATATGGCCTAAGATATTACCTTCAGTCACTCTAAGATGGATTTCTTGGGGTTAAGATAAATTCTATGTAATCAACACTTTTCAAAAACTTTCTCTAAATGTTCATAGTGGTGTTCTCTCATTTTTGAAAATACTATTAGGTCATCAAGATATACCACAATTATTTTGTTCTTCAATTCCATGAAATCTAGATCCATTTTCCTATGAAAATTGGCTCCTGCATTGATTAATCCAAATGACCTCCACGTGTATGCAAAAGTACCCCAAGGTGTTGTGAAAGCTATTTTGTATTAGCCTTCCCTATTAACCTTGATCTGATTATACCCTTAAAAACTATCAGCATTGAAAGCATTTCATCACCAGTTACTACTTGAATAACATGATCCATGATCGACCATGGATAAATATCTTTTAGGAATGTCAAATTTAGGTTTCTAAAATCAACGCAGATTCTAATCTAACCATTTTTCTTATCGACTAGTACTATGTTAGCTACCCAAGTTAAATGGTGGATTGGAAAGATAATACAAGCATCAAGAATCTTTTACACTTTGGTAAGAATTATTTCAATAATATTGGGATTGTATTGCCTCATTCTTTTGTTTGAAAGGCTTTGCATTAAGGTTTAAAGGAACCATATGTTGCATTTCTCTAAGATGAAAAGATTTAATGTCTTCATATGAATACATGATTATGTCAATATATTTGTGAAGAAGGCTAACAAAATTTTGTTTTTCTTTGAGTGGAAAACACTTTTTGATACTGACAAACAAAGGATGTTCCTTAAAGTTAATGTTCACTTTTTCATAATCAGCAGAATTGAAATTCTCTTTTTGCATTTTACTCTTCACGAATCTATCATATTTGTCAAATAATTCTTCTAAGGATACCAAGCTTTTAGGTATTTTGTTTCCTTTCAACTTTATAACTTATTCCTCATCCTATTCATCGGTGATCCCTTATTTTGATGTGTGAGATAAAGATTCCTTGTATGAAGAATCATTACCTTCAAAATATATATTTTTGGAGATATTTGCTTTCTCAATGAATGAAATAATCTACTTATCATTATTGAAAACTTGCTAATTCTATGCATTGTCTGGGACACTTGGCCTATGTATTAATTTGATTGTATATTTTTTTTACTAATATCTACATGAGGAATAATCAAACAATTTGATATTACCAAAGTGTAAGCTTTAGATTTGTGTTCATGGGGAATTGTATTGGTAGAAAATGCATCAAAAAATTATGTATTATCCAAAACTTTATTTATGTAATGTCTTAGCCGATCATTCTTTACCTAGTATTGACCTTTGACCTATTTTAAAATAAGTTCAACATCACGTATGAGTTTCTATTTTTTTATCCCATTTCTTCTACAACCTACAGTCCTTACAAAAGTATTTCATATTCAGTTGTGTTGTTGGTACATTCAAACTTAAACTTTTAGGAGGAGGGAAAGATTTATTTATATGGAGATATTAGGATCCCACCTACACCTAAACTTATTTATAAACAACTACCATCAAACTCTATCATCCAAATATCATTTGGGTTTGATTGTATGATTTATGGTAATTTCATATCTTTTTCTGTCATCAAAAGATAGTTACCAATTTCAGTGTCCTCATATAAAATGTCTACCCTGGGATTATTTACTTTCTGCATTATATATTTTTTTTTCAATTTAGGCTCCAAGAATTCTTTGACTCCTTTGACTAAAATCATGGCATGTGATAAATCCAATTAGATTTTTCCACCCAATTATTTGAAAAAATATATACCTAAAAGAATACCATACACTATTGGAATGTTTATGACTAAATTATTGATTTCAATCCTTATATGTGGAAAATATACCAAAGCCATTTGTGTGTCTTTTATCTTCTCAATGAGTAAAACTTGTTTTACTTCCTGAGAATAATAATTTCCAAGTGTTTTAGTACAGGTTAGGCCAAGAACATGAGTAACTTTTTCAGGCATGACATTATCTAAAGTTCCAATGTCAATCATGCAGTTGCTAACTTTGCATCCTTTAATGAATAATGAAATATACAATGGGCCAACTTTATTCGACTTGAGAGTGGATGCATCCATTGAGTTGACTTTATTTGAATGAATGGAGTTAGTTAGGATTCCTTTGGCATTGGCATTTCTAGCATTGGAATTTTTTCCTCTAATGAATTTTACTAACCTATCTAATTGATCTAGGTATGCTCTTAAGTACTCAACTTATGACATTTAGATTTTGGTTTTTTTAACATGATCAATTATGTCAAAATTAGGTAAATAACTATAAATCTTTAAATAGGTTGGGAAATATTGACATTGCTAACATAGGAAGAATTGTGGTTACTTTCTGTGTGTTTACACTAGCAAAGTAGTTCCTTCTTGAAGAATAACTTTTAGAGATTCTTCATGTGGGTCACTAAATTACTTTTTCTAATCCTAGGCTCTAGTGAAAATTATAAAGGATTGACTATTCATATCCCTAATATTTTTTTCATAATCATCTTCATCTAAATTACATTCTAGGAATATATTTATGGAGTTGCCACTAGGTTCTTCAATCTCACATTCTTGAAGGTCTGGATCTTTTGATTCATTTTCTTCTTCAATTTCTTCATATCCAAATATATCTTTTATTTCCAAGACTACATTCATAGGTGGATTGGTGTTTTTTGGAGGAGAGGTCTCAAGTGCAATTTTTGGTTGAGGAGCTTACAATCTAGGGTGATCTCTCTGAAAATAAACATAGTTTATCCTTGGAAAATTTGATGAGTGATAATGGTTTTCTAAGGTATTTGCTTTTTTAAACCATTATATCATTGGCCATATTTTTCAAGAGTTGTTCTTTTGAAGATTTTCTCAAACTTTGAGCTTTACCTTTTAAAGGTTCCTTTTTTAATTTACCTACCATAATCAAATCATCTTCAACTTTTGTATACAATATTTATGTTGCATCAAAATCCACTACCCTAGTTCTTCTCAATTGATATCCAACTTCAAGAATTAATAATTAATAAATAATAATTTTTTATTATCATTTGTTGGTCTTACAACTATAGGTATTTATATAGTAAATTATTTAATTTAGCCACAAAAATATCTCATAGGTTCATAGGCTTCCTTCTTCATTTGTCTCAATCATGTTAACAAATCATGGGCATATTCAGTAGGCTTATATCTACCTTATAAATTCATTTTCATAATATGATAATTGTTGATAGATCCTATGGAAAGATGTTAGAACCATTCTACTAGAGCAATCTAAAGTGTCTCAATAAACATTCTAACTACCACATCTTTATGTTATACACCAAGGACACTACAATCTACATTAAATGTAACAAGGTGTTCATCTAGGTATTATTTTCCATCTCCATATAACTTATAAAAATTACTTATTGATCCTTTTTAGAGGTCACGTAATTTCCCTAAAGCCAAAGGGCCAATAGTGTTTCCCTACAGTACTGTCATAATTAGGAAAACTACCAATAGGGGAAGGACAATTCCTAATAAAATGAGTGCTTGAGTTGTCATTATTCCACCCTAAAGTTGTTTATCTTTCTTAGGATTTGATGGAAGACTTAATTTTCTCCTAATTTTACTTTGATGTTCAATTTTTAGGCTAAAACCAAAATATTCTTACAATTGATAAAATGGGTCAATTTCACCTTTAGACTTAATTGACCTAGTAAATATTTTCCCACCAATTTGAGAGAAAATTACTGGTGTTGTGGTGCAAGTTGAAGTTGAATAGCTCTCTGATCTGGTCTTCTCTGATGAACTCTCTTTGTATTTATTGTTTTTGCTCTCTGTGCCAAAACAATCTGATCTTCTTCTTCTTCTAGAATTTCAATATCCTTATGAAAATGTGTTGAGCTAGTTCTATTATCCCAAGTAAATGTTCTCAAATCTAATTAAATATATTATTAAGTATGAGTTATCCAGTTGAGATTAGGTTGAATAACTAGGGCATGTACTTCTCAAATTGTCATGAGATAGGTTTTCTCCTATGAATTTATTTCTTGTAACTATGTGGGAAATCTTCCTCACCTATCTTCTAGCTTAAATTCTTAAATTTATTTCAAAATTCCTCTGGGCAATGACAACACATGTTTCTTATATATTTAGTTCTCCTCTAATGATATCAAATTGTGTTTTACTTGTTCTATTGTCAAAAGCAAATAATCAAATGCTAGAGACTAGATCTCCTTCCAAATATTTGTCCCAATTCAAACCAAGTTGATGGTTAGGATTATGAGAGCCTAAAATGGTCAAGTGACACTTTACTAATTATTAGAAATTTAATGGGTTCTTATGGCTCTTATACATTCTTGAATTCTTTCAATTATTTCTACATGATCAATTCTTGATTCAAAATGGCTAGGACAATTTGGAACTGGAGTACAAAAACTATATCTAAATCCCAAAAACATTGCCTACTATTTGACACAATATCACTATGGGTTGATTTTTTCTAGTCTAGGTCAGGTTGGTAAAATGGTCCTTGAGATGATGGCAGAGTCATGTAAACCAAAAGAACAATATGGGTAGCATGAAAGTTGTAGATGCATGCCCCATAGTGAGCACCACAACTGTTAGTTTGAAAATTTTTAAGGGGACAAATAATCATTTTCACATCAATAGTGTTGGGAATGAAATCCCTCTCCTATTGGAAGGTGGAGCTACCTTTATTGAAAGCCAAAAATCTATTAAAATGGAAATAATTACAAGAAAAATTTGTAAATCATAGGATAGTAATTTTAACCTAAAAGTGTGAAAAGAGATTTTTATAAATGTATATGTAGAGAGATAATGAAAGAAACATAATGCTTTTAGATGATAAATTCAACAAGTTTAACACTGAGACTTGATAAAAGTATCAAAGGTAAAAATTGACATAAAGGGGGAAATCTCTCTCATTCAATGGGTTGTAGAGACATATTCATATTCTTAATAATATGAAACATTCACCAAAAAAATTACCTAGCCTGATAACAAACATAAGAAACCCTCTATATTTTCTAATAAAAATAATAAAAATATTACTTATATTCCCATTGAGATTTCTCTTATATATTTAAAATATAAATCACAATTACAGACATAAATTTGTAACTTAATTTCTTGATCTTAAAAGTTTAAATATGATAGTAATAATAATTTATAAATGAAGATCAAATACATTGGATTAAGAAAATAGACATAATTTAAAAGGATTCACTTGTCAGGAATCTAGAACAACAAACATGCTCTGATCCCACTTGTCAGGATGCGAAACCGGAAACATACAATTGATTACCAAACTTCAAGCAACTATAATTTGTGGAAATAAACCAGATTCACCAAGTAACTAGAATTCAGAATAACACAGCATATGAGAGACAATACACAACTTGTATTAACACTTTATACAGAAAAGAATACAATAAAGAAGATGCCACTTCTTCTCCACCACCTTACAGAGGTTTCCCACACCTCAAGTGAACAGTACTTCTTCTCCCCAAAGCTCTCCCTCTCACAGGTCACAACACCCAACTCAAATACAGAGTTGATGTTCACCTCCCATGCTCCACGCATAACACAAGTGCTCCACGCACTCCACAAGCACTCCACGTGCTCCACAAGTACTCAAGGTACTTCAAGTAGATCTCCCATGAATCTGCAACAACCTGCAATCCAACAGACCATACTTATGGAAGGAACTTCCTTGCCTTCCTCTTGCTCTATCCGAGTACACACCTGTACTCCAAGTAGATCCTGCCTGATACTGCTCCCTGTTGTGTTGCTATCTGTATGACTTTGCACACCTGCAAATCAAACAACGGTTCTGCTCACCTGTGAACCTCGACCTTGCACACACATACACCTGCAGATCAACGATCTTACTTACCATGTAGATCTCCTATATAGGCCATGCAACTGTGACCAAGATCCTACACTCCTGAAGAACTCAGCTGGCTCTCCAATCCAGCACCAACACACCTGGTACTGTGGCACCAGGAGGAACGCACCATTGCTCTACCTCACACACAGAAGGAGCTTATAATTATGCTCTCTTACTCCCTAGCACACTTTTCCAATACAACCATGAGTCTATTATATAGACCTCATCAAACAATAATTAGACATCTAATTACAATAATTAGATCCGCAGCTTTCAGTCTAAAATTAGATCTCTTCATGCAAACACTTGGTTCGTTAGCTAACTGCCCGTAAATAGCTCGCAGTCGAACCACACAGGCGACCGACGCCGGTCCCTGTCTGCCTGGAGGTGACCGACGTCGGCCGATATATGACCGACGTCGGTTGCTTCCCTTTGCTATCCTGCCGACGTCGGCTGATCAGACCGACCCCAACTTCTCTGCAACTCAGCAACCTTCAGCAACCTCCTCTCCTGTTTGCATCAGTGAAGCTTTTAGCTCCACAATCCTAACAATCTCCCACTTGGAGATAAACAGCTGCACTGTACCTGTACCTGTACTCTATCTAATCTATTTCCTGGTTTGTATCCCTCTTCAAGCTCCCACCTGAAGACAACCCACCACACATCCCGTGGTGTACCTCCTGTCATCCGAGTACCCTGCCACATCCGAACCTACAACACCTGTAGTGAAGTCCTGACCCTGCATAGCAACACCTGCTGCCGGTCCCTCTCAAAAATCTGAGAACCCACTTCCCCGAATTGGCTCCTAACTCTGACAGCTCCCACTGCATGGGAATACTCAGGTCTATTCCAGACCTCATGTGATTTCGGACACTATACCTGTCCAGCCCTTAGTGTGCTCCGGTTCTGCATCCCGAACCTCGCCAACACCTGATTCACATCAGCTCCCACTCGAGACAAAATCAACCTGTGATCTCCATGCCTCCCATGTCAAAGAATTCTGCTGCTCCAAACTCCTCATGACATGCCACTGAACTAATCTTACCCTTAGCTCAGCAAAACCCTGTATGTACTAACCCTGCTAGCAAATATACCATCCACATACAGCAACAGAATGATGTCGCGACTCATCATCCACCTGGTAAGGCAAACCACAGTAGTTACCTGACACTGACTGAAGCCATGCTTCGTCCTCCACCTGTCAAACCTGGTACCACTGTCCTGCAGCTCCTCAAGACCATATGCCTGGTCTTCCGTCTCACGTATCCGTTCTCTCTATTCTTCTACTAAGGAATCCATTCGTCTCTGTGCTTTCATCCAGCTGGCAAACCTACCAAGACTCCCGTCTAGTTCTGCATCATAATCCTGCCTAGCTCACACTTGTTTCCTGGATCCTTCCTGCTCTACAATCAGCAACAAGTATGAAGAAGAGGAACACGAATTTGAGGGCCTACTTATGCCTTCAGTCCTCCGTATGGGTGTTTGAGACTCCTTGACAACATGCTGTCCACCCAAAATTCGTTACAGTGACCGACCTCGGTCACTCCACAGTCTGCATCCGACCGACGTCGGTTCTCATGCATCTGTACCTGACTACCAACCTGCCAGCGCTGGTGTCCCTGTTGCCGATGTCGGTCCTCCTGACCGACATCAGTCTTACATACTGCCGACGTCGGTCCCATGACCGACGTCGGTCTTACTCTGCCCGACATCGCCGGCTTCGGTCTGCACTTGACCGACATCGGCACCTGTCTGTTTGACGCTGGTTCCTTCTGACCGACGCCGGTACCTGTGTTTGCCTGTGAGTGATGACTTTTTACCCGCGAGCTCCTTTGAATCAATCTCCATGTCCAAACTGCCCTGCTCAGATGTATCCAGCCTCATCCACTGAACTCTGTCCGCCATCTCCTCCAAGAACACCAAGGCTTTCCAGTTCTTAAGCCTATCAAATATATCTGTCTTCCGCTTAAGAACATGCATCTCCTTCCTGCTCATGTGACCAAGCCTACGAAGCCACGTCTCTGCAACAGAAGAAGAATCAGTAATATAAATAAGTAGATAAAGTATACCTGTTTTCTGACCACCAGCTAATTCAAGTGCTACCGCTGTGAGAGTTCTTGTGCATCTCTCATCACCCAATCTTTCTGAAGAAATTAGCCATATCTCCAAACCTGGGACCTGCATGACCTTCATCAACACCTGTGTGTTGGCCGCCTGTAATTTCAGCTTCACTTCCCCTTTGCCAATTCCTTGGCAAGGCTTACCAGCTCCTCTACCTGGGGCTGCATGGAAAGAGGCAACCGAATCTTTTATCCAAGATTCAACTTTATCCAAGAAACCTGCAAACACATCCTGTGCAACAACACCTGTTACATCTGTATCTTCAGTTTCTTCATGCTGATCTGTTACCAGCCAACAATATTCTTTTACCTGCTCTTTCTTTCCATAGGACCGTGAGTAATCGTCTGTGCTTTTCAACTCCTCCATTCTTAGCTTACTTTGATCTGCCGTTGCTCTACTCCCACTCAATCAGAAACCCCTGAGAGTGCCCTGTAACCAAAACACAACCTACTTCCTGCAACCTTAGCTCTGATACCACTTGTCAGGAATCTAGAACAACAAACATGCTCTGATCCCACTTGTCAGGATGCGAAACCAGAAACATACAATTGATTACCAAACTTCAAGCAACTATAATTTGCGGAAATAAACCAGATTCACCAAGTAACTAGAATTCAGAATAACACAGCATATGAGAGACAATACACAACTTGTATTAACACTTTATACAGAAAAGAATACAATAAAGAAGATGCCACTTCTTCTCCACCACCTTACAGAGGTTTCCCACACCTCAAGTGAACATTACTTCTTCTCCCCAAAGCTCTCCCTCTCACAGGTCACAACACCCAACTCAAATACAGAGTTGATGTTCACCTCCCATGCTCCACGCATAACACAAGTGCTCCACGCACTCCACAAGCACTCCACGTGCTCCACAAGTACTCAAGGTACTTCAAGTAGATCTCCCATGAATCTACAACAACCTGCAATCCAACAGACCATACTTATGGAAGGAACTTCCTTGCCTTCCTCTTGCTCTATCCGAGTACACACCTGTACTCCAAGTAGATCCTGCCTGATACTGCTCCCTGTTGTGTTGCTGTCTGTATGACCTTGCACACCTGCAAATCAAACAACGGTTCTGCTCACCTGTGAACCTCGACCTTGCACACACATACACCTGCAGATCAACGATCTTACTTACCATGTAGATCTCCTATATAGGCCATGCAACTGTGACCAAGATCCTACACTCCTGAAGAACCCAGCTGGCTCTCCAATCCAGCACCAACACACCTGGTACTGAGGCACTAGGAGGAACGCACCATTGCTCTACCTCACACACAGAAGGAGCTTATAATTATGCTCTCTTACTCCCTAGCACACTTTTCTAATACAACCATGAGTCTATTATATAGACCTCATCAAACAATAATTAGACATCTAATTACAATAATTAGATCCGCAGCTTTCAGTCTAAAATTAGATCTCTTCATGCAAACACTTGGTTCATTAGCTAACTGCCCATAAATAGCTCACAGTCGAACCACACAGGCGACCGACGCCGGTCCCTGTCTGCCTGGAGGTGACCGACGTCGGCCGATATATGACCGACGTCGGTTGCTTCCCTTTGCTATCCTGCCGACGTCGGCTGATCAGACCGACCCCAACTTCTCTGCAACTCAGCAACCTTCAGCAACCTCCTCTCCTGTTTGCATCAGTGAAGCTTTTAGCTCCACAATCCTAACATCACTAACACAAAGTTTAGAGACAACTCTTTGTATTGATCTTCCTGAAGTAGAAAATCCAATCTCCATTTACAAAGCTTTGCACAAAATCTCTCTATTTAGAAAATTTATTATAAGGGACTAACTTGTATTTATAGGCCAAAATAGGTGGTTATCATGCAAAACCACCTTTTTTCGTTTTTATAGAGTTTCAAAAACATCAAAAAAAAATTACAACTTGAAAGGGTGCAAAAGTATTTTGAGCACTTGACACCACTTTAAAAAGTATTTTGTTTTTTTACACTGCTTGCAAAATTATGCTATCAATTTACACAACTTGAATAAGTAAGTTGGAAAAATTATAAAAGACATAATATGTAAAAGTGACAATATACAATTGCAAGGGGAAATACAATAGATTATATAAGTTAGGTGCAAAAATAAGTGTGAGAAGAAAGATTTGGAGTGATGAGAATAACTTCAATATTTTTGTTGATTCATTGATAGCTCTTTTTATTTCATAAATTCATCAAATATCTAGAGAAGCACCCTTATCAAATCATTTTCAAGACCATCTCTATACATGTATGCAATATCCATTGAGTTCATCTCTCTCATCTTTTGAAACTTGTTTTGGAGTTTGTTTATCATCAAGTTAATATTATTTGCATTGACTTAGTATTTGGCCAATTGATGAAGTTTCTCATGATCAAATGAAGATATGGGATTAAAAACTTCCTAAATGTGCCTTTTAAATTCTTTGACCATGGTTTTAAATAAAATAAGATATCCATTTTGTTCCCAGTCATTGATAAAAGGACATTTGAACTTTTTAACTTTTGCATAAATTTATAAAATTATGTCACTCCCAAGTGACCTTGCACTGTTGAGATTCTTGAGGCATCCTTGAAGTGATTGGATTATGAATTTCATTTCCCAAAGGAATTCAATTTGATAAATAAATTCTTCTTTTTTGATAACTCATTTCTCAATAAGGTCAAGAGAGGGAAATTTTGATAATTCAATCAATTTAGGGATGAAATCCTCCCAGTTATGTACTTCATCTATATACCTACTTTCTTTCTCTATTACCTATTCATAGTCTGACTGGACTTCAAAAACCACTATCATTTTAGTGATAATTATTGAATCTCCCTAATCAGTGATCTTCTTGATCTATTTTTCTACTGCATTACCCATTTAGCCTATTTATTTTACTTTTTCCAAAATCTCAACATAAATACTTGACGAAGTAATTATTAGTTGAATTGGTCTAATCAACCTATTTATTAATAAATTTAATTGCTCCACTTTTTCTTTTAATTCATCTTTCATTGTTTTATCTTTGTCCATTTTCTTTAAAATGGTATGAATTGCTAGTTGATATCCTCTTTCATCCCTTCTCTAGTAGACTTCCCCATATGCAATCTTGATACCTAATAGTCTTCAAATTTGATCTCTGACTTTTCTTTCTCAATTGTAGGAATTTACACTCTATATATCTCTCTTTTTCATCTGTTACCATTCATGAAATGTTTTTTACTTTCCTAGATCTTTTTGAAAAAGTAATTGGAACTATTAGATTCTCAAAATCAATCTCTTCAATTTCAACATTTTTTCTTCTTTTTTTACCACTATGGGTGGCCAATCTAACATTATTGTGCTTGAAGAAGGAGGTGGGGTAAAATGTGAGACTTGTGGGGCTAACATTACTAGGGCAAAAGAAGGTGTTCTTTCAATTATGACACCTTGAAAAGACACTTCTCCTTGTTTTTATTTGCCAAGTGAATCAATTGAAGTTCTTGGAGAGGAAATAACAAGAAATTTAAGATTTGAGAGAGAAGAAGAAGAAATAGGGGTGATTTCTTATATTGATAAATTAGATGATATAAGGAGCAACATGTCATTTAAAGCAAAGGAATTGAGGGGTTGTATTTTTAACAAGCTCTTGGGATTACAGGAAACTATCAATAGGAACGTCTTGAGAAATTGAAGGGTTAGGAGAAGAGGAGAGATTTTCACCTAACCTCTTTATTTTGAGATTTAGAACTCTTCATGGTGGAATCTCCTTTTGAATATTTTATGGTTATTTTTCTTCCTCTGTTACCAAGGGTTCTCCACTTGGACATGTTTCATTCAATTTCCTTGGTTCAACATGTTATTTGTAGAAACTACCAAATTCATATTTCCTAGGAGGTATAGGGAGATAAATATTTCTAACATCAAATCTTTTACTCCTTATCCACTTAAGAGTCCTTTCAAGCATTTTCCTTGTTTTAATTTTGAGGGAAGTAGACTATTTCTTATCCCAATGACCTAAAGGTAGTGGTTTTGTTACAATACCCTCCTAATAGATCCCATGATCTAATGTGACTTTATCATCTAAAAACTACTTTGGAACTTTTTTTAGGCCATATTTAACTATATATTTCATGGTAAACCATGAATAGTCCATGATTCTAACCATTTTTTTATCATCTCAATCCATCTAGTAATTTAAAAAGTGTGAGAGATATTGAAATCAAGGCCCAAGGTTATGTCTAATTAAGCCCCTTATATCAAATACAGACCTAATTTCAAAAGTCTTGATATTTCAATGGGACATATATTTCTCCACCATTTTGGATTTTATCAATGATGGATAAGTGTATATGCCAATGGAAATCATAAATTTGATCCTTATTATGTGTTAACCTACCAAAAACTTGTGTGTTTCAAAAAATTGTCTCACTAGTTCCATTAATGCCCACTTATCACTAACATATCATGGAAGAATATAAGAATAAATTTCATAGCCACTAATCCTAAAATAGATAAAATTCAAGAATTATATGATTGAAGTCCCCCATCTAGCTATTTTCATGGTAGACACCACTGATATCCTTGTGTTGAAAAGTTTTTTTCTTGAACAACTGAATGATAAAATGAATGAAATAATCATTTACTCTCCTAAAATGTTGGGTGCTTTATTTCAATGAAATTTTGGGATAGAATTCATATACTTTAATTTTCCCAAATTCACCCATTGTATACAATCCATCAAAATATCTTTAACTAGCCACAACGTAGACAAGATAGGAAGTCATATAAAATTTTGATGTTACCTTTACTTCTATTATCTATTTTTGCATCGCATCATTGATTAGTTGTCCCTAATTGAGATATTGTTTATTCTTGTGAATGATCCAAATGAACATGCACATCCATGTCTAAAAAAAATTTGTTGTTGGGCTCCCCACTATTCTATGTAATAGTTTTATTATATCATTTATTTTATCCTTAAATTTAAATCTTGCAAGATTCTTCAGAAGTCATGTAGAAGAGTGTTTTGGTTTGGTCAACCATCTATTTTTGAATTGTTTAGCATATGAAATGTTATTATCATCCCAAAATATTTATGAAGACTCAAGAGTTAAATGCATAAAATATTCCTGATCTAGAATTTGCAATATACTATTTATGTGCTCTGGAGCCAAGCTTGCCACCAACTCACCCTATAGATCTCTCACTTCCCTCATCTCTAAAATATAGTGCTCCACCATGAACAAAACTAACTCATGATGTTGCACTAAAATTAGAAATATTATAACTTATGCCAACCCACTATCAAAAATACTTTAACCAAAGTTAGTTTTTTGTACCACATTCATTCTCTCCCAAAAAGGGTCTAAGTCAATATGACCTAGATCAGTATCTATAATGTTTTCCACATTGGATTTTAATGGTGAGAGAGGTGTCACTCCTTAGAACTGGGACTTCATTCTTACTTTATCTTTACTTCAAATTGGTTTTTCCAGAGTAGAGGATGAAGACATTAATTTGTATAGGAAAATTGACAATCAAGGAGGTATTTGTACAATGTCATTTTATTTACAAATTTGACAAAATGAAATAACTTAAAACAAAATAGGCTATTTTAATTACACCTTTTTTGTACTTATAATTTTACCTATGCAAATTTAATTCACTCTGATGTCACCCTTTCATGAAGCCATAGCATATTCATGAAGAATCACGAGGACCATTTGATAAAAAGCTTCTGAGGAAAAATAATGATTTAGAAATTCTTTGGCCACAAATTTGTTTCTTTAATTTTTTTCCACTACCACAAAGGTGTCACTATATGACTTCTCTTTACGGATAAAAGTAAAAAGAAAATTGACAAGTTATTTTTCTTTTACATTTTTTTTTCTCCATCTCTCCTTGCACTATACATTTTCAAATTGACAAAATAAGAAAAAGAAACAACAATAAAAAATTTACTTGGAGTTTTTCAACTTCTCATCTCTCCTATGGCATTGTACAGCCTTCTCTGGTAAATGGATATAAATAAAATATAATTCGACACATTATCTTTCAATTTTAAACCTTTTCTCTCACTTGGGTATCATACATCCTCTTTTGATAAGTGAAAAATAAAATAAATATATTTTCTTTTTTGTATCAAACCCTCTTTCCTCTTTATTGTGACATATAGCCTCTTCATGCAAGCAAAGACAAATTCTATTTTTTATATCTTGTTTTCTTTTATTTCCCACTCATCTGATATAGCATCATACGAATATGTATTGGCTTTTTATGATCTTTAAATTTTCTTTTTGACTTTTCAATCTTCCCTCTATACTTGTGTTGTACGTATTATTTGCAACAAGCAAAAATAAAAATATTCAATCTAGCATTTTTTCATTTCTTTTATGTTATCCCATGGTAATGGCATACAGTCGTATGGTCTTTGGTAGTAGGCAAACAATTTAAAATTTTGGTCTACTGTTTTTTATTCTCCTTCTGATGTAAGCTATATAACCTCTCTTTCAATAGGCAAGAACAAACAATAATTGATCTAGTTAATTTTATTTACTTTTTTTTAATTTGTATATTTTTTCTTTGATCGTATGACTCCCTTATGGCTCCTTGTGGTGAATAGGTAAAATAAGGAAAACAATTTTAAGAACTTCATTTTTTCCTTTTGGATTGTATGGTTATTTTCTTGGTAGCCAAAACAAAATGAAAATTTTTTCTTTCTTTAAAATCTCACTTCACTTTGTATTTTGCAATGAACATTTCACCTCTTGAAAATAACATAGAGAATGATTTATTTTTCATGCTGAGTGGAAGTTGTCAAAATGATTTAAAGCTTTTGCACACTTGAACAATGTGTATCAGATTTAGAATGTTTTAGAAGGGAATAATTTTTACTTTCACACAACTCATGGAAGTAATAATGGAAATTGCAATGTGCATGACAGTGGAAGATTTCATTTGCATGACTCAGAGAAGTGACAAAACAAATTTTCATAACTTGGGGAATGCCAAAATAAAATTACATGGCTCATGGAATGCCAAAAAAAATTTACATGACTCAAGGAAGTATTCAAGTAAATTGCACATCAGCAAGATTTCAAAAAACAAAATGTAAATTTAAATAATTAAAATTTCTTTAATTGATTTATTATTTTCTAATTTGCAATTGTACCATGTGCAAAATCAAAAATACAAAGTGCATGGCTTGAAAAAGTATCAAGGAACTTTTGCATAAGTTGGAGAAAATCAAAAAAACATTTGCATAGCTTGAAAATATTTAATGAACATTTGTAAATTATGAGAAAGCCAATGACTTTTTACATGGGGAAGCTTGAATGTGCTTTTTCAGGATATAAAGTGTTTTTCCCATGAATTTAAAATTAATTAATTAATTAATTAAAAAAATTAATTTTTCAAAATCTGACAATTTTAAGCCCAAACCAAAAAGTAGCCAAAAAATTAAAAAAATTTATAAAGTTAAATCTTCAAAAACTGTGATAACAGGATCATTTAGGGGTTGAATTTTATTGTTAATCTTAGCCATAGGTACAGTATTGTGAATGGGATAAATTGGCTTAAGAAGAGATTATTTTTTAGAGATAGTTGGCTTTGGAAATTTATTGGTTTTTAACATAGGATATGTGACCTTATGAATATGAGAATCCTCTTGTGCATGTATATTACTTTGTAAGGGTGAATGAGAAATATCATCACAAGATGTATGTATGTTCTCATCATGAGGAAAGGGTAGTGGATAATTTTATATAGAATGAACATGTTTTATATCACTATATACATAATCATCATCATACCAATACTCATCATGATCATTATATTTGTGATGATCGCTAGGAATAGAAAGAGGAAAATTCTTGATTTCCATTGGAGGTGGTAAGATGGAAGGAGGACAACTATTGACATTTGTGTATTCTATCCATGGGATGTAATGAAGGAGAGATGGTCTTATCATAAATGAGATGTGATTAAACCTCATGGGAAGAATTGAAAAGGGGCGAGGAAGAGGTATGAGTAGGATCTAAGACCATATCCATAGTGGATAGTGGAGTGGGAGCTATTATGGTGTAGCAACCCTACTAAGGTCTAACTAAAAATATGTGAATTTCTTTTTTTTAATTAAATGTATATACTAAAAATAGATTACACCATGATAATATATAGAGACCATCATAAAATAATCAAAGTGTGATAAAATCAAACAATCATTTTACATCACACTCTAGTGATCTCTAATGTCATGAGAATGCTATATAAAAGAATATAGAAAGTAATTACATCAACTCAACCATGTCTAACACAAGTCGAAAACCATTACTGTCAATATACAATAATAAGTAACTATAATTCTTATGACAAAATTCAATAATAAATACAATATAAAATAATGTATATAATTAAGATACCTGATTCCCTAGAGCTTGAGTTCCTTAGACTCTCCAATATATGTGGCAATCTCAAGTGTCATCTCAAAAGTAGTACTACTATGGGGAAGGAGATCATCATTTGAGTGTTTTTCCACACCAACCACTAACCAACAATTTCCTTCACTAATCCCATCAAAGAATGGACCTCCCTTCATAGATGAGTAGATAGTGATGGCATAGGAATCCAAAGAAATAAGAAAGTACCTGTGTGTTGTATGATTATAAACTAAACATGCAGTGTATCATAGAAATCCATTATATTGCAAGATATCACACAAACATGTGAATCACACTCATAAAATGATAATATCTCACTAAACATACTTTGGCCCAATTTTTTACAAATAATAAATAATAATGATCTAGATCAATTAAATTCATACACACCACTTGATCGAACTACCTTCATCTGCCATTGTGATACTAGTAAGCTAATGAATTCCATCTCACTCCTTACTTCGTATTAGCAATGTAGATTGGTCAAATAAAATTCAACCACAAGACTCATTTAATTTGATTCTTAATAGTAAATACAACATATAACATGTTAAACATAGGTGTAATCAAAGCATACATTTATTCCATCAAATGCATGAATGAATCTTACATTAATTTCTATCCCATACTATAAATAATGACTACAATCTATACCACCCAGGTAAAATACACATAATTGTATATTTCAACTTTCACAATTAATTTTCAAACATACTACACCTTATGATAACCCATATTACCATAGTCTAGTATTATAAGACATAACTACTAGTTTCCCAAAAACAATCATATAAAGTAGTCTTAAAATCATGGAACATAAGAAATTATATAAGTAACTATATATAATGAATCAAGTCATAGTCCCCATGGAACAAAATAATGTACCAACACAACATTCATTAAACTTTCAAATGTTACATGCACACATACATAAAGTCTTACTAACTATTACAAAACACGCTATCCATAACACAACCATCATGTATACAGTAAATAGTTAAATATAGATATGAGTTTAGGCTAATAATAATAGCATGTACCACCTAAGTACAACATACATTTATACTATAGTACCTTATGACATCCCATACTATCATAGGTTCCTAACTACTTAAAAACACATAATCCAAACTTATGATTTTGAGAATTCAATGAACTGTATAGATAATAACAAGCAGATAAGTATGAGTTTATACCACCTAGATATACCCTGAGTTTAGACTACAAACTAGCACTCAAAGTAACATACTTATACACATGCATCATGATGAACCATTATATACTAGGTATGGCCAAATTTTTATATATATTAGAAATCTCATAACATATACTATACTCAAGTATTCAATACAAAATCAAATAGCCAATTAATCATTTGTAGATAAATATAAATTACATAAACTCATTATGACATCCATTTATACATCTCATTCTATTTTCTAGGTTATAGTCTCATCTCCCTAAGAAATTTAATACCATCAATCAGACTATAAGTAAAATCCTTATGTACGAGTACTAGCATTCCATAATATGCTCCACATGTAAGTATCCCAAAGCTATGAGAATGCTAAATCCTAAATCACTTAAATTTTTGGTCAATAATTTCCTAGTATATAATCCAAAATACCAAAAGTATGATAACTCTTTCAATGACTCCTCAATCCTTAGATATATTCAAAACATATATAATTCCATTCACAAGTTTTCAAAATAACATAGTCTTTCATAATTTGGTTTGCATATGAGTATTGGGTAATATATAAGTTGTTCTTATAGGATACATAATAGTTTCCATCAAACATGCAATATACCAATTACTAAGGTCATGATAATATACAAGTCTATTCCACATAAATAATATTATGTTTAGATAAAAATACTTAATCATGTACAATTTAAACCATATGTTAAGGAATGGAATCTCTGTTATGTATCATTTAACTATCCAAATTATAGACTTATAATATCTCACCAACCCATTACTGAATTAGACTTTATATTGAGTCACTAGCATACTCATAAGTATATCCTCAATTAACTCATTGATATACATGTCTTTAATATATTTATTATGTTTTTGTGTAAAGTATGTGTTCCACTCCACCATTTATCGCTAGTATCCATGAACCATACATATATGATAACATCTTAATGTATTTAATGGATAATATAAAAATGGCCACCTAATAACAATTGTATTTAATAAATATATATCCATTTTTGAAAGGCAAGAAAACATAGACTTTATAATGTACAAACTAGATACATATAGCTAGAATGTCACAGGAATTTACTCACAATTAGTTATATGGCACAACTTCCCCAATTAGTATTATCCACATGTATTATAATTAGTTAAATAATAATACATGGAAGAAGATATAGACACCCATATCCAATTATCTATGTATATTTATGTATTTCCTTTTTTAATGTCCACATGTATTTAACTTTACATGTATTATGGGATATACATAATATATAAACATTCCAAGGGATACGACATATACTGCTTTCAAACATCATATTCATTTTAATCATAACATACACATTTTTAATTGCTAATATGCTTTCTAGACATTACTTTAAATACCTCAAACTACATAAATCATTGTTACCAAAAATAATGAATTTTCTATGAGTAAATCATTGCTTTTATAAGTAAATCACTATTTTCATAATTAAGTCTCTGTAGGTATCAAATATAAAAAATTACTTAATACCTCGCTTGTAATTACTAAGTAATTCATACATGTCATACAATTTTTGTTTGACAGACATACATCCTTGGCTTTACCTAATTTTTTTTACTATGATTTGGAGATCGTGGAACCATAGAAATATATATGTGTTTCCAGTTTCATTAATTTGTATTCTATGAACATACAATTTGTTATTTTATTTATAAAAATCTCATTTCATTCTGTATCTACAACTTGTATAAATGTAATTATACAAAATATTTACATTTATGTGATTGGATAAAGATTATCTATAGATCAGATTGCTTAATGTATAATGTAAAAATTATGTGATCATTGTATTTCTATAACTTTTTCAAGACATGGTAAGTTGAGAGTGCAGTGAAATCAAACCAGAGGCAATGGGCATCGAAACCAAGAGGGGTGGTCTAGGTGAATCGAACCTTAAATTACATCCCAAAACAAATTAAGCCAGCCTACTTGGGTTTCCATGACCAATGGATGATGAGACCTATCATGATTTATAGCCATAAAGGCACTAAACATATTATGGCATCCATAAATGTATCCAAAAGCATTAGATCTTGGGAAAAAAATGATATATGTTGACACCCGTTTGATCCATCTCCAATACCCAACCACCTAATTATACTGTTATTCTAGGGTGAGGATGCCAAGTTTTGTTTCAAACTATTTAGCCCCTTAAAATCATGTGTTGGAGCACCATAAGATTGTGTCTACTAAGATTTGGATGTCAACCACTAGACTGGTTCCAAGATAAAATGTTTGCTATATTTGTTGTGTCTACTGCTATCAAACAAGTTTTTTTTAACTACTTACATTCCCTTGATATACATTGCTAAGTTTTTATATAGAGAAATTCATAGGTTATAGATAATGGTTGATTTAGATAGCGATTTATATGGACAATGATTTATATAAAAAGTAATTGGATCTAGCTCTCTATTAGTTACCCAGATCACTAAACTATCAGTTCACTGTAATATACATAGGTCCAAAAAAAATTGAGTATTATAATATATATATATATAAGATATTATCAATAACATTTGGTCAATGATAGTTTAACTGTTAGATCATAATATTTTTGAGTAATCAGTGATAGTTAAATTGGTGGCATAGATTCTAAATAATCAAATAGAGTTAAGTATATCCACCATACATGACAATATTCTCAACAAAGAAAATTTCCAAATTCCACAAGATTAAATCAATAGCACTTACCTCAAAATATCCCACTTAGAATCAAAGAAACTCTTCCCTTTTTGCTCTACTCAACCATCTCCCTTTTGCACTTCCTTCCTCCTTTTCTTCCTACTCCCCCTCCTTCCATATGCCTTTTAAAACATGAGGCGCTAGAATTTCTTTTAGCTTTAATCCTTTTTCCTTCTTTTTTTTGCTTTTGCTTTTATTTATTGTATTCCCTCTAATTTATTCAATTTTCATATATGTGATTTTCTAATTAAATTTTAATATTTTCTTTTTTTGTTTTTCTCTCTTTCACTATTAATTAATAAAAAATTCTATTTATTCCTTTTTCTATTTATTTGTAATAATTCATATATATTGATAATTAAATTAGCATGTCAAAATAATTTTAATGATTAATTTGTAGACCAACAACCCAATTTTAATTATTTATGAATATTTCAAAACATTCAAAGACATACACAAAATTCACACAAAAAGAATTCCATAATCATTAATTTATGATAGCAAGTCATGGGTAGACAGCTTTCTATTACAAGCATCATCACACACCTTATGCTAACCATTAATTATGCATTCTATATGTGTCAACTAAGGTGGTGTGTGTGAAGGGTACCAATCAGTTTCTCTATCATCCACTGACATCTCGATCTACATCACCCTCTCTGATGATGCTCTCCCTCCATCACACTTTGGGAGATGAATTGTCCTGCATCAACCTCATGACAAAATAGTTAGTTAGACTATAATAGTCATGATATATATATTCATCATAAAATAAATCTAAAATGACAAATTAATATTATCATAAATTAAACATTTTACTTACAGCTATCTCATAGTAGGGTGATCATGTAACCTAAGCAATATTATGGTGAGGAATCAGGATGTAACATCCTTACCCCCAAAGCTAGTCATCATCCCTAATGACTCTTATCCAACATAAGTTTGTAGTTCCTCCAAGCTATATTATTCTCATAGTATTGGTCCCATAAGGCCCTACTCAAGGACATTTTATTTTATGCAAACAAGGTTTGTGATCATTACTTACTCGAAATATTCTTATCATGACCACCTTAGGGTTGAGAACCATCAAATATGAGTAGCCCATATACATAACTCAGTGAAATTTGCACTAACTTTCCTTAAAAAAGCACATAAGATCATCATATAAGCAAAAATAAATGACCAGGGAGAGTTCCATAAAATCTTCCAACCCTCAATACATCTCTCTATCTTACAAAGTGTTTATTTCTCATTTTGGAGAAAATTAATTAGGGAACCCAGCAAGAATAATGTGTATAGGTTAATACTATCGCTACTCCATGTAGCCCCTAATAAGTATTGTCAATACTATCACTATTCCATGGAGTACCTGACAATTATGATGACAAATAGGTACTAGAAATATAAGGTTTCCAATATATATAAAATAGAGGAATATGTATTCCACCGTATACATGTGTATGGCCATATGACTAAATTGGACAAGTTCATCTATCAAATATTGAGTTCAACAAGTCCATCTATCAAATCCAACTTAGTAATCAACTAAGTCAATATGAGACTAAGTAGGATATCATCCTATTGCTTAGGACTCACATTCCTAATTCACCATTCTTCCCTCAGGTCTCCATGACCTAGTGATCTCCAAAAGTGCACAATGTTCAATAAATCATAATTCTATGCTAATATATCTTAGAAAGTAGTAATATGAGTTAAATAATTCTAAATGTATCAATGTTCATGCAAGATAAATCATATAATCAATCTGTAATTGTATTAAGTTGCCACTAGCCAACATATCTAGTATCATATTTCACAACTTAACTTATTTTGTTATATTCATAGTTAAGAGTAAATAATGTTAAAATTATCTTAACATACATAGGCCAAGGATCACTCTATCCTTTAAACCTTATAAGGGAACAAACAAATAGTATTTCCCTACTTGCTTGGTTAGAATGCAACAATTTAAAAGTTTATCTCAATCCCTAGATTGACAAGATGTTTTGTACTTCCTATACCTTATTCGCTTCCAGTGATATGTATAAAAATTTATATTCAAAACAACATGCATTAAGAAAAACATAACAATATCAATCTAGTCAAAGTTGAATAATATCATAATGATTATAATCAACTTCTAGTTTATATATATATATATAATTCAAGGTTTACCACCCACATGTTCTTATAATCACAAATAAGATAAAGTACTAACCTTAAAAGCCACAAGTAATAAATAAAGAACTATCAACTCAAAAATAAAACTCCTTCATACCCTAACAAGATAAAGGAAAAACATTGCAACTCTATGTTGCCAAAACACTATTGACTTACCAAATTTGTAAGTATACTTCACAATCTATTTCTACAACTGGGAGAGAAATTAAATCCTAACCATAAAGATGTACCAAATCATCCAAACCTATAAATTATCTCTCAAGAAATATTAGGGATTCCCCAAAAACTTCAAGGGAATAAGGTCAAACAATAATTCAAAAACAAATTCTCATTTAAGATAACACTAAAATCAACAACATGCAAATAAGATTCCTCTCAGTAGCATCATTAAAAATGTCAAGGGAGAATGAGATAATACAAACTCATATCTAAGATAAATAAAAGAGATGACACTCCTTCCTATTCCACATAACTTAAGGGTGCCAACCAAAATAATCTCCTAAAACATAGAGGAGAACTCTTAGTCAAAATTATAGCACTCTACTGCAAGAAAATTCCCACCGCACTAGGTGGTACTAAAATTGGTCGATTTTTCCATTCCTAGGATTTATAATGAGACACAAAAATTAAAGCACATATATTTAAGTGAGAAGCATCCCATGCTTAATAAATACTCACAACACAAAATACAAAAGGCAAAGGTGACTTGATTACCTCGAAGGATGTAATCACACTCGAGGTGTTCAATCTAAGCGATCAATTATGGCAGAAATCTCTTATTCGTAACTCATCAACTATGTTATATATTATCCTACCCAAACCTTATATACAACCATCACTAATGGAATACTCAATAAATCATTCTCTTATACAACTCAAAAGGTTATATGTACTCCTAAGGGTACACACTCATGTACCACACTCATTTCATGAATGTCTCATACTAATAATAGTCACTAAGTCCTATAAGAGGATCTATCAAGTTTCAAAACACTAATCATGGTTCCACATCGAAGCACTACTAAACCAAAATTCTAGTGCAATACTTCATGTTATTTCACACTGGTGAACATGAAGACATGAAAATGCTAATGGACTCATTAGGTCCTAGAGTTTAAGCCAAAACTCTGATATCACATGTAACAACCCTATTGGGGTCCAACTAGAAATATGTGAAATTTTTTTTATTAAAATTTATATACTAAAAATAGATTACACCATGGAAATCTATAGAGACCATCATAAAATAATCAAAGTGTGATAAAATCAAACAATCATTTTACATCACACTTTATTGATCTCTAATGTCATGAGAACACTACATAAAAGAATATAAAAACTAATTACATCAACTCAGCCATAGCTAACACAAGTATATAACCATTATTGTCAATATATAATAATAAGTAACTAAAATTATTATGACAATATTCAATAATAAATACAATATAAAACAATGTATATAACTAAGATACCTGCTCCCTAGAGCATGAGTTCCCCGATCTCTTCAATATTTGTGGTAATCTCAAGTATCATCTCCAAATTAGTACTACTATAGGGAGGAAGAGCATCATTCAAGCACTTTTCTACACCAACCATTAACCAATGACCCCCCACATTAATCCCATTAGGAAATGGCCCTCCCTTCATGAATGAGTAGATAGTGAAGAGGCAAACAAGTACCCATGTGCTATATGATTCTAAACTAAACATGCAGTGTATCATAGAAATATGTTCTATTATAAGATATCACACAAATATGTGAATCACACTCATGAAATGATAATGTCTCACTAAGCATACTTTGGCCTACAATTTTACAAATAATAAATAATAATGATTTAGATCAATCAAATTCATACACACCACTCGATCAAACTGCCTTCATCTGCCATTATGATACTAGTAAGCTAGTGAAGTCCATCTCACTCTTTACTCCATATCAACAATATAGATTAGTCAAATATAATTCAACCACAAGTTTCATTTAATTTACTTCCTACTAGTAAATAAAACATATAACATGCTAAACATAGGTGTAACAAAGCATACATTTATTTTGTCAAATGCATGAGTGAATCTTACATTAATTTCTATCTCATACTATAAATAATGACTACAAATTATACCACCTAGGTAAAATATAGATAACTATACATTTCAACTTTCATAAATTGTTTCCAAACATACTACACCCTATGATAATCCATATTACCATAGTCTAGTATTTTAAGACATAACTACTACTTTCCCAAAAATAGTCATATAAAGTAGTCTTAAAATCATGGAAACATAAGCAATTATATAAGTAAATATATATAATGAAGCAAGTCATAGTCCCCATAGAACACAATAATGTACCAACATAGCATTCGTTAAACTCTCAAAGTTTGCATGCATGCATACACAAAGTCTTACCAACTATTACAAAATATGTTATCCATAAAACAAATATCATGTATACAATAAAACAGTCAAATGTAGATATGAGTTTAGGCTTAATAATAATAGTATGTACCACTTAGGTACAACATACTTTTATACTATAGTACCTTATGACATCTCATATTATCAGAGATTTCCAACTACTAAACAACACATAATCCAAATTTACTATTTTGAGAATCTAACGATCTATATAGATAATAACAAGCACACAAGTATGAGGTTATACCACCAAATATACCCTAAATTTAGACTAAAAACTAGCATTTAAAGTAACATACTTATATACACACATCATGATGCACCATTATATACTAAGTATGGCCAAGTTTTTATACATATTATCAATCTCATAACATTTATCTTACTCAAGTATTCAATGTAAAATCAAATAATCAATTAATCATTTGTAGAGAAATGGAAATTACATAAACCCGTTATGACATCCATTTATACATCTCATTTTATTTTCTAGGTTATAGTCTCATATCCCTAAGAAACTTAATACCATCAATCATACTATAAGTATAATCCTTATGTACGAATACTAGCATTCCATAATATGATCCACATGTAAGTATCTCAAAGTTATAAGAATGCTAAATCTTGAATCACTTAAATGTTTAGTCAAGAATTTCCTTGTATATAATCCAAAATACCAAAAGTATGATAACTCTTTCAATGACTCCTAAATCCTTGGATATATTCAAAATGTATATAGCTCCATTCATAAGTTCTCAAAACAACATAATATTTTGTAATTTGGTTCACATACGAGTATTGGGAAATATATAAGTTTTAGTTGAGGTAAAAATAGGTTTTGAAGGGACCCCAAAACCTTGAAACATAGGAAGAAGGATATAATAATAAAGCCCTCAGGAATAACAAACCTAACACCTACTGCTGAGCAGTATCCAAAACAGGTTTTACAAGGACCTGAAACCACAAGTCAAGATCATCAAAAGAAAGACCCCAGGGTTTACAGAGACCTGGAAACTCAAGTATGAAAAGAAAACAAAGAACTAGAAAATGGAACCAGTTATAACATCCAACTAAAAAGACCAGAACAGTAAGAGCAAAAAGACCCTATTCTTCTAATTCCAGGATCATCTTCACCGCTTCCTTTCCAATCACAACAGTGTCCTATATGAATATTGTAGCTGACGTAGCAGCCTCTTGTATTACTTTCTTCCTCGAGCTCTAACTGGTCCTCTTACTAGGCCCCTCCAAAGATTTTATTTCCTCATTAGCTTGTTTTCCAATGTTTGCAGCAGCTGCACATATGCTAGAAGTAACCTCCTCCATATTCATTCTACTTTCCTTTATGAGCCTTCTTAGATTGTTCTCATAATCTTTAAGTTTGATAGGAATATCTCTTATCTGCATTTCCAAATTATTGATTTTATTCCGATCAGCTTCCTGATTATGTTCCATTATTTCCATTTTCTTCTTGAGGCCCATTATTTCCTTATACATCCACGAGTCAACTTGAAGGATAGCATCTGCTTTGCATTTGGCCAAATTCATGAAGGGATGCCTCTTGTCATTCTGCCATGCGTCACTAAAATCTTCAGTGTTCTCTTTTGGATTGGCTTCATCCTTTTTAGTTTCATCCTCCCTTTCCATTCTTTTCTGTTCTTTAGTTTCAACAGGGCTCTCATTATGGACAAGATCATCCTTTTCTTGTTCTCTAGTCTCCATAGCATGATAGGCAACTTGAACTATATGTTCCTTCTCTATTTTTGAAATAGGATCCTCAAGTAAAACATCCATTTCTTTTTTGCTTTCCCCCAACACTTGATGATTATCCTCAAGATCATAGTTTTCCTGTTCTATTTTTTCCTCTATAGTGTCCCTTGCTTTTTCATTCTCACTTTTATCTTTACCTTCCTCATTAGAGTTGGATTCCCCACTTTCCATTCCTTCCTCTTCCTCCATACTCTCCTCCTCAGAACTTTCAGTGCTTTCCCATTCAGTTTCCTCATCAACAATCTATTTTTTAAAGCTGGAAGATTTGGGTTTAACTTTTTCCTTCCCCTTCACTGTTTCATTCTTCTTACTCTGTGAATCCTTATTTTTGTCCGAAAAAGGATTTGGGACAATGACATTGTTTTTGCAGAAACCTTCTATTATTAGGATCAATCCCTCATGCAATATAGGATGAGACTCCTTTTTTCTATGAGTAAACAAGCTTTGGAGCAGCGAGAAGCACAAATAGAAAGGGAAGGAGATTCTAACTTTGTGCCTAAAATGATTAAGAAAGACAAAATGAAATTTATGGACTCTTTTGCTTCTTCCATCAAGTATAAAATACTCACGGATGCAACATAAGACATCTCTCTAGATTCCTTTTATCTGCTCCAGGTCAAAAAAATCTCCGCTCTTTTCCAACTGCTGCTCCTCAGCATCCAACTTCAGGAATTTGCTATATGCCTCATTTGATATACTGGTCTGCTTAGAGAATTTTATACCCTCCATTGGAAGCCCCGTGACCTCCGCTATTAATTCCTCAGTGAGCTTTATTTTGATACCATGGAGGGTTACCCTATCGTCGACCCAATTTTTGAAAAATGCCATCGTTATATGGGGTTTAGAACCATGCAGCCGCTCCAAGTAACTCACGACCTTTCCTCTTTGAAGAATCTTCCAGACATCTTGTTTTGCCTTCCAGTCTTCACAACTTTTAGGTTTCTACTTCCTTGGTTCACCTTTCATTTTGCAGGCCATACAGTTTTCCAGCAACACCCAAACACTAATTACTGAGCAATGAAACCAGTTGTTTATAGCTTGTAATTGGACTCACCTATTTTTTGGCACATGTAATAACCGCTTTACATTCTCATGAGTGTGTCTATTCAATGAAAGTAATCCTTCCGTCATAAGGCCACTCCACCAAATCATTAACTTGCTATTCCAAGTAAATCTTTCCCTCCTTTGAATGAATGGTGTCATAATTGATAAGCGCTTTGGGAAATATATAAGTTGTTCTTATAGGATACACAACAATTTTCATCAAACATGCAATATACCAATTACTAAGGTCATGATAATATATAAGTCTATTCCACATAAATAATATTATGTGTAGATCAAAGTACTTAATCACGTACAGTTTAAACCATATGTTAAGGAATGGAATATCCATTATGTATAATTTAACTATTATAAGTATAGACTTCTAATAGCTCACTAACCCATTACTAAATTAGACTTTATATTGAGTCACTAGCATACTCATAAGTATATCCACAATTAACTCATTGATATACATGTCCTCAATACATTTACTATGTTTTTATGTAAAGTATGTGTTCCACTCCACCATTTATCCCTAGTATCCATGAACCATACATATATGATAACATCTTAATGTATTTACTAGATAATATCTAAATGGCCACCTAATAACAATTGTATTATAATAAATATATATCCATTTTTGAAAGGTATGAAAACACAGACTTTATAATGTATAAACTAGATACATATAGTTAGAATGCCATAGGAATTTACTCATAATTATTTATATGGAAAAACTTCCCCAATTAGTATTATCCACATGTATTATAATTAGTTAAATAATAATATGTGGAAGAATATATAGACACCCATATCCAATTATCTTTGTATATTTATGTGTTTCCTTTTTTAATGTCCACATGTATTTAACTTTACATGTATTATGGGATATACATAATATGTAAACATTTAAAGGAATACGCCATATACTAATTATAGACATCATACTCCTGATAATCATAAGATACCCCTTTTTAATCACTAACATGCTTTCTAGATGTTACTCCAAATACCTCAAACTACATGAATCATTGTTGCTAAAACTAATGACTTTTGTATATGAGTAAATCACTTCTTTTATAATCAAATCACTATTTTCATAATTAAGTCTTTGTAGGTATCAAATATAAATAATTACTTAATACCTCACTTGTAATTACTAAGTAATTCAGACATGTCGTACAATTTTTTTTTGACAAACATACATCCTCAGCTTTACCTAAAATTTTTTTACTACGATTTGGAGATCGTGGAACCATACAAATATATATGTGTTTTTAGTTTCATTAATTTGTTTTATGTGAACTTACAGTTTGTTCTTTTATTTATAAAAAGCTCAGTTCATTCTATATCTACAACTTGTATACATATAATTATACAGATTATTTACATTTATGTGATTGGATAAAGATTATCTACATATCATATTACTTAATGTATAATGTAATAATTATGTGATCATTGTATTTCTATAGATTTCTCAAGACAGGGTAAGTTGATGTTAGTGTAGGTTTTTATTTTTCCCTATTATTTCATTAGGGAATATTATATATTTGTGCATACATGGAGTTTTCCTACATTCATGGGATAGACTAGCTTATGTGGAGATGTGTGTCATAGATGTGTCATAGGTGTCATAAGAATGTCATAAGTAACTCCTTTGACCAGTTATTCTAGGTATGGTAGTTACTTCTCTATTCTTAGCACCTTGTCACCACCTTTCATGGAGGAGTTACAGTCTATTCTTGGGGTGCTTTGACCACCTTTTGTGGAGGAGTTACTTACGAGCTCTCCTATATGTATTCTTCATTATGGTCATCTCATGTTAATTGAATATTGGGTTTTGCTCTTATTTGTCTTTTGCAAATTATCTCTTTCAGTGTTTTCACTTTGCTTTAGCTTATTTGTGGTGTGCACTAGTTTCGTTTTGTGTGATCACTTGACCATTGCATTCGCGTTATTCAGACCTTGGCAACAACTCTAATATGGTATCAGAGCCACCCCAGTAATTATGTGTCTGGTTATGCTATTAGTTTATTTTGAAAACATGAGGAGTGGAGTTCTCTTTATGTTCTTTTTCTTATTTCTAGATCTGATCTGAAAAAGCCTTTCAATATCATTTCTTGTGTTGCATTTATCTTTCCTGTGGACTGCCTTTGTGGTATTATTTTTTGTTGGTTTGGTTTTGGTTCTCGTTATTTGTCAGGACAAATCCATTTGTTGGTTACCAAGGAGGTTTAAATGGCTCATTTGCAGAGTTTCTCAATTGTGTGAAGGATTTCCATGGCTCTTCCAACATCTTGCAAACCAATAGAAAAATCAGATCACATTTTTTGCTCTCTGGTTGAAGTTGGCACCCCATAATTTCTATTTCAGCCCTGAAATGGAGTAAAAAGGCATTTTGACCAGTTGCAAACCCTTGGAAAGAGTTTTTTTGGCCTCTACATGCAGCCTCAGATCTATGGGAGGCATTTTTTAAGGCTCTGACTAAAAAAATGTCCCTTCAGTGATGTTTTTGTATCGGGGATCATTAAAACCCTGCGTGTTCTCAATCTGCAAGTCTCTAGTAGCTGCTCACAACCTTCCTCAACCTCCCAAAAAATGTCTTGATTCATCTTAGCCCTGCATTTCTCCTTTGGCAGTGCCCAATATCAGAAAAACTGCCAGCAAAAGAAGTTAGGGTTTGGGCGCTTCATTTTTGGCACTTCTCTTTGGTGGGCCCACTTCAAATCCAACGCAATTTGACTTTATACTATTTATTTCTCATTTGAATTATCTTTATATTATAAGATCAATTTTTATGATTTTATGAATTAAGTTATTTTTGAGAAAATAGCATTGAAGGCAATTTAAAGTTTTTTTAAAAAACTTGTATCTTCACTTAACGAAGATGAAGTTGAGGCCTGGATTGGCAGGGCACTGAATCCCCCTCAAAAGAATAAACCAATTCATTCTTCACTCTATTCCAAGTTCAATGAGTGGTTGGAAGGCCACTTTTTCTCTCAAAACAGGCATTTTTTTAATGTTTTAGTGTTGTTTTTTTGCAAAATTACTAGTTTACAGGAAACTAAAACTTTAAAATCTTACAAACGATAGCTCAGATTCGAGTGTCATCTTTTTCAAAAGTGCTTAGTTTTCAATTTTCCACAACCTATGCTAGATAATTGTCAAAAATACACTACTTTATAAAGTGCCAAAAAATTGGGTCTCCTGGGACGCATTTTCAACTAAGTCCGACGTCCTGTTTGCTTAAAGTTTTGCATTGATTGCTCTAAGACGCATTCTCAGCTGAGCCTTATGTATTTTAAGTGTGCACTTGAATATTTGGGGGGGGCTCAAAATTTTTAGGGGGTGTGATTGGTTTTCAACACTTGCAATCTTTGCTTTCATTCTCCTTTCTGCATAATTTCACAACTTGCAATCAACACAACTTCACCTAAATTCAGTTTAAAATAGATTATTTTCAACTTAAACCCCTAACACCCTTCAAATATCATGAATGGAAGGTTAAAATGTCATTCATTCTTAGAAGTAAAGGGTTGTATAGGATCACCATGGGTATTGAAGTAGAACCCAACACTGATGCTAAAAATGTCAAGTGGTACAACCGTAGTGATGAAGCCTATGGATCACTGAGCTTGTCTGTGTCTCCAAAACTTTTCTTCCATTTAGAAACCTCTAAGACTCCCAAAGACATATGGGACACACCCTAGAAACCTTATTTGGGAAGCTTGATGAGATGAGAGGTCATGAGCTCGAAAATGAACTCATAAGTCTAAATCCTAGCAACTTTGACACCCTACAAGACTTCTTCACTAAGTTTAAGGCCCTTAGATTTAAATTGAAAGAATGCAGGATAGAGAAAAAATATGATCAACTCATCCTTTCTATTCTCACAAAGTTAGGTCCAAACTATTTAGTCTTTGTCTCCACTTTCCATGCCACAAAAAGTGCCCTTGGCACTACATGGAAAATGTCTTCTTTGGATTCATTCATTACCGACCTAACTAGGGAGCAAGATAAGCTAATTCAAATGGAAAAAATGAAGTCTACTCAACCCCAAGATTTGATAGCTGGAAATGGTAAGGATAAGACTTCAACAAAGGAGAAGAAGAAAAAAAACAAGGACCAGGAGAAGAAGAAAGAAAACAACAATCCTACCAAAAACAACACTAAGTCTTCCTCCTCCAATGCTAAACCTAAGAAGGAGAAGATTAAGTGTGCCTATTGTAAGAAGATAGGGCAGGATGAACACAAATGCATGAAGAAACAAATAGATCACCTAACTCATCTTCTAGAGAAGCACAACATAGGTGTTCCTGAGTCCATCAAGTAGAATTTATCTACCCAAGATTCTACTAAGGAAAAAGGCAAGGGTAAGGAGAAAGAAAAGGGCAAGGCCCTTGTAGCTATAGTAGCTTCTACATCTTCATGGGTCATTGACTTAGGTGCTTCTCACCACATGGGCTCTTCCCTAGTTGCATTTTCATCTTTAGAGCCTTGTAGCATGACTTTAATTAGTTTGGGTGATGACACATCAGTTTTCGTTGTAGGGAGAGGGTCAGTTGAAATGGAAGGAGGAACATTCAATAATGTTCTAAGTGTTCCTTCTCTTTCAACCAATCTCCTATCAATGTACCAAATCACTCACATTGGTCGGGGCATGAGAGTTGAGTTTTCACCAAATTCAGTGGCTATTAGGGAGTTGCATAGTGACACTACAGTGGCAGTGGGTAGGGCAGATCACCAAGCAAGGTTATACACCTTCTCACATTTTGCACTTGATTCTTCTCCAATAGCATTGCTGACTCATTCAAATGGAGTTAACAAATTATGGCATGAGCAGTTTGGCCACCTTGACTACCACTACCTTGAGCAACTTTGCAAACATGACATGGTCATTATCTTGCCTCGTGTCCAATTCTCAAAAGGACTTTGCAAGGGGTGCTCCCTTGGGAAGCATCCCGAAGAAAAATTTGACAAAGGCAAAGCTTGGAGGGCTTCACAACCTTTGGAGTTAGTCGACAGTGATGTATTGGGACCCTTTCCTAGACCATCTTTCACAAGGGCCAAGTACATCCTCACTTTTATTGATGATTTCTCTAGGTACACTTGGATATATTTTCTCAAACAAAAATTTGAAGTGTTTGAAAATTTTCTAGACTTCAAGGCTCTTGTTGAGAAATAGAGTGAGAAATCCATCAAGGTTCTTTAAACTAATAATGGAGGGGAGTATGTCAGCAATAGGTTTGAGCAGTTTTGCACCATAAAGGGGATTGATTTGCAGTGTACAATCACTTATAATCCTTCACAGAATGGGGTTGCAGAATGCAAAAATATGTTCTTGAAAGAGATGGGTAGCTGTATGATTCACTCCAAATCCTTAGCACCATAGTACTGGGCCAAAGCCATCAATTGTGCTTGCTACATTCAAAATAGGGTTCCTCACAAAGCTTTAAAAGGGATAACACCCTTTGAAGATTGGCATAAAAGGAAACCTGATGTTGACCACCTTAGGGTTTTCAGATCCCCAGCCATGGCCCGCATATCGAAGAAGAAACACAAAGCTATGGAATGTCAGTCCAAGCCTTGCATCTTTGTAGGATATCCAGATGGTGTTAAGGGGTATCGCCTTCTAGATTTGACCACTCATGAGTTATTCATTGAGAGAAGTATCCACTTTCAGGAGAGTCATAGAGACTCAACACTTGGCACTTCTTCTCTCTCATCGAATCTACTTCTTCATGATGATTTCTCAGATTCAGATCAGCCACAGTAGGTTCCTGAGCTAGAGACATCTTCTTCTTATTCAAGTTTAGATAGTGAGGACAGTGATGCAGAGTCATCCACCTCTAGTTAGTCAGAGGATGAGGAGTTAGTACTTGACTCACCCACTTCTGGGCCACTTTGGGCCAGACAAACACTTGAGAGTGCTGGCACTTGGGTAGGAGATCCTACAGATGACAGACGTACTAGGGGGGATTTTTAGAGAGATCCACATGCCTTCTTTGCCTCAATTTTAAATCCACAAACTTTTCTACAGGCATCGTTAGTACCTGAGTAGGATAGTGCTATGGAGGAAGAATATTTTTCCTTAATCAAAAATCACACTTGGGACTTGACTTCACTTCCTAAGTGAAGGAAGATGGTTTGATGTAGGTGGATATATCAGACCAAGTTTGCAACAGATGGGTCAGTTGATAAATACAAAGCGCGACTAATCGCCAAGCATTTCTCACAGGTGGCAGGGATTGACTACTCAGAGACCTTTATACCCATTATAAAGATGAATTCTATCTAACTCACCTTAGCTATTGCCATAACACATGGTTGGGATGTGCACCAGATGGATGTGAAGAGTGCCTTTCTTCACGGAGACCTAGAGGAGGAGATCTACATGGAGCAGCCACCAAGATTTGTTTAGGATTCTTCCTTAGTATGTAGACTTAAGAAATATATCTATGGCCTCAAATAGGCCCCTTGGGCTTGGTATGCCAAGATGGATTCCTTCCTTCTCACAATGGGTTTTACTAGGTGCCATTCTGACCCCAATGTCTACTTCTTCGGCAAGATGATTCGCTCTTAATTTTGGTTCTATATGTTGATGACCTTTTGATCACCGGGAGTTCTTCATCGGCTATTGCAATGGTGAAGGCATCTCTCTAGGATAGATTTGACATGACAGACTTGGGTTTTTTGTACTACTTCCTTGACATCGAGATCTCATAGTCAAATTTAAGGATTTCTCTTGCACAACCTAAGTATGCTCTTGATTTATTGTCTCAATTTCACATGGCTGATTGCAAGCCATCTCTGACTCCCTTTCTATCAGGAGTCAAGCTTGAGGCTGACTATTATTCACCATTAGTTGATGCCACTCAGTATCGATAACTTGTTGGCAATCTCATTTACTTGACTCACACTAGGCCCGACATATCATATGCAGTGGGACTTGTCTCTATATTTATGCAGGAACCTCATGAGTTACATTGGAAAGCGGCTAAGAGGATCTTACATTACATATAGGGTTCACATAGCTATGGGATTCATTACAGATTTGGCATAGAGGCTGATTGATTGGGTATACAGATTCAGACTAGGCTGGTGATTCACAGACTCGCAAGTCCACTTTTGGTTACAGTTTCTCTCTAGGTTATGGTCCTATCAGTTGGTCTAGGAAGAAGCAAAATGTTATTGCTATATCATCCATAGAGGCAGAGTACAGGGGAGCTATTAATGCAGCTACTAAGGCTATTTGGCTTCAGGGGATACTTTTTGAGTTTGGCATTCCTATCATCTAGCCTACCATCATTTATTATGACAACCAAAGTACCATTCAGATTTGCAAGAATTCAGTTCAGCACTAGCAGACCAAACACATAGAGATTCACATGCATTTCATTCGGGAGCTTATTCATAGTCAGGTCATTAACTTGATATTTTACCGGTCTTTGGAGCAGGTTGCAGACATCTTCACCAAACCTTTCACCGAGAGCAAGTTCATTCATCTATGAGCTCTTCTTGGGGTATGGTCCACATCTGCAGTAGCATCATCTTTAGGGGGGCCCACTAGCCTCTTCATTTCTTTTATGTCTCTCTTTTGGGGGAGAGTTTTTTCCTATGGGTTTTCTCCTTTTCTCTATCTTATGGGAGATTGCATTTGTACATGGGTACCTCATCAGGCCTAGTTGCCGGGACCCATTTTATATTTCCACACTACCCACCTAAGCTACGCTTATGGGAGGTATTAGTGTAGGTTTTTATTTTTCCCTATTATTTAATTAGGGAATATTATATGTTTGTGCATACATGGAGTTTTCTTACATTTGTGGGATAGGCTAGCTTATGTGGAGATGTGTGTCATAGATGTGTCATAGGAGTCATAAGAATGTCATAAGTAACTCCTTTGACCGGCTATTCTAGGTATGGGAGTTACTTCTCTATTCTTAGCACCTTGTCACCACCTTTCATGGAGGAGTTATAGTCTATTCTTGGGGTGATTTGACCACCTTTTATGGAGGAGTTACTTACGAGCTCTCCTATATATATTCTTCATTATGGCCATCTCATGTTAATCAAATATTGGGTTTTACTCCTATTTGTCTTTTGCAAATTATCTCTTTCAGTGTTTTCACTTTGCTTTAGCTTCTTTGCGGTGTGCATCAGCTTCATCTCATGTGATCACTTAACCATTGCATTCACATTATTCAGACCCTAGCAACAACTCTGATAGTTGAGAGTACAGTTAAAGCAAACCAGAAGAGATGGGCACCGAAACCAAGAGGGGCAGTCTAGGTGAATAGAACGTTAGACTACATCTCAAAAAAAATCAAGCTAGTCCACTTGGGTTTCCATGACTAACCAATGATGAGACCTATCATAACTGTCAGTCATAAAGGCACCAAACATAATATGACATCCAAAAATGTCTCTAGAAGCATCAAATTATGGGGAAAAAATGATATACGCTGACACCCATTTGATCCATATCCAATACCCAACTTCTTAATTTTGTTGTTATTCCAAGGTGAGGTTACCAAGTTTTGTTTCAAACTATTTATCCCCTTAAAATCATATGTGTTGGAGCACCATAGGATTTTGGATGTTAAAATTTAGATACTAGCTAGTAGACTGGATCCAAGATAAAATGTTTGCTATATCCGTTATGTCTACTACTATCAAACATTTTTTGTTAATTGCTTACATTCCCTTGATATCAACTGCTAAGTATATATATAAAGGAATTCATGAAGGTTATATACAATAGTTGATTTAGACAATAATTTATATGGACAATGATTTATATAGACAATGACTGGATCCAGCTCTCTATTAGTTACCCAGATCACTAAACTATCAGTTCACTGTAATATACATAGGTCAAAAAAAATTTGAGTATTATAATATATATAAGATATTATCAATAACATTTCCTCAATGATATTTTAACTATTAGATCACAATATTTTTGAGTAATCAGTGATAGTTAAATTGGTGACATAGATTCTAAATAAATAAACAGAGCTAAGTATATCCACCATACATGGCAATATTCTCAACAAATAAAATATCCAAATTCCATAATATTAAATAATAGCACCTACCTCAAAAGCTCCGACTTAGAATCAGATAAACTCCTCCCTTTTTTCTCTGCTCAATCATCTCCCTATTACGCTTCCTTCTTCCTTTTCTTCCTACTCCCCCTCCTTTCCATATGCCTTTTAAAACATGAGGCACTAGCTTTTCTTTTAGCTTTAATCCTTTTCCTTTTTTTTACTTTTGCTTTTATTTATTTTGTTCCTTTTAATTTATTCAATTTCCATATATGTGATTTTCTAATTAAATTTTAAGATTTTCTTTTTTTCTCTTTTGCTATTAATTAATCGACATTTCTATTTATTCCTTTTTATGTTTATTTGTAATAATTCATATATATTGCTAATTAAATTAGCATGTCAAAAAAGTTTTAATGATTAACTTACAAACCAATAACCCAAGTTTAATTATTTAATAAGATTTCAAAACGTTCAAGGACATACACATAATTCACGTAAAAAGAATTCCATAATCATAAATTTATGCTAGCAAACCATGGGTAGACAACTATCTATTGCAAGCATCATCACACACCTTATGCTAACCATTCATTATGCATTCTATGTGTGTCAACTAAGGTGGTATGTGTGCAAAGGTACCAGTCAATTTCTCTATCATCCTCTGACATCTCGATCTACGTCACCCTCTCTAATAATGCTTTCCCTCCATCACACTCTGGAATATGGATTGTCTTACATCAACCTCATGATAAAATAGGTAGTTAGACTATAATAGTCATGATATATATTCATCATAAAATATAGTTAAAATGAAAAAATTAATATAATCATAAAGTAAATATTTTACTTACAGTTACCTCATAGTAGGGTGATCATGTAACCTAAGCAATATTCTGGCAAAGAATCAAGATGTAACATATGGGAACTATTGGTGTAACCAAAGAAGGTTCTATAGGAGAGAACAATGAGGAATCTATAGGTGAAATCAAGGAAGAGTCCATAGAGGGATCAAGAGATATACCCGAAGAAGAATCTAAAGGAAGATCCAATGATGAATAAATAGGTGTAGGCAAAGAAGAATCTAAAGAAACATCACTAGATCTAATTGAAGAGGGTTCTAAATGAAAATCCAATGCGGAATCTATAGGTGTGGGCAAAGAAATATCCAAAATAGTGTTTAAGGGATGTTTTAAAGAGGGATGTAGAGGTGAATTAAGAGGTGCATTTTTCTCTTCTTTTACAAAATGACACTTTAATTATTTGAATACAAGCAGTGTATTTATATATCCATACTATCAAGATCGAAATCATCCATATAATCATCTTCTATTAGTTTTTGCTTTTTCCTATATGTCCATTCAACTTGATCATAAGAAAAGGTTATGGATGTGTATTACTTATCCATAATATATGCAATGAATTTGAATACAAGAAAAGTGCTTACAATTAATAAGTAATCTAGCATATATAAGGGAATTAGTTATTAAACACACAATACAAGCAAAAATGAAGGTGTGATAGGTGCTCTAGAAAAGGGTAAATGATTTGTAGGCTCTTGAATATACTTTTTCGTTCATTGTATAGTGTTAGCCTACTATTTCATAGCATTAACTATGGAGGTAGACGCATACCCATATCCCACTAAACCTAATTTTGAGGGTAAGTTGAGAGTAACTTCCCAGGGCTAACTACTTACCAATGTACTACAAAATTAAATGGATGGTATAACTTCCTATTAGTGTAAACAAGGAGATCCTAAGCATTTTTGATATACCATGAGGTAAGTGAAAACTAAAGTCCATGTTTAGATTGATACTATGACTATGAGTATTGGAGTAAAAACTCCTCACACCATGATGTTTGTAAATAAAACATTGTGTAGCCCTTTATGATAGTAGCCAAGTAATTTTAAAATTACTGAAACACAATTTAAAAAATAAGCACAAGAAATTTAAAAATAAAGAGAAAATAAAGTGAAATAATTTTGTGTAGGAATCATCAAGTTTATGATCATAGAAAATCATAATTCAAATGAAACCCATACCACACAAAAATCAACAAAGGATAATAGTTTATTTCACAATAAATAACTATATTTTTAAAAATATATATGAAATATTTTAAAGAAACTGAGATAGGTTATTACAAGAAAATAGTAAATAAACATAACCAAAATTAATTTTATAATAAATTTATCGATTTTCAATTTTGAAAGCATTTACTAAAAATAGTAAATTGTTATTTATGGAAAAAATGCAATAATGTTTTGAGAAAAAATAGGTTTTTATAGGTTTGTCTATGAGAAATAAAAACCTAGATTGATCTTTCAAATAAATATGATTTGACCCAAAAATCACAAAAAACTCCTAGTGAGGATCTAGGGTTTTGGCAATATTTGACAATGCATGGGTTCACCAAAATGTTTACCATATAATTAATTTGGATATACAATTAACTATGGATAAACTATAGAAATTGATGTATAATAGTATACAATAAAATATAATAAAGTGCAAAACTGAAAGTATGATATAAATATTAAATTATGAAGGGAAACGAATACTTATCTTGAAACTGATTGATTTCTTAAGTTACAAATTATGCACTGATTTATAATAGATAACATCAAACTCAAAATTATATCATCACTAAAATCAAATTTTTAATAATGAAGGGACAAGAGCACACTAGATGGACAAGGTAGCAATGTGGATATGTCCTCTAACACAAATTCATCCCTGTTGACTGTACAACAAAATTTCTACTTAGATCACATTTGACTACCTGAAATGGGGTTATTGATCCCATGCAGAGGTTGAATGGATGCATAGAAGACTTGTAAAGTTGATTACCTAATCCTACAAAAGTACATAAAATAAGATTAAATGTAAAAGGGGGAAAATTTTGGGGATATGGGATATGACTGAGCTATCCTCAGAAAACCCCTTGTTGATTGAGTGTTGCCTACATGGTCCAAGTGGACCTTAGGCCAATATGGTTTTCCATTTTGGGAAAAGTAATAAATCAGTGATGAATGTAACTATAAGATTTATCATAATGTTTTACAATAGATACCCTTGACCTACAATAAAGCACTATTAAAATTGACTTATAATTGTAAGAAAATAAAAAAATTGTAATTGAAAAGAATGATGCTCTTTTACTCAAGATAGAATGCTTTTGAAATTAGATTACTAGATGATTTATAGGTAATGAATTAAGTGGATTTGATGTGATTTTTATAATGAACCATTACACCAAAGCCTCAAGGTTTTGGTGTAATAGTTCATTACATTTGGTATTAGATCCTCCACCCAGGTTTGAGTCATAAAGCAAGTGGCTATACTAGAATCGTAGTGGTCATTTGGGGCTCATACATGTAGGGAATCTTGATGTACATGTGTAAATCTAGCCTAGATTTTGGGCTTCAGAAGCATGGTGGGATGATATGATCTTGATGTGCGGATTCACTAACACCTCAAGGTTTTAGTATAATGGTTTGTTACATTTCATAATAGAGCCTCCACTTAGGTTTAAGTCACATAGTGGGTGACTACATTGGCATTGCATTTTTCATTTGGGGCTTGAACATGTAGGGGATTCTAATATACATGTATAAATCTAGCCTAAAGTTTGGGCTTTGAAAGCGTGGTGAAATGTTATGATCTTGGTGTGCGAATTTCACTAACACCTCGAGTCTTTAATGTAATGGTTCCAAAACCTCAAGGCATCAGTGAATCCATATATCAGAATCTTAATAACCCATCTTGATTTTGAAGCCTATAATATAGGCTAGATTTGCACCCATACATCAGGATCCTTCATATGTATGATCCCCGTATGGACATTACAATTCTGATGTAGCCACTCGCTCAATGACATACTAAATTTAATGAATCATTATACTAAAACCTTGAGGTGTTAGTGAAATACACACACCAAGATCATAACATTTCACCATGTTCTTGAAACTCATATGTTAGGATGGATTTGTGCCCATACATTAAAATCCCATGTATGTACGAGCCCTAGATGAACAATGCAATGTTGATGTAACCACCTACTCCATGGCTTGACCCCGGGTGGAGGCTCTAATACCACTTAGAATAAAATTATTTCATAAATAAATTAGAATAATAGTAATAGATCATAATATGACTGAAATATAGTAGAATATATGAATAAATGATAAGTCACTTTGAGGGGAAAGCCTCCACAAACTTTGATAAGAGCAGAATTTACAATATGATGATCAAGTCCTAATCTCTACCTCCTATTTATAGTCGTCTTAGCCTATGGTTACTCTATAGGCTGGCCTATCTAACCAAATGAGATCTTAGAGAAATGAAATATGATAAATAAGGGGTTATGTAAGCCACAAGTCAGCTAGACATATCCTAATACATGTTATAGGTTAAGGGCATAACACTTTTATAGAAGAATGTTTCAATTATTTTCAAGAGATGATCTTATGAAAAGTGAGGGATAGTCATTACTAAACATCTCAATTTGAAAAAGTGACTGTTAAAGGCAAGAGGACAAGAGTGCACTAGGGGATAGATCTACATTGTGAACCTCTTTGCCTAGTGTGGACTTATCTCAAAATGTCAGAAACTTATGAAAAATTCTAGGGATAAATAGGAATGAAATAAAGATGTTTACATACTATTTTCTCAACACTTGTAATATAATGAAGGTTTTTGTAATGTTTTTTGTTATTAACATAACGAAAATACCAAGTAAGGTAAGGATGTCAAGAATAAATTATGATGTTGTGGATTGCACCCTTGATAGGATGTTGAGCTCCTGTCTTCCACGCAGCACAATGGAGACTCCTCTCTTGCTGGTGGGTCTATCAAAATTGAGGGGAGAATCTCTACATAAGGGCTATCTCCCTTTAATGCATCTCTGAGGTCCTAGATTTCCTACTGCTAACAATAGGGGGGATGAAAAGAGAGAAGGATTACTGAAAATAGAACCTAAACTAAATGGTGATACACCCAAAATGGTTGATCTACTTAGCTTTGACATACACTTTACACCAAAAACAAGCTGATATACACTTCATTTGATATGAGAAACTCTTCTGCATCAGTGAGCTAGGGGTCCTCTAGAGATACAGGGAGGAAGAACTACCAGAGGTGTTCTAAGACACACTATGGCAGCCTATTCACATGCATCTATACTCTATTGTGGACAATTCTAGCTGACCTGCAAAAGAAGAACTCATTATACACTAGACATGTTGGAATCATTATATGAAAGCATTAAATAAAATGACTTAACACAAGACAAAACCATAGACATATGCAAAGTGGTGAACTCAAAATGGAGGTAAAAATGCTATGTATTGATTCAAGGTAAAATCGTGTAGGCCTTCGCCAAACAAGCTGAGAGATGCCTTCTCAAATGAGATTTTACAATATATATAGAGAAAGAGGAAGCAATGGCACCCTTTTTTACAAGTGGCCCATGCTGCGTTAAAAAACATTGGGAAGAGGACGTCACTGAAAGAACATGTTGTGTCAGTTGCCAGTCTTGACTTTGGCATTCAAAAATTATTATGAAAGCATGGGCCGCACCCCTTTGTCTAAAAACAAGACCACTTCTTAAAGACATTCACATGGTTTGTCTGCTCATCAATGAAAAATGGGGAAAAATAGGGCATGCCATTCAATGTTCATACTCCTTGATGACCACTTAGCAAAGACTGTTTCAATTGCTGGAATAACTCCTTTGTCGACGCTTCCCTTTTTGCCACTTGGGATATTTTGTCTATATATGCGCTTGACTCCTCGGGCTCCTTTCTCGACAGGCCGCTGAGTTCACTCTCAACTTTTACCTTTTCCCAGCTTTTGTCTTTTCTTGGCCCTTTCGGCCCTCGAGGCTATCTTCTATCAATCTTTGGCTCTTTGGGCTCTTTCCTCAGTGGTCTCTCCCTTTTGGCCTTAAGGCCTTTGAATTCCTTCAGATTCGCGCTCAATCATTTAAATACCAATAGTTATTTCATTGCCGTGAAGTTGACTTTCATGCGCCCATCACCCCTTTAGCAACTCCTTTGGCTTCACTTCCCTTTGGCTTTTTTTAATTCAGCTTGGGCCTTTGGCGTTGAACCCTCCCAAAGGGAAGGTGTCCATTTGAGACCTAGAGAAAGGTCTCCCCTTTGGTAGCTAAGAGTCCCCCACAAGGGCACTTGTCCTTCGGGATCTTTCGGGCTGTCTTGGCCTCTCAAATCCTTTAGACAAATTGTCTGAAGGAATTCCTTTAGACATTTTGTTTGAAGCAATTTCCCTTTATATTTTTCCGCTTATTTTTTCTTGGTCAGGGTTTTCCCTCAGACAAATTCCTTCGGACAATTGTCCTAAAGAATTTGCCTGAACCATTTTGCCGTGGATTTCTTTCTGAAGGTTTTCTTTCGTTTGGTTTTTTTACCTTGTGAATTTCTTCAAACAAAATGTCTGAAAGAATTTCTTTGGGCATTTTGTCTGAAGTAATTCATCCTTGCTTTTCACAGATTTTCTTTAGACAAAAAGTTCGAAGAAATCCATTGCATCTTTCCCTTAAGAATTTCCTTCCAACAGAAAGTCCAAAGGAATTCTTTGCATTGTTCTTTCCTTTTGAAGGAAACTTACCCTCCACAAAGGTACTTTGGGTCTTGAACAACCCCTTTGGAACTGCTGATTTGGTCCTGTCGCTGACTAAAGTGCCCTCTGAAGAAAATCTATTGCCCCTTTTGCGAATTGTGTAGGCCATTTCGGGCCTTTTAGCCATGGCTTTAAACCTTTCAATTGAACTTGAACCATTTTCTGGATTTTAATGGTTCAACGGTTCAATGGTTCAATACTTTGTGTTCTGCAAGGAGTCATGTCCATTCAATTCCCTTGTGAATTAGATGTATCATTGAAACGACTGCTTGAACCAACCTATTGAAACAACTCGTTGAACCAACTTTTCCAACCTTTTAGGAAATGTGCCTTCAACTTTTGGTAATTTTCTTTGTGAAAACTCACCTTTTTCCGCCTTGTTCACTTTCCTGAAGGTGCTTGCTACCTTCTGCAAGGGCCCTTTGCCTTTGGAGCCTATTGAAAGACTTGCATCCCTTTAGAACCGACCCATTCCCTTTACCAAAAAATCTGTGCAATTTGCTGCCCAAAGCAAAATAAGCCCCACATCAAGCCAAGAACCTACAGGGCTTAGATCTTTCAACTTTTCATAAGAACAAGACTTATTTCAAAGGGAAATCGAGCATTTGCAAAAAGTGGGTACATGACTAAACTGACGGTTCATAACAATAGGGAAAGAAGGGGACCGACTTTTGCCCTGCAGGACCAAAATGGTCAATATAAATATTATCAAGCATTTATTGATTAAATTTTGTGTCTACAAAATGATACAAATTTTATTGAACTCTACTTTAAATGCTTGAAATAAGCACTCTTGCACTTTCACAATAGATTCCTTTAATTCATATAATGTGCATTTATTATAAAAATAATGTCTTATATGCATTAATATACTTGTGTATTTATAGAATTTTCAAATTCAAATTAGGCCCTAATGGTGTGCAAGCCAACATACAACATATGGGAAAGGATGATAAAGCAAGAACACAATGCACATGTACCCAAAACAATGGTCACAAATGCCTACTACGATTATGAAGCAGTGTATGATTATAAGCAAAAGCCAAAAATAAAAAAATAGGGAGGGGAGGAGAGAGAAGAATGAGAGGAAAAAAGACAAGAGGATGATTGAGAATACAAGTAAAAGATGTGATCAAGAACCTAATATAATTTGATAATTAAAAAACACACAAGTACTCTAGAGTAATGCAAATCTACAACTAATAACTAATCATACCAAGATTAGGTGTCTAATATATAACTCATTAAAATCAGTTTACCCAACAATGTTGTTAGTTATAAACTACTAAAATCATTTTATATAATTTTAAAAAACTTCTTAACATTCTAAGCTCATTCTATGATACTCATGATTTACATGTGAACTTGAGTAAAACAAAGGTCATGATTTTCAACACAATTAAGAAAAAAACACAAGAAACTAATCTCATTTATAAAGGAAGTTTTGTTGAAGTGGTTTTCTCTTTTACTTACTTCTTTGTGCCTTTCAAAGGACCTCCCTTCAATATGCTCATTGATGCACAAGAGAGATTATACAAGAGGTAAATTGTGCTTAGTACACTCGAGAGAAAATGTTTCTAGCTCTAGTATCAAGATGTCAAAGAAAATTTGTGTATGTTCCAAACTTTAGTATCACCAACAATATTGTATGATTGTGAGATTTGGAGACATGGACTTCGTGGTACCAATTAGGAACATGTTGATAGAGTTCTTATTTAGAGAAGTCCATCTAAAAAACATAATATCTTGGGCATATTGTGGAGTTTGGAAACCTTTTTTCCCTCAAAAATATATTTTTTAGCTCAACAGAGTGGTGCAACTAGATTGAGGTCATCTATCGCCAATCAACGAAAAATATTTTGAAAAAAATAATATAATGATTAATCAATATAATATTAAAATTTTGATAAGTACCTCAAAATTGATATCTCTTGATATCTTTTCAGAAAATTGTATTTAAAATCTATGTACTAGTATTTATTACACACATATATATAAGACCGTAACCAATTCCTATCATATATATATGGGAATTAGTTACAATCTTTCATTATTCCCATTCAAAGTTAGAATTCTACTCCAGTAATTATCAAGTTATTTTCATGATTTATTTCTCAATACTTACAGCAATTATATTTATGATTCACGATAAAATCCATTCTAACCTCTACTCTTTTCGATAAAATCCAACCGAAATAAGAAAGATCATTACAAATGCAAACTTATTCAACGGATTATCGATTATAATTCCAACCACACTCTTAACATAAATATGATATAATTGTACCTTTTTCAGTGAGCAATTTTCCTTTTTTTTTGGGCGGTGCTGTTCCAATTTTGGAAAACGAGCCGTCTCCTTTGTTTAGATATAAAAAGACGGCCACCAAAGATGTAAATGCATTACGATATTTCTAATTACGGGGAAAAGAGTGCCGTTAAATATTGTTGAAAAATATTGGTTTGACCTTGGACTGTAATGTGGACCTTAGAATCAAAATCTGCTGCTTGCGCGTATCATTAAATTCAATTACGTGTGTACGCAACGGCACCGACTGAGGACCGTCCATTTTGGCACACCCACTTTATTAAGGGTCGGCGTGGTCAAAACTTGAAGGGGGAATGATTTGCATTGCACCTCGGGAACAATGAACTTTTGGTGTATTAATCAAAATATAATTTGACCTAAGGGCCCACGACATCGAATCCTGTAAGCTCATTTCATTTGAAAAACGGGTGTTACACTTGTGGGCCCACAGTTAGGCCGTAAAGGGATTTGATTTGTTTTTATATATTTTCTTGGTTTCGTATTCTTCTTTAGTCTTTACTATTTGTTGAAAGTCATTTTTATAATCATTCACTCTTAACCTTTTCTTAATATGATTTCTCACCTTTTGCTACTCCTTAAATGGATGTAGGGAAAAAAATCTTATTTTGCCTAAATTATTATAATTATATTTAAAATTTAATCTGATTTCTCACCTTTTACTACTCCTTAAATAAATAATTTTTTTATTTTTTATAAAATTTAAAATTTAACATCTAAAAAATTAAAAGATATTCTTTCACATATTTTCATAAAAATATTTTATTTATATTATTATAATAATTACATATTCATTTGAAAAGTGACAAATTTAATAATATTTATATAATCATTTAATATAATAATTATTTGTTTGATTGTTTATTGAAAGCTTATTTTTGATATGATTAAATTGATAAATTTATTTTTTTTAAACCAACATGTATCGTTATAATTTCATTTCTCTTGATAGTGACCACTATAATAATAACTATTACTGAAAGTCACTACCTACATCTATTGGCACCGTATAAAAGATTATATAAATTTTAATTTTACACTACCAAGTTAATCATTTAATTACACATTAATTGTATTTATTGTTTGTCTTCTTTTATTATTCTAAAATTCCAACTATTTTTTTTTTTATAATTTATGAATCATTGTTGTACATGGTGATCTTAAGCTAAGAGTCAAGCACTGAGGGGTATCCATTCCGCCAAAATCGTCCGGAGCACGATCCCAAAGTCGTCCCTTATCATATGTTAGGTTTAGCTAGCAGCAAGAATTGATCCCTAGTAGACTCTTTGTGAACCAAACAACTTCCCAACTTGAACCAACAACCGTTCACCATTGAACCAGCCATTATTTACTTTTATTATAATTATACTTATTAATCTATAGCTTTCAAAATTCTAAATATTCTTTGACTTTTATTAAAAAAAAATTCATATATTTATTGCTCTGAAACAAACTTAATAAACTTGAGCTCCATGATGACCGATGAACACTTACAAATTAGTTAAATTGACAAATTAGTTAAATTGACAAATTAGTTAAATTGACAAATTATCTAACCTTGGCTTAATGGAATTTCTCAAGTCTATAATCTCTAAATAATTTCAACTAATGTGCGTGTACGTACATATATAAACTAGTTAAAATTATTTTAGAGACTATAGACTTGAGAAAGTCTATAATCTCTAAAATAATTTCAACGAGTATAAAACATATACTTACCACCAACATTGAAGTTTAAACTACTCATTAAAGTTTTATATTTTATGTCATAATTATCCAATAATTTTAATTTGTATCAAGGATAATGTACTTGCACTTATATTGCATTACAAATATAAATAAAAAATAGTAAATTATGTACGTATAATTTTTAAAATTATAAGGCATTTATTATGGCTTATTTACATATTACAAATAAATATTATTAATGTTGGGCAACTTAACCACATGTTCTATTTAAAACATTGAGCACAGAGCAATAAAAAATTGACACATTTATGTTAAGTATATGCTTACAAACTAGATTTAATTAATTTAATTCTCTACAATTCAATAGAAAATATTAAGAAAACACAATCATCATTTGTAGCAAACTTATTATTTAGGCAACACCTCTGTTTGTCTACAAACTAAATTTAATTAATTGAATTCTCTACAATTCAATAGAAAATATTAAGAAAACACAATCACTATTTGCAACGTTTATTATTTAGTCCACACATACCTATTAAGTATATTTCTACAAACTAGATTTAATTAATTTTAATTCTCTACAATTCAATAAAAAATATTAAAAAAACACAATCATCATTTGCAACATTTATTGTTTAGCCCACACCCTCTCTAAAATCATCTTTATATCTTTATCTATTTCAATTTCCTATTTAAAAAATATGGATTTACTTTTTAATCATAATTCAAAACATATAATTAAAAAGTAGACATATAATTAAATTTATTTTAATTTTAACATAATAACTTGAAATCACATTAATGATTTAATTTAATAAAAATAATTAATCATAATTTTTTTAATTGATGGATCACAATTAATAATCCAAAACATATAATTAAAAATAAACATATAATTAATTTAAAAATATTTATTTTAATTTTATCATAATAACTTGAAATGATAGTAAACATGTAATTCAATAAAAAATTATAAATAAATTAGTTCATAAACGAATATAGTATAATTTTTATTTTAAATGCACAACCTGTGCAGTCCCTATATTAACCTGTTATTGTTAGTATTGGACAATAATAAATATTAAAGTACAGCCAGCCGTTCAAATTTGATTCCTGGCAAACCAGGTTAAAAATCAAAAGTCGACTAGTCACGAAGTGTCCTGTAAAACTGAGGTAGAACAGCTACGCTACGTTCGTTTGCATGTGCTTCGTTGGGTCCCACAGCCCGCAAATTAATATCTACGTGTCTGCCGTGGAGCATGCGACGCACGCACAGCGACGGAAACACGGTGTGGGCCCGGTCCCTGTCAGACGCGCATGTGAGGCCAGGACACGGGTCCACGTCACGGCGTGGCGGTCGCTGGGTCTTCCGGGGCAAACAAAAAGAGTTTGCCTCGTCCGCCGACACGTCATCTCCCTCGTCCTTGCTGTCCGCCGACATGAAGCCTACAGGGACCACGGAGTCGGTGGGTCCCACCGGTACTATGATGCGGGAGTCCCGATGTATTGACGGCGGGGCGGGGCCCATTTGTGTGGGTAGAAAGAACTGTGTGTCTAACAGTACCCGCTGTGTACGCCCATGTGGTGAGTGTCACATGATGCCCATGCATCGCGTATGATATTCACATGTCCTTGTTGCTTTGAGAGGACCCTAACCCTAACAGGTTTTGGAAGGGAATATTAACTGTAGGAACCCTTTCGTTTTTTTTCCTCCTTATGTTTTTGTCTCTACCCACCACTGGATTCGTTTTGTTCTCATTGGGTCACCCTGTTGCCTGCTATTTTAGATGCAGCTAAGAACCCCCCCACACAAACTTTGCTATGAGTAGTCCATGTAAAGCTTTGAAATTGAAAGTGACTTTTAGGAGTGGATCGATTATTAGGTGGACCGAAATGGATGTTTCTGTTGCAAATGCCTCCAAGCAAGGGAGAGCGATTTTTGTCGACTTTAAATGTGGACTATATCAAATCTAAACTTGAAAATATGATTGGCTTGGAGTTGGGTCAAGTCCACATGGCTAACAATTATGGGATAAGGGTCATTGAAAGTGTTAGATGTTTTAAAACTTTTTTAATGGAAGAAAAAGGTTATGTAAGAATCTCAAAGCGATTGATTAGATTCATTACGCCTTTTTTATGTTGATAACTATTTTTTCATTGAGAATTATTTGTTGAGAGAGTATTATATCAATATGAAGTGCTCATCATCTAGATTGTTCTTCCTTTTACCTTTGTATAATAATAATAATAATAATAATAATAATAATAATAATAATAATAATAATAATAATAATAATAAATGTTCTATCAATTTACTAAGTCTCTCTGTCAGTTTATAAATACATATAATAATAATAATAATAAATATTCTTTCAATCAAACAATGTACATTGACATATTTCTATCTTTCCAATCTCTCTCCATTTGTTGGTTGCTTTGATTCCCAAGAACTTCCCATTGCTTTTTTCAAATTCATCATACTTTGTGGTTGCTAATAGTGTTGTGCCAACTGGAGTAATAGGTTTTGTTGGTTCTATTGCCATTGAAGACATCAAATCTCTTGATTGCAATTGTAACGTTTTCTTTTGTTGTTGTGACCTTCTACACTTCCATCTTATATCTGAAATTCCTTTATATGTGGGCATGTAACAATTTTCACTAGGCCTTTTGGAACCACACAAAACACAACCGCTTCATTGGCATATTTTTTTCATTTATAAAAGGAACCTGGTAATTGCTGATTACAACAATCAAGAGCTCTCGTGTCCTTTTTAAACGAGTGGATTTCACAACCTTTTTCTTATGCACCAATTTTCTTTAAAAGGGCCATGATGGGCACCAAAGGGAGCAAGGGACGACCTAGACAAGGGATGGACAACACAAGAACTTGTCCAAACTGGGTGCATGTAGTTATAATGTTGATCAAATTGGTAACCATTTTATGCAACAAAAAATTGAAATTATAAGCATTGAGGAGAAAACCATGGTATTTAAGGGTTAACTCTAGTTTAATGATCACTTTTTGGATTTTTTTAACTTATGAGTGTTTAGAGAGATAGACCATGTTATTGACTTTGATTTAAACATATTTTATGCCATAGACCACCTTGTATTTCAATTTGACACTCATCACCAATGTTGTTAGAGCATGGGTGTCCGTGCAATCTCCATTAATAATGTAATAGGCTTGGGTTATGTGCAACTTCACCTTCGTGCTCTCCTCCATTTATATGATGCCATATAACACAATTTCACTCTAGGTATGTTTATATATGATTTGTATTAAATTTAGTTTCAACAATTCCATTTCAGAGCTTTATCTAATTTCTTTAATTCCTTTTTCCCTCGACGTTTTGCCTATAATACTTTTGTTTCAGTGAGCCAGTTTTATGTTGCTCGCAAGTGGTTTCGTGTCGGCCAAGATTGTTTGTCAAAGATTGTAAGAGAACCATGGATGGTTTTGAAAAAATAATAGATTTGGGTTATTTACATGCCTTCTAAGATCACACTTTTAGCCATTAGATTTTCTACTCAATTGTTTTTTATTATAGTTAGATCTTAGAAAATTGCTTTTGCCTTTGTTTGATAGTTGTGTTATTCCTTGTATAGTTGAAAGGCTAGGGTTTTGAAAAACCATTTTCTGTCCTTTTTTCGTAGGTTTGTAGTTCTTATTGTAGTTTGAAAGCAAGGCTTCACATAAACCACTTTGGTTCAATTTTTCAGTTTTGCTCTTTTATTGTACAATTCAATTCAAACACTGGATCTTTAGATAATCACCTTTAGATCTTGTTGATTTTGGAGCTAGTTGTTTTGCGGACTGAATGCAAAAATTTGATATGATTGAAGAAGTGTATTATCTATGGAGTGTTAAATTTGATGGCTTTGTGACCGTATTATCACTTTTATTGTCATAATAAACCAAAAAAAATTCAAAAAAAAAAAGTTCTTACGCTAAATGTATATTTAAGCCCACAATATTTTCGTTAATCAAGAATAGTTTAAACATTTGAAAAATAATTTTAAATATGTAATTATCAATGTGATTGGTAGATGTAAAGCCATACTCAACAATGTTTTCAAGCATCCTCCTAATGTTTGTTAAAATGGGAACATTGGAATAAAAGCTATATATATCCAAATATAAAATGAGAGATTTGAAATAATGTATAGAGATATTTTAAAAATATACATTGTCCTTGTGTGTGTTAAAATGGTAACTTTATAATAGGGTATAAATATCAATAAAAAATATAACCAAAATAAATGAAAGCAATTTCTTCATGAGATGCTACATTTTCCATTGCCCTAATATAATTATATACAATATTGGATGTATATCTAAAGTACACTATTTGTTTGAAAATAATGTCTCAATTAAATGCAAATAAAATTAAAAACCAAAATCAACAACAATTTGAAATAATTTCCAAAACTATAATAAAACATCACCTCGTATTTTCATTCACTGGAATAATAAGTAACATAAATAATATAAACATTCTAAGAAATACAAGTGCATTATTGAGTTTAACATTTCAAGAAGTAAAAATGCTCACTAAATTTAAGGCTGTGATTGCACCAAAATACCTTATCCATCTTAATTTTATTTTGTTTTTATAGTTAAGTCAATGGTAGTATGTTAATGGATAGTTGCATCTATATGTTTTTCATAACATTTTATACAAATATTTTGGATACTCAATTGGATAAACATCATGTTGGTGTTATAGATTTGCACCCTAGCTGAGCTAAAGCTTGTTCAAGTCTTTTACTCAAATCTAGTCCGGTATGGGACTGATCCTAGGTTGTGGGTATCTTAATAATGGATCAAACCTCTGGAAAAGGTCGACTTCCTTTTGGATCTATCACCTAATCTAAACCTAAACTAGCACTTGCTTGCAAAAGGGAGAGAGATTTTGATAATAACTTATAAAGCATGTAAAAAATGTGATACACCAATGATTTGATCACTTAAACTCACACAATACACATTATGAGATACTTTCAAGACCAAGGAATATCAATCTCACATAGATATTTTAGAATAAGGCATTAATCAATTATTAAATTAGCAAGATAGGGAAATTATCCAATTTCAAGCTAGATAATAAACTGTAAATTACACTTATAATGACCTATGAGAACTACTAAGCACTTCTTGAAGGTGAAAAAAACTCAGACATAAGCAAGGAACATACATTCACTTAACCACAATACATGAATTCATAAAATACACTTCAATCCATCTTAGAAAATGATGGAATTCAATCTTTATTGCTTCAAAAGGTGTTACATTACAAATTTTAATAGAGTCTGGTCATACCAAAAAGATGGATATGGTATTAAGGCTTGGAATCCTATATTTATGGAAAAGAGAAGGAGAGAGAGAAAACTGAGCTGATAGAAAACATTGAATGAGGCCCAATTGATCTTAATGGATTAACATTCTCAAGGAGGCTAAGTCATGGTCTTATCAGGAAAGAAGGTCTTGTAAAATAATTGAATGCTCCATTGATCTTTATCCATCCACCAAGTGTCCTCCTTGGAAATCTAGGTCATTATCTAATGATCTACTAATGAGGACTATGTCTTGGAATTGGTAAAAGTATGCCACATCTGCCTTAGGTGTCCAACTGTACCTACTCATTGAAAAAATAACCCTACCAATAGGTGAGACACTTATCCATAATCATATTTATGTCTGTATTAGTTCCAAATCAACCCTGGGTCCATTTTATAGACAAAAAACCAATCTTAGATCATTGGTTTTCCCACAGTCATGATATTCATAGAAAACTTGCAAACTATTTTGAGTTTGCTTCGCAATCACTAGTCTATCTTCATTCTCTGTATTAGGCCCAAAAGACCTACTTTACCTATATGGAACTCTGTTGGTAATGCTTGCTCCCTAAAATGTGACTCCTAGTTCAACCCTGGGTTACCTTTGAGCTTGGTTCCTTGACATTTGCTTTGCCTAGGTCTAAAATGCCTTATCGACTTTTATTGAAATGTCCCAGGACTGCCTTTATTTATTAGCTATTGATTGCCAAATCAAACCATTTACATTATGCCCAACTATCTTTATGCTTATCGGTCGCATATATATGCTGACTTATTAACTTTACTTGCACCATTAGTTCTAGATGTATGAATTCACGTGAGCCTTTGATCTTCTACCAAGATCCACTAAATTTTGACACTTATCCTCTTTATATTCATCATCAAGGTCCTCTAACCCTTTTTGACTTATCTCACTCTGTGGATCTTGATGTATGATTAAATGCACTCCATTGATCTTCTAGGGACCCATTAACACTATCAAGATGCGTCACTCTATTGGATCAAGGTGTATGACTGAACGTGAACCATTTATCTTGGACTTATTTGAAACCCCAATAGCTACTTTACAATGTTTAAATTTGATGTTTGTGTGAATGCCATTTGACGTCCCCAAAAACGTATTTGATGTTTCACAGACTGTCAAATTTAAGCTCCAATGGATTTTTGCTCAAGTTAATTTGACTCTTACATGAATGTCTCCCATTATTTGACTCACTTTGGATATTTATATCTTGAAGTGCAAGAATCAGGGAGGGACCTAATTTGTTGGAGATGTTCTTGATGTCAAAATGATTCTGCCCACTTGATCCGTTGGTTGTGCAAGCTTTCTAAATGGAGATAAAAATTATCAAACAAGTTAGTCTATGTCTTTGCATGATGTTTGCATGAATGTATCCCATTTGACCATTTGAATCTCAATGGCTTCACTGAGGCTTGAATTTGACACTAGAGCAACCATCTTATTTTACATGACCAACTTTGGAACTCTATAACCTAAGCTAAGAAGCTCACGCAGACTTGAAACTTGTAGGATATTTTCTTGGTATGTAGAACTACAATTGTGATTGATCTGCTAGTTGTGTGAGGCTTTCTAAGTAAAGATAAAAATTGCACAAGTGGACTGGTCCATTTGCTCCTATGTGACATCATAGGGATGGTCTAGCTCTTAAACTTGGCATAATCCATCTTTTTCTCAATCTTTCAAGGCTATGATGATCTCTTAAACCTTATGCAACTTGGTTCATGTTCCTGGACACCGTGTAAACTGCTTAAACCCTTCACCTATAATTGTAGACCTATCCCTTGATGATCAACCATATCACACTTTAAGATTGCTTAAAGTGCTTCAAAAGATTTGTAAAAGCTATATGATCTCCACTTGAGGTCTATCTACTCCTTGTGACATTGGATCATTCTTCAATTAGGATCCTATTCCTTCAATTGGACTCTTGGACTAGGTAGATTCTTGGCATGTAGACCAAATTTGGTCAACGTATTTAGCAACTTGATTGGGCAGCATGCTTGCTATGCTGAGAACTCAGATCATTTTTATGACTTTTGGATCATTCATATGATGCATGGAACATTTACATGAATTCTAACTCATAACAAATAATACATTTGTTCCATGACTATAATAAATCTCTTGACTGAAAAGATAAAGGATTCCAACATACAGGGAAGTAATAGACTTGAAAGGGAAACTAATATAATAAAACAAAGGCAAATAACCTACTAAAATTTTTTGCAAATAAAAGCACTTATTTGGGACAAACATAAAGGAAACTAATGTGTTAGAAAAACACTTAGATAAAAAACAAAAAAAAACTATGTATAGGGAAATTAGCTTCCTTAATAACAGTGCTTTAGATGTATCCCATTGACTGGGAAAGGAAGCTCTTCACCATTTATCCTTGTGAGTTAAAAAGCATTTTGGGACTTGAAGTTGGAGACTGTATATGGACCACTCCAGAGAAAATCAATTTTTGTTTGCCTTCTTGGGTTAGCTCTGTCCTCATTCCACTTGAGGACCAAATCTCCTTCTTGAAAACTTTTTGAAGAAGTTCCTTTGTCAAATGATCTCTTTACCATTGCTTGATGGGCCTCCATGGCCAACATGGACTAATGCCTTGTCTCCTCTATCTCCATGAGCTCAACATATCTTATTTTCATTGGCTCATTCTCCAAAAGCTCAAGTTGATGCATTAATTCCAAAGCAGGGAATTCAAGAGAAATAGACATTCTTGCTTCCTTACCATATATTAACTTGTGTGGAGAATTGGCTAGCTATGGACATTTTATAGGTGATCATGTCTGACCACAAAGATGACTTCATTTTGAGATGTCATGACCTCTGATTGTCTTCAACAGTCTTCCTGATGATCTTCAATAAATTCTTGTTAGTGGACTCAGCAAAGCCATTACCTTGTGGATCATAGTTTGATGAGGTATTGAGGAAAACATTATGTTGAAATGCCTATTAGCTAATCTTAGATCTTACAAAATCCATAACATTATCATAAATTATGGTTGAAGGGACCCCAAATCTGGTAAGCAAACTTTCATAGAAGTCCAAAACATTGGTTTCATTGGCTTATTTTAACGCCACTGCCTCTGTCCATTTGGTAAAATAATTTGTGGTAGTTAGGATCCTATTGTGTCTTAAGCTTGAAGGGGGATTAATAAGACCAATAAATTCTAATCCCCAATGGATAAAGGGTTGATTTATTGAAATTGGTTGGAGAGGTAAGGTTGTCAACTTCACCTTTCCAACAAACATATCACATTGTCTGCATTTTATGACACATGCATGACAATCACCAGATAGACTTGGTCAATAATACCCACCTCTTATGATCTTGTGGGCTATGATCCTTGTTTAATAATTTCCACCATATCCATCATGAAATTGATCAATTAACTTCTATGTTTGACCTGGTTCTATGCATCTTAGCAATATGCCATTGAGATCCTTTTTGAACAACACATTATCAATAGAAGAAAATGAATTAACTTTGATATAAAATATCTCCTTTTTTAAGGGGTTAGATGAGAAGGATAAATACCATTCTATATATATCTTACCATATATTGGAACCAGATGGAAAGTGAGGCCTGACCACTTGCAACTTCTTGATCATTTGACACCATAACCAGTTCATTAGTCTCTTACAAGTCTTGGGCTAGATGTTCACAAATTCCTTTGCCTCTAACCAACTTTGTGACCTTGATCTTAATATCATATTCCATGACCTTGGTTATCCAACCAACTCTTTTTTCTTTTATATCTTTATTCAGAAGAAAATCTTTGACACTTGGATGTGCAACCATCAAATATATCTTATTATTGGACAACAAGTACCTAAACATTTTAAGGGACCTTATGACTGAAAGCACATGCTTCTCAACAAAATAATACCTTGTTTCATATTCTTCTAAGCATTGAATAAAGAAGGCTATTGGATATTCTAAAGTCTATTTATTCTATTGTATGAGATACTTGAAATTATGTCTATGTTAGCATAGGTGTATAAATATAAATCTTTTGTGAAGTTAGGGTTCAGGAATGTAGGAGTATTGACTATAAATTTCTTGATCTCCTCAAAACTTCTTACTCCTTTGGACCAACTAAAACTCTAACCCCTATTTAGCATAGCTTTAAGTGGCCTAGCTAAAGTAGCAAAATTTAAGATGTATCTCCTTATGAAATTAATTTTGCCTAAAAATCTTTGCAAGGATTTCTTATGCTTAGGCAATGAAAGTGCAAGAATTGACTCCATCTTATCAGGATCTATACTTTACCATATTTTGAAATTACATGTCCAAGAAGCCTACCTTCATGAATAGAGAAAACACACTTTATTCGATTCAAAGACACTCCAAATTCCATGCACCTTTCAAACACTTGTTTGAGGTGAATCATATGCTCATCTACACTATTATAGAATACTATTATGTCATCCAAATAAATAAGAATAAACTTGTTGAGGAGACCTTGAAATGCCATGTCCATGGCTTTATGAAAAGTGGCTCCAACATTGGATAAACCAAAAGACATCTTTTTTTATGCAAATGCCCCCCACATTATGGTGAAGGCTATTTTGAATTGGTATTCTTCTTTTTCCAAAATCTAGTTATATCCACTATAGCCATCTAATAAGGAGAACCTTTCTGAACCTACAACTAGTTGTAAAATCTATTTCAGTGATGGCAACAGATAGTGGTCTTTAAGAGAGACCTTGTTTAGGTCATGAAAGTCAACACATAGACTTATTTTAGCATTATTTTTCTATACTGGAACAAGGTTTTCCACCCAAGTTGAGTGCTTAATTGGAAATATTATAACTTACTCAATGAGCTTATGTATTTTAGTTCTCATCAAAGGTTCAATCTTTAGATTAATAGGCATTTATCTTTGTTTGACTGGCCTAGTCTCATCCTCTAACTCAATGGTATGTTGAGATAAACTTGGATCAAATCCTTTAGGTTCATTATACTACCATGCAAAAACATCTGCAAAACTTGAACATAGCTCAATAAAAGTTTCTTTCTCTGAAGATGTGCAAACTTTGCCCAGCTTTAAATTCTTGCCAATGACAATCTCCACATTTGTATAATGTTCTTCCTTGGTTGATAAAGAAAACTTTTCTTTTCTCAATTAATAATCTCTACTAAATTTATTTTCAAGGGTGACCAACCCTTTAGGCAACTTATTTATCTTCAATTACACAATCTGGTCACCATACTATTACAAATTCTTGTCTTGGTTATTTGAGGAGAACTCAACTTCCTCTTGTAATAATCTAACAATCTAACTATCATCTTCAAATACTTGCCAATTTTCATGGTTGTCTAGGATAGAAAGTCTCACAACTACCTTGATGTGTGATTGAACTTTTTCATTTTTTATGTCATTTGGGATACAAAATTGTGATCTAATGGCAACCAACCTATCTGCATACTTGTTCTTATTTTTTTATATGGCTTGAATATTGAAATCTTGAAAGTCTTAAACTAGGTCCCATAATATATGCTTAGAGGACCTAAGTAGTGGGTTTTTGTAAATATTAAGTCCCTTTACTTGGTGAAGTACCAGTTTACTATCTCTAAAAAATTATAAAGAATTGACCTTCATTTTTCTTTCCCATTGCAAACCATGCACAAGTGCTTCATATTCAATAACATTATTGGAAAAACCAAAATAAAACTTGAGAGAAGAGAAATACCTTTGATTAGATGTATAAATTAACATCATTCTAGATATAGTACCATGTTTGTTCCTGGATCCATCAAAATATAGTTTCCATAGTCCATCACTAGACTGATCATCTTTCATCAATGTTTAAATTGGTGCATCATTTTCATGAAGACAATAGAAACCAAGTCCCTCTTATTTAATTAACTTTTAGGGACAATGTCCATGCAAATTAGAGGCCCATTCATCAAGAATTTTTTTTGGGACTCCATCTACAGGTGATTTTCCACCTCATTATTTTCTAGTACCTTATCTGAGATAACACAATTAGTGTTCACCATACTTGGCATATATGGCTCCAAATGAAATATTGTAATAGGTTTAGAACATATTGTTATCTTAGTACCATACTTGGTCTTGAACAATAAATAGGTCCAATCAGATGACAAATATCCTCCAATCTTTGAAGTAAAGTCTCTTGATAGACACATGGAAAATTAGGGAAACAAGTCCACTACAACTACATCTTGCTAAATAATAACACTGGGGCAAGCATGTAATGTCATTTTTAGATCTTTTATTATGCCTACTATCTTTGTTGGTGACCCATATAATTACAATACTCCTTTGGTAATTGGCTCATAGATAAGACCAAGCTTGTCTATAATTTATTTGGGCATGACAATGTTGTTAGCTCCAATATCTACCATATAATTATGGACTAAATAGTCACCAACTATCAAAGAGAGATAAAAGGGGGGGGGGTTTGTTTGATTTAACATTGGATTTGTCTACCTTTATCATATTATGTATTTGCTGATCAGGTTACTTGATTTGTTGGTTTAAATTGGCTAAGACAACTCTTTGTTTCTCAATTGTTCTTTAGATACCTTAAGATATGAAAGCTCTTGAATAAGCATGTCCTTTTGCCTTGAAATGACAAGGAAATCCCACATGATAATTATAACAGTTGATTTATTCATTTGATCTATTATGTTGAATGAGGTTCCACTGACCTTTGGCTACAACTTTTGAGCCACTGGTTGTTCTCTAGTTAGAGGCATTTGGGAAATCTTCACTGTCTCTGTATTCTAAATCTTCTATACTATAGGAAAAACAACTCGATCTTTAACACTTTTAGAAACAAAATTAGGAACAATAGAAGTATTTCTCACATTTTGAGCTTCCTCAATTGCTCTTCTTTTATCTCTAGTTAGAGCTACCACTTGACCATTTGTGTTGCTAGTTTCACCAACTTGGTTGAATTCAATATGATCATCCAATTCCAATTAACATTAATAACATCAGATTACCCTAGAATTTGTTGAGATTATCCTTAGAATTCCATATTCATGTGTTGATATTGACCACCTTGAAGAGATAACTCTTCTTGTGTCATTTGTGGCATAGTAATATCTTGTGATACAAAGGCTTGAATTTGAGTGTCATTTGGATTGGAAGGCTGCCAACCTAGATCTTGCATCAAATTATTTTGAAGAATAATAAATTTTGAATTGGAAGGTACTTTGGAATCAAGGGTTGCATATGGCTTAGTTTGGGTTATGGCTCCTTGATTTTGATAAGGTTGCCTATTGTCCTTGAAACCTTGATAAGGGGATAATTAGTTATTGAAGGACTGATAAGTATTCTAGTTTTACTACTGATAAGGTCTACTTTGGTACTTTTATCTCTTATGTTGAACAATCTCATTTCCAAAATCTTGTAACATGCTTTTTAGGTCACCAATCTCACTAGATTGATTAGGAGGGTCTACAACTTAGACTTTTGGAGATGCAATAAGAGATATACATGGAATCTAGGGAACTTGAGGAGGAGGAATAGGTTGCAATTCTAGGAATATGGGCATTAGAGGCCTTAGAGCAAGTTTACCAGCTTGTATTAAGTTATTTTCTACCCTTATATCAATTTCATAGGCATTTGGCAAGGTATTACCACCTATAGACTATATCATGACACTTATATCAAAATTAAGGGCCTTAAGATAGTACAAAAATGCATACTCTAGATGGTCTAACCAATGTAGAGATTCTAGTCCATTCCTTTTGAAATTTGAGGTTAAAATTAGACATAAACTCATGGGGGTACCTTTGTATGGTAGTTATTTGTTCAACCAAAGATAGATGATCAAAATTGTCTTCAAATTGCCTAACTAAAGCTACACCTAAATCATCCCAAGTAGCAATGGAGGTTAAAGGGAGGTTCCTATACCATTGTAATGTTGTTCCTTTAAAGGAGGCAACAAAAAATATGATAGCCATATTATCTTGAGTATCATTATGAACAAAACATAGATTGGCAACATCTTGGATATGCTCAATAGCAATAGTTTTATCCTATTCTCTTGAGAAAAAAAGGATACTTTTTAGAGCAGACATAGGGATATCATCATATTAGACTAAATTCATGGAACTACCCCTATTAAATGGGACAAACACTTGATTCCTAATAACCATTTAGGCAAAAATGATTTGGTTTATGGGGAGAATAGAATGGACTAAAACAATAGAATGACTAGGGGATGAATGCTTCTTTTGAGGATAAGGTTTTGTATTGTTGAATCTTGATTTTTATAAGTATAAGGTAATTCAATATGTTCAAAAGGAGTACCTTTACTTGATGATCTTGTTGTAACCTTTGACATGAAAACATTGTCTGGAAGATGCTATAAACTTTTCAACTTGAAGGATTTTTAACTTTTGATGATGGTAGATGTCTCATCTTTTTTCAATTTCTTCTTCTCAATCTTAAAACTTCAATTATGCCAAAGAAGATAGTACCATCGGGTGTGCCAAAACTGATAGTGTTCTAGATTTACACCCTAGTTGAGTAGAAGATTGTTTAAGTTTTTTACTCAAATCTAGTCCAATATAGGACTGATCCTAGGCCATGGGTATCTTAATAATGGATTAGACCTCCAGAGAAGGTTGAATTCCTTCTGGATCTATCACCTAGACTAAAATTAAATTAGCACTTGCTTGGAAAAGGGAGAGATATTTTGATAATAACTCATAAAACATGTAAAAGAGGTGATACACCAATGATTTGATCACTCAAACTCACATAATACACATTATGAGATACTTTCAAAACCAAGGAATATCAATCTCACATAAATATTTTAGAATAAGGCATTAATTAGTTATCAAATTAGCAAGAGAGGGTAAATATCTAATTTCAAACTAGACAATAAAATGTAAATTACACTTATAATGACCTATGAGAACTACTAAGCACTTATTGAAGGTGAGAAAAACTCAAACATAAGAAAGGAACATATATTCACTTAACCACAGTACATAAATTCATGGAACTCACTTCAATCCAACTTAGAAAATGAAGGAATTTAATAATTATTGCTTCAAAAGGTGTTACGGTACAAATTTTAATAGATTTTGGTCATACCAAAAAGAATGATCCAATATTAAGGCTTGGAAGCTTTATTTATAGAAAAGAAAAGGAGAGAGAGAAAATTGAGCTAATAGAAAACATTGAATGAGGCCCAATTGCTCTTGATGGATTAGCATTATCGAGGATGCTGTGTCATGGTCTTATCAAAAAATAAGGTCCTATAAAAAAAATGAATGCTTCATTGATCTTTATTCATCCACTAGGTATCCTTGTTGGAACTCTAGGTCATTATCTAATGATTCGTTGATGAGGACTACGTCTTGGAGTTGGTATAATTATGCCACATCTGCTTTGGGTGGCCAATATACCTACTTATTTAAAAAATGACCCTACTGATAAGTAAGATGCTTATCCATGATCATATTTACATCTGTATTAGTTCCAACTCAAACCTGGGTCTATTTTATAGATAGAAAACCAATCTCAAATCATTAGTTTTCACATAGTCATGATATTCATAAAAAACTTACAAATTATTTTGACTTTGATTCACAATCACTGGTCTATCTTCATCCTCTATATTAGGCATAAAATACCTATTTTACCTACATGGAGCTTTGTTGATAATGCTTTGTCCCTGAACTGTGATCCTTGGTTCGACCTTGGGTTGCCTTTGAGCTTGGTTCCCTGACATTTGCTTTGCCTAGGTCTAAAATTCCTTATCAACTTTCATTGGAATGTCCTAGGCTTGAATTTGTTTATTGGCTATCAATTTATAAATTAGACCATTTACATTATGCCCAATTATCTTTATGCTTATTAGTCCTACATATATGCTGAATTATTGACTCTACTCACATCATTAGATCTGGATATACGAATGCACGTGAGTCTTTGATCTTCTACCAGGACCCACTAACTTTTAACACTTGTCCTCTTTGTATTCATCATCAAGATCCTTTAACCCTTTTTGACTTATCTCACTCCATCAATATTGATGTATGATTACATGCACTCCATTGATCTTCAAGGGACCCACTGATACTGTCAGGCCATCTTGCTCTATTGGATCAAGGTGTATGATTAAATGTGAGCCATTGATCTTAGACCTATTTGAAACCCCAACGGCTACTTTATGGTGTTTAAATTTTATGTTCATACAAACGTCATTTGATGTCCCTGTGGACATATTTGACATTCCACAAACCATCAAATTTAAGCTCAAATGGATTTTTTTCTTGAGCTTTAATTTGAATCTCGTGCGAACATCTCCCATTATTTGAATCAGTTTGGAAATTTATATCTTGAAATAAAAGAATCATGGAGGGACCTAATTTGCTAGAGATGTTCTTGATGTCAAAAGGATTCTACCCACTTGATCCACTAGTCATGTGAGCTATCTAAATAAAGATAAAAATGCTCAAAAAATCTAGTCTATATGTCTTTGCATGATGTCTATGTGAATGTATCCCATTTGATCATTTAAATCTCAATGGATTTTTATCAAGGCCTAAATTTGACACTAGTGCGACCATATTACTTTACATGACCAAATTTGAAACTCTATAACCTAAGCTAGGAAGCTTGCATGGACCTGAAACTTGAAGGATATTTTATTGGTATGTAGAGCTATAGTTGTGCTTGATTTGCTAGTCATGCGAGGCTTTATGAGCAAAGATAAAAATTACACAAGTGGATTGGTCCATTTTCTCCCATATGTCATCTTGGTGATGTTTTGGCTCATAAAATTTTCATAATCCATCTTTTGTTCAATGTATCAAGGCTCTGATGATCTTTTAAAGCTTGTACAACCTAGTTTATGTTCTTGGACACCATGAAAACTACTTAGACCCTTCAACTATAATTTCAGACCTATCCCTTGATGATCAATCAGATCACACTTTAAGCTTGCTTAAAATGTTTCAAAATATTTTTAAAAGCTATATGATCTCCACTTGAGGTCTATTTGCTCCTTGTGACATTGGGTCATTCTTCAATCAGGATCATGTTCCTTCAATTGGACTCTTGGACTAGGTACATTCTTGGCATGTAGACCAAATTTGGTCAACACATCCTATGACATACAAGTTCATTATTGATTACCTGTGTATTTTGGAAACAACAATTAGGGTAATTTATAAGAAGATAATTCAATCTTGTGAGCATCCACTAATTTGTTTTTACCTCTTTCAAGTATATATTGTCATAGTTTGTGGGCCAAACTAAAATTCTCTCTTATTGAAGTGGGGCTAGATTTTCTTACCCTCTAAAATGGTTTTCTATCAAGGAATTTTTTAGATTCTATCATATTTTCACATGCTTTTAATTTTTTCGGATAGGTCTCTATCTTTTTTCCAATACTTCCAAAATAGCTTTATGAAATCCCATCTTTTTGAGATAAATCCTTGAAAAAATTAAAATACTTTGTCAAAAAAATTATATGCACATCCTTTAATCATCTCTTTTCACACAAAAACATTCTATTATAATATTTCATCCCATTTTATTATAATATTTAATCAAATAATTTGTCTTATGTGCACTTCCACATTTTCCCCAAGATTTTACCATTAATAAAACTTCATAACTCCCTTGGATTTTCTTTGCAATGATATGTAGAAAAACAAGACATTCCATATGTTCAAATCAAAAAGTGAGGAGAAACAACTCCATTACATAATGTCACTAAAAATTGTATTCCTATGTGTTTAATGGAGTTTCTTACTATTATAATATCTTGGACTTCTATTTATGCATTGTGCCATTCAACATGTCCATCTGTTTAATCCTTTTTGGAAAGAGATAGGGGGAATAGCCTAATTAACTTGAAGTAAGCTATTCTAAAAGTAGGCCATTAAATGAATTCAAATTTATAACATGTTATGCCCTTAATCTATAGTGCATCTAGGAATATGTGTGATTGACTTGTGGCTTACATACCTTTCATATTATCTTATTGTATTTCTCTATGTTCTTAGTATGGTTTGCCTATGGAATAACCATGGCTAAGTAGAGTATATATAAGAGGTATTCATTATTATTTTATCATGATATTGCTTATTTTTTTCTTACTACATTATTGTAGAGGTTACCCCTTAGAAGTGACTAAGTCTAATTATCAATTACTATGCTATTTTGTAATTTTTTATGGATCTGATTATTATGCTTTTAATTATGTGATACATATTCCATTATTTTAAAACATTTAAATAATTTCATAACAAGTGGTATTATAACATCAATTTGGGTAAGTTTTTGTGGAATTACTTTTTAGATATGGTGTTTTAGCAATCAGGGGAGTTTAAGGATTGAAAAAACACAACTTACGATCCAAGAAGATTATTTTTTCCATTATAGTATTGTTTAGAGTATTTTTAAAAAAAAATCTATATTTTTTTTCACTCATGTAAATTAGCAGTCATTTGATTCATATTGGTGAGATGATCATAATTATATAATCTGATGGTATACTTTTTTTAGGCCCAAAACCCTACATCTTAAGGTTTGTGCATGGCTAGTCCTAACACTCACAGATGTGGGAAAGGTGAAGACAATCCAAAAAATGCTCACAAGGATGACATGGAGTATGAAACTTCAGATCCATCAATTTTTTAGATGGTTTAACAAATTCAGTAGATATAAAAAACATGGTAAATAAGGATGATCTTGATGTAGTAAAAAGGGACATGGATTATATGAAGAATCAATTATCAACTATGATTGTTTAGTTGATCATTATTTGGCTCATCTTCCATAAAATAATCCTTCACTACTCCAATCAAGTTTTCTCAATATAAAAAATCACAACTCCAATAATGGTTCAAAACACATGTTGCCGAAAGTGGAACTACACAAGTTTGATAGTAAGGATCCACTCACTGGGATCAATCAAACAAAAAATTATTTGATCTACATCAAAACCCATGTGAAAAAAAGGTGATCATGAAATATCTATATCTAGACCATGATAAGTTTATTTGGCATAGGTGGTTGTGTGCTTAAAATAAAAATAAGGGTGCTTATGTTATCTGATTGGTATTTATTGAGGAGTTACAAATGCACTATTACAATAATGTCTCAGAAAAATACTTTAGTTAATTAGAAAAGTTGTGACAAATATGTATTGTTAAGGATTATATTAATTAGTTCTCAAATCTATCCTTACATGTGGATGACATTAAAGAGAACAACATGACTGACCTATTCTTGGGTGGCTCAAGGATATCATCCAACTTGAGGTTCACATGTTTAATCTTACATCCATTTTTGAAGCCATACCATTCACACGCTAGACAAAGGAAAAATATTTGGTAAAAAAAATGACTTCACTCACGGCCATGAATGAAATTTCATATCAGCATCATTTATACAACCTACAAGATTGACCCCTAAACAAATTGAAGAGAAGCTTCCAAAGGGTTATGTTATCGCTGTGACAACAAGTGGAGAAAAGGACACAAATGTGCCAAAAATAAGTTGTTATACATTGAGAGAGCCAATGAAGATGAAGAATATGATGAGGCCTCTGGTGAGGGTATAAAAGAGTCAAAAAAGGAATATGAATATTCTCACCCTACTATATCATATCGTGCCCTATCATGTATTAATACTCCTCAAACTCTTAAGGTGGTGGGCTTCCTCAAGACACAAAAGGTGATAGTGTTGATTGACTCAAGAATTACACATAATTTTATCAATATTAAGTTGGCTACTATATTTAATCTATTTTATTTATCTATTTCCATAATTTCAAGTCATGATTGCAAATGGTGGCACAATCAACTATTTTTTAGAATGTCATAGTATTAAGATTTCCATGGGGGACTACTTTCTTAATTCTCTTATGTTTTTTATTCCCATGGGTGGGGCTGACATTATTTTGGGTGTATAATGGCTTATGAATTTGGGAACAATAGAAATGAATTTACAATAGTTATTATATGTGCTTTTATTCTAAATGTAAAAAATTTGAACTACAATGAATATAGGCAAAGTCTCTCCAATTGGTTAGTTCACATCAGATGATGAAGATTCTTAAAAAATGAGCTAAAGGATTTGTAGCATGATTAGTTTCCATCAAAGTTCAACCAAAAAATGTGTTTAGACATCCTGATTTACAAATGATCTTGATGACCACCCAATATTTTTTGGTGCAATGCCAAAGGGACTACCACCAAGCAGAGAGTATGGCCATGCCATAAGACTAATTCTAGGTAGTACTCCACTGAACATCAAGCTATACATGTATAAATATGCCCAAAAAGGTGAAATTGAAAAGATGGTACATGAGATGTTAGAGGTAGGTATTATTTGACATAGCCAAAGTTAATATTCATCCCTAGTGATCATGGTGTGGAAGAAGGATGACACTTGGAGGTTGTTACTCAAATACAAAGAACTCAACAAGTACACCATTAAAGATAAGTTTTGTATTTCACTAATTGATGATTTTTTAGATGAATTACATGTTGTTTATTTTACCAAATTGGGTATTCATTTTGGATATCATAGAATTTGGATTAGAGATGTGGATATTCTAAAAACAACTTTCAGGACTCATGATGACCATTACGAATTTATGGTCATGCCTTTTGGTCTCACAAATGCACCATATACATTTCAGAGTTTGATGAATACTATTTTTAAGTATGTTTGTGTTGGAATTTTTTGATGGCATCCTAATATACAACAAAACTTTGGAAGAAAATTTAAATCATGTGAAATAAGTAATGTTAATTCTAAAACAATATAAAATTTATGCCAAACCTTACAAATGTGATTCTGGAGTCCATGAGGTGGAGCAATTAGGTCATATTATTTCACATGGAATCAAAGTCTACCCTAAGAAGATCAAATATATGTTGGAGTGGCAAGTACCAAAGACCCTCAAGAACCTTTCAGTATTTTTGGGACCAACATGTTACTATCGCATATTTGTAAAAAATTATGGTAGCATAAAAACTCAACTCACAACCTTGTTGAACAAATATTCTTTCCATTAAACTAAAACAACTACCAAGGCATTTGAGAATTTAAAATAGGATATGTGCACCACTCTAGTTTTAGAAACCCCTATTTTTTCCAAAATGTTTATTGTTAGATGTGATACATCTAGATATGGCATAGGGTTAGTACTCATGCAAGAAGGAAGACCTATTGCCTTCAAGAGTTGTCAACTCAAGGAAAAACACAATCTCAATCTAATCTATGAGAAAGAGATGATGGATATAATTTATAAAGTTAAGCAATGAAGACCTTATCTAATGGGTAAAAACTTTTAGGTACAGACTGATCATGATAGTATAAAATAATTTTTTGAAATAATGATTATCATCAGAATAAAAATAAACATGGGTGACTAAAATGTTGGGATATTACTTTGAAATAGTCGATAATAAAGGGAGAGAAAATGTGGTGGCTGATGTAATTTCTATGAGGGATGAATCAAATGAGGCATTTTTATTCACAATGACTATTTGACAAGCAATTTGGTTAGAAGAAGAAAGATTATAATGAGAGTTTGAAAAGGGTACATGGGTATTGATTCAAAATCTTTAGCATAGCTTGGGTATTTCTAAAAAAATTTAGTAGAAAGGGAACACATTATGTTATAAATATATATTATACCTATGAAAGGGAAAACACAAAATCATTTAGGATCTTCATGTGTCTCTAATAAGGGGGGCACTTAATATTTTTGAATAAATATCATAAAATAAAGAAATATTTATTTTGGGAAGGAATCAAGGGGGATATACAAAAATTTATGGTAGAATTAATGGTTTGTCATTAAAACAAAGGAGATAAAATTAAAACACCAGGTGTTTTGAAACCATTATCCATCCCTATCTAGAGGTAAGAGGAGGTTTCCATGGATTTAATTATAGGGTTGCTGAGGTCTAAAGGTAAAAATTTGTTAAGGTGTGGAGCCTAAAAGCTTCACATATGAGCGCATTTGACAGTTTCAGGTCTACACAGTCACCGGCATTGGTCAAGAGTGACCGACGTCTGTCAGGTTCAATTGAAGAGACGCTGGCATCGGCAGTGGATCAGCCGATGTCGGTCACAGGCAAGTAGGCAGGAACCGGCGTCGGTTACCTGTGCGTCCAGAATGCTATTTCCGAGGACAGAACCGAGTGTTTGCATGATGAGTTTAAGTTGTGGTCTTAAGTTCACGTCTCTATTATTAGTAAGATTATTTTTAGAGCCCTTGTTCAGGAGGCTTAACTATTGGTTGTAAGTGCATGCTCAAGTCTCCTAATTCTATATGTAGAATTAGATCTTCTTAGCTTATTGTAGTAGAAGTAGTTCATTGTGAATGAATGTTGAAGAACAGTACAGAGTTGAATCAATCCAGGTTATTGGAGTTGATTGTTCTTGAGAGAGAGAGAGAGCTCTTGAGGGATAGAGATCTAGTGAGAGATCTATACATCTAAGAGAGGTGTGGAAGAAAGAAGTTTCTTCAATTGTATTCCTTCTGTAAAGAGTTTAATACAAGTTTTTAGGGTGGTTTCTTGTATCTCTTGTTCTTGCTATTATCTGATTCTAGTTACTTATCTATCTGATTTAATTCCACGTTTATTGCTTTCATAAGTGTAATCTATTGTTGGTTGATCCCCAACAAAAGTGGTATCAGAGCTCAGGTTCACTAACAGGTGGTTCAGATCTGTGTAGTGTGTATTGATTATAGGTTCTCACAGGGGTTTCTGTAGGGATTTCTATTTGAGTGGGAGAAGCAATGGCAGATGAAAGTAAACTGAGAATGGAGAAGTTTGATGGCAAAAATTATCAACATTGGAGAATGCAGATAGAGGATTATCTGTATCAGAAAGATCTCTACTTACCATTAGGTGGGGTTGCAAAGAAGCCCAAAGACATGGATGATGAAGAATGGGAAGTTCTTGATAGAAAGGCTCTGGGGTCTATAAGACTGAGTCTAGCATCCACTGTGATATCTAATTTATCACAGGCAATGTCTACAATAGAGTTGATGACTACTCTAGCAAATTTGTATGAAAAACCTTCAGCTTCTAATAAGGTATATCTTATGAAGCAGTTATTTAATTTGCATATGAATGAAGGTGGATCTGTTTCTACTCATCTAAATGATTTCAATGGAATTGTGAATCAATTAAGTTTAGTCAATATAGTGTTTGATGATGAAATAAAAGCTCTTTTAATATTATGTTCTTTGCCTAAAAGCTGGCATGGCTTAGTAATGACAGTTAGTAATACTGCATCTGCATCAAATATTTTGAAAGTAGAGGATGTTGTTAGTGTTATCTTGAATGAAGAAATTCGCATGAAAAGCATAGAAGAGACATCTGGGAATGCTTTGAGTTTTGAGAGCAGGGGAAGGCAGAAAGATAAGAGCAAGAGGAGATCAAGATCTAAGTCTAAGGTGAGAGGAAGATCCAAATCCAAGAATGGCAGGAAGCCACAATGCTGGAATTGTGGAAAGATTGGGCACATAAGCAGAGATTGCTAGTCAAAGCCTAAGGAGGACAATCAACATGAAGGAAAGGAAGAAGCCAAGGTTGCAGGTATTGCACAAGATGCTTTAATATTCTCTTTGCATAATAATATAGAATCTTGCGTGTTAGATTATGGTGCATCTTTTCATGTTACCCCTAATAGGGAATATTTTAGTGACTATATCCATGGAGATTTTGGAATAGTGTATCTGGGGGATGATGAGTCTTGTAAAATAATTGGCAAAGGTAAAGTGCAGCTGAAGATGCAGAATGGCAACACATGGGTGTTGAGAGATGTGATGCATGTTCCTAGCTTGAAGAGAAATTTGATTTCTGCAGAAAAGTTAGGGGATGAGGGTTGTACAGTAACTCTCACAGCAGAATCTTGGAAGGTGACCAAGGGTGCACTTGTTATGGCCAGAGCTAAGAGAGTAAGTACTCTCTATTTGTGTAATTGTGTTACTAACAATTCTCCTTCTGTATTATCTACTTCAGATGTGGATGCTAAATTGTGGCACTCAAGGCTTGGCCACATGAGTGAGAAGGGGATGTCAATTCTTAAGTCCAAAGGTATGCTTTCAGATTTAAAAGGCATAGATCTAGATTTTTGTGAGCACTGTGTATTTGGAAAATAGAAAAGGGTTAGTTTTCTCAAGACTGGGTCTACTAAGAAGAAGCATAAGTTGTAGCTTGTTCACACAGACGTGTGGGGACAGGCTCAGGTTGCTTCCATTGGAGGATCACAATACTATGTATCTTTCATAGATGGTGCTACAAGAAAGGTATGGGTCTATTGTATTAGGAGGAAATCTGATGTATTTGAGACTTTTAAGATTTGGAAAGCTATGGTTAAGAATGAAATAGGTAAAAGATTGAAGTGCCTGAGATCTGACAATGGCGGTGAGTTTTGTAGTTATAAGTTCAGAGATTATTGTTATATGCATGGAATCCATAGGCAAAGGATGGTTCCAAGGACACCTTAGTAGAATGGAATTGCTGAAAGGATGAACAGGACAATAATGGAGTGTGCAAGGTGTATGAGATTGCATGCTGGTTTGCCCTTACAATTTTGGGCACAAGCTATTGACACTGCAGTGTACCTGATTAACAGAGGACCCTCTACAGCTTTGGATGGTGGAATTCTAGAAGAGGCATGGACAGGTAAAAAGGTAGATCTCTCATATCTCAAAGTTTTTGGTTGTGAAGCCTTTATGCACATTGATAAAGAAAATAGAAAAAAGCTGGATGCTAAGTCTATGAGGTGCACATTTATTGGCTATGGCTTAGATGATTTTGGTTTCAGACTTTGGAATCTAGAAACTAACAAGGTAATTAGGAGCTATGATGTTGTTTTCAATGAAAGAGTGATGTATTGTGATCAGCCGAGGAAGCTGAATCAATCTAGGTATAGCAATGGTGAATTGGATGAGGTGACGGTCCAAAATGAGCTTGCGGGAAAAAGAAATAATCACTTGCAGGAAAACACAGAGACTGACGTCGGTAGGGTAGGAACCGGCGTCGGTAGGACAAAAACCGGCATCAGCCATATAGAGACCAACGTCGACAGGACAGGCACTAACGTCGGTTAGGCAGAACCGATGTCGGCTAGTAACAGGCCTGGAAGTGACTGAGGTCAGTCACTGTCAGAGAATTTGGGTGGATAGCGTGTTGTGAACGAGTCTCAAACACCCATCAGGAGGTCAGAAAGGGTAAGCAAGCCTCCAATTAGATATTGTCCTTTATTATTTTATTTATTGCTAACTGATGGTGGAGAACCAGAGAGTTTTGAAAAAGCAATACAGGTGGAGTCCAAGAGTCAGTGGGAGCGTGGCATGGTTGAGGAGATGGAGTCCTTAAAAGAGAACCAAACATGGGATTTGGTTGAGTTGCCAGCTGGTAAGAGGACATTGAAGAACAGATGGACCTACAGGTTGAAGGAAGGTGAGAATGGTAAGATGAGATATAAGGCCAGATTGGTAGTGAAAGGATTTGCACAAAAGCCAGGTATTGACTTTGGCAAGATTTTTTCTCCTATTGTTAAAATGACTTCTATACGGATTGTATTGTCTTTGGTTGCTATTGAGGATTTGCATCTTGAGCAGCTAGATGTTAAGACATCGTTTCTTCATGGAGATTTGGATGAAGAAATTTATATGGAACAACCGAAAGGATTTGAGGTCAAGGGTAAGAAGTTAGTGTGCAGATTGAAGAAAAGCTTGTATGGCCTCAAGTAAGCTCCTAGGCAATGGTATTTAAAATTTGACAGGTTTATGACTGAGCATGGCTATAGTAGGTATCAATCTGACCATTGTGTGTATTTCAAGAGATTAGATAATGATAGATATATTATTTTATTATTGTATGTATATGATATGCTAGTTGCAGGATCACACATGCAGGATATCTCTGAGCTTAAGGTGAAATTAGCTCAAACATTTGCTATGAAGGATTTGGGAGTAGCAAAGAAAATCCTTGGCATGAGCATTAAGAGAGACATGAAAAATCACAGGTTGATATTGTCTCAAGAGGATTATGTGGACAAGGTGTTAAAACGGTTCAATATGCAGGATGCTAAACCGATAAGCACACCTTTGGCTGGACATTTTAAGTTAAGTAAAGAACAATGTCCTAATTCACATGATGAGGTAGAGTACATGAGTAGAGTTCCATATTCTTCCACAATAGGGAGTTTGATGTATGTAATGGTGTGTACTAGACCGGATATTGCCCAAGCAGTGGGAGTGGTAAGTAAGTATATGGCCAATCCAGGTAAGGAAAATTGGAAAGTAGTTCAGTGGATCCTTAGATATCTGAGAGGAACCAGCAGTAGGCACTTGTGCTATGGAGGTTCAGATACTTCTCTACATGGTTATGTAGATTTAGATATGACAGGTGATTTGGATGGCAGGAGGAGCACTACAGGATATGTTTTCATTGTAGGTGGAATGGCGGTTAGCTAGATATCTAAGTTGCAGAAGGTTGTTGCCTTGTCAACTACAGAAGCAGAGTATATTACAATCATAGAGGCTAGCAAAGAGATGATATGGATGACACGGTTCATGGATGAGCTTGGTAGGGAGCATGAGAGTTGCAGATTGTATAGTGACAGTCAGAGTGCAATCCATTTGGCTAAAAATTCAGCCTTTCATTCAAGAACAAAGCACATACAGCTAAGGTACCATTTCATACGACAGGTATTGGAAGATGGTGAGTTGAAGCTGGAGAAGATCCATATAGATAGGAATCCTGTTGATATGTTAACCAAGCTAGTTACAAAGGAGAAGTTGAATCTTCATTCAACTTCTGTTGGTCTTCATGATTGAGTTGAAGATGGAGGAGCTAGAAGATGTTACTGTACCAGTATTGGTGCAGCTGTTTATCTCCAAGTGGGAGATTGTTAAGGTGTGGAGCCTAAAAGCTTCACATATGAGTGCATTTGATAGTTTTAGGTCTACATAGTCACCGGCGTCAGTCAGGAGCGACCGACGTTGGTCAGGTGTAGTTGAAGAGATGCTGGTGTCGGCAGTGGATCGGCCAACATCGGTCACAAGCAAGCAGGCAGGAACCAGCGTCAGTTACCTGTGCATCCAGAATGCTATTTTTGAGGACAAAACCGAGTGTTTGCATGATGAGTTTAAGTTGTAGTCTTAAGTTCGCGTCTCTATTATTAGTAAGATTATTTTTAGATCCCTTGTTTAGGAGGCTTAACTGTTGGTTGTAAGTGCATGCTCAAGTTTCCTAATTCTATATGTAGAATTAGATCTTCTTAGCTTATTGTAGTAGAAGTAGTTCATTGTGAATGAATGTTGAAGAACAGTACAGAGTTGAATCAATCCAGGTTGTTAGAGTTGATTGTTCTTGAGAGAGAGAGAGCTCTTCAGGGATAGAGATCTAGTGAGAGATCTATACATCTGAGAGAGGTGTTGAAGAAAAAAATTTCTTCAATTGTATTCCTTTTGTAAAGAGTTTAATACAAGTTTTCAGGGTGGTTTCTTGTATCTCTTGTTCTTACTATTATCTGATTCTAGTTACTTATCTATCTGATTTAATTTCGTGTTTATTGCTTTCATAAGTGTAATCTATTGTTGGTTGATCCCCAACAAAATGTCATCATGGTAGTTTTAAATATTCTCACAAAATATGCTCATTTTTTCCCTTATAAAAACTATTTGTAGCCAATATAGTAGCTACTAGTTTTATTAATACATTCAAAAGCTACATGGTACTCCCAAAATCATTATAAGTGATCATGACCATATCTTCACTAGTAAATTTTGGAATTAGTTATTTACATGTTTGAGGACTCAGTTGTCTCATATCTCATCATACCATCATAAATATGATGGGAAAACCAAGGTTATCAATCAATGCCTAGAAGGGTATATCATTTTTTTGCATAAGATAAATATGAACTAGGGTCCATTGGATACCACTAGTAGAATGGTGGTACAACACTTATTTCCATACCTATTATAAAATGTCTCCCTTTGTGGCACTTTATGGCTATAATCCCCCATCCATCACTTCATCTTTGAAGGTGAAACCCAAGGTTTGAGCTATTGAGGAACACATTCAACATCAACATGAGGTAGTAGCTAGTTTAAAAGAGAATTTAGCAATGACACATAATGAAATGAAGTAAAAAGATGATCAACACCGTAGTGAGAGTAATTTTTATATCAGTGATTGGGTATTTATGCACTTATAGTCATATAATAAGATGTCTTTGAAGCAACATAAAAAAATAATAAAAATTATGCTAAGTATTATGGACCTTATCAGATCTTACAAAAATTTGGTAGTGTGGCATACAAAGCTAGAGATACCAAAATCCACTCACATGCATCCTATATTTCATGTATCTTACCTAAAGAAGGTAATTGGATAATTATTTTCTACCTAAACTAAATTACTCAAACTTAATGGAGAAAGTAGAGTCATTTTAGAACCTGAGGAGATTATTCACACATGCATAAGAAGGCTAAGAACAATATAGCTTAAGGAGTATTTGATCAAGTGGAAGAGTCTAAATCATGAAGATGCAACATGGGATAATGAAGATTTCTTGTATAAGTATTCAGATTTTATTCAATGGTAATTTGTTTTAAGGGGATGGGCATGCTACACCCTTAATCTATAGTGAATCTAGGGATATGTGTGGCTGAATTATGGATTACATATCTTTCATATTATCTTATTACATTTATCTATGTTATTAGTATAGTTAGCCTATGGAATAACCATGACACACACACACACACACACACACACACACACACACACACACACACACACACACACACACACACACATAAGAGGTATTGGTTAGTATTTTATCATGATATTACTAATTCTATTCTTACTACATTATTATGGATTTTTCTCCTCAAAACAACTCAGTCATAATTATCAAGTATTTTTCTCTTTTGTCAATTTTTGTTGTGGATCTGATTACTCTAATCTTAATTATATGATATATTATTCCATTATTGCAAAACATCTAAGTAATTTAATTGCATAATATTATGATGAATATGTTGAATATTAGAATATGTTGAATATAGAAAGTGAAACACTAAAATAGTAATTTTGAATGTATCAATATGAAGGATAAATAATACTTAGCTTAATTTATATTGTGTAGGTAGACCTAGAAAATGTAGGTGCAGAAGGAGACATGTTAATGCCCCACTTTGATTCATCAAATTATAGAATTTAGATCTTTGCTAGCATGGACACTACCATTGTGATCTAGACATTACCATTGATGCTTTTGTCTCTATTTTGATGCTTTTATCTATTATAAAATACAAGTCCTTTTTTGAAATGACCAACTATGCCTGTTAGGGTTCACTATCATTTTCCTTAATGAATGTTCTTTACTTGTATTTATACCACACCTTTTCAATTTATCTCATGGGAGGGTTAAAAGAATACCATATATTGTCCCATACATGTTGAAAGCTTTATAAATTTTATTATTTAGAAGGTAGAGACACTAGCATTAGAGTTGGGACATGAACATCGATATTAGTGTATGATTTAACAGTTTTGAGAATATTAGTGTATTATTCCTAATATAGTTAAAGGTTTTGAGTAGTAAAATTAGTAAATAAATATGCAATAATTAAGCTATAATTTATGTAAATTATATTACAATTTTATCCTTTCTAAAAATAGTAATAAGAGATGAAAAAGAAGACTTAACTAGAAACTAGATGATCTGACTGAGATAGAGGCTAGAATTTACTATGCAAGATTGGGACACTCTCACAAACTGAGAGCTAAACTTCATTTTGTAATTGGATAGGAACATCAAAACTAGATAGGAGTGGCACAAGTGTTGTAGTCCACCTTTGCAAATATTGTCCTGATTATTTGAGCTTTCTAGGTTTTGTTTATTATGTCTGTGTGACCTTGTCTATGAATTTTTGGCTACCAAAAGTCTATAGAGCTCCCTATAGAGTAGATTTTCTCTTAAAACCCTATAATCCATCATGATTTGACTAATTTTGAGAAAGAGGGGGGGGGGTTAGTGTGTGTAAGATTCACTAGATGTGGATCCACACCCCTTGTGTGGGCATGCTACCTACATACCAATACTCTGAAGAGGGATCAAGCCATATGTAGTTCTCCCACTTGATGTGCTTTGTGAAATTATGTGTATGAAAATTCTAAATTATAAATTAGATGTGTTTGAGGTGGCTAGGGACTAGTGTAAGGATTTGAATAAGCTTGTAAGTGTATTGGTTGACTATATGCAAATAATAGGAAAGATTGCTTGAGTAGTCTTTCTATATTTTTACTTGATTAGTGATATTTTACAACTTCTTCCAAATGATATTTGAATGGGATTTTATAGGGATCTATTGGGCATGGGTTTAATGTGGTCACATTAGGCCAATAAGGATAAGGATGAGGAATTATAAAGAATTGACCATTAGAGCCAAAATTGCACTTAGACAAGAGCATCAAAAGTGGATAGGAGTGGCACCAACGCTATAGTCCAAGTGTGACACTACTATCCTAAGCTAATGGGACATAAGGGGGTTGATTTATCATGGAAAAAGGGGTCTCGATCAACTGAGATCAGGTCTGAAAGGTTACAAATGACTAGGAATTAGTGAAAAGATGCATATGAGGGTCATGAGAGAAAGAAAGAGGGACCTATGGGTTGGGTGTCTTTAACCACACTCAATTTACTAATTTTCACATTTTATATGACTACATTCCCCCTTTGTCCCCCGCCCGCCCCCCCACCCACCCTTTATTCTAGTGATGAAATAAAGAGAAATACTAGGATAAAGGAAAAATAGAAAGCATACCTGAGCTTACTTACAAGGGTGAAGCTCATGATACTATGTGATGTTGGGTGTGCATAAAGAGAGCACATTGTGAAGTGCAAATCTATAAAAGAAAACAAAGAGTAGATTAGTTCTTACTAAAGATGCTATATCTAAAATAAGAATGTATAAATCTAGGTAAGAGAAAGAGGAAGAGAAAGGAATGAATACACCTCATTAGGTACATAGACCAATAGAAAACCTATTGTGATGTTGAGTAATGTTGGGTGATGCTGGATGTGTGCTGAAGCAAGAGTAATATTGTGAATAGAGATGAGTGCTTAATTCCCTAGAAGTGGCTAAAAAATGTAAAGGTTGGCACATTTTCTCCATCATCACATACTAAGTGAAGTTAGGTTGTCATGCATGTGCTAATCAATGTTTGGACTATGTGTCCAATCCATCTGAGTAGGTGGCTCAAGAATACAAAGGCTAACTAGTCCTTTGGCTCCATCATTTCCCCATGAAGTGAAGCTATGAACTAATACTGATATGGATGTGTGTTGTATGGGATGGATCCTAAAGCCCATGAATTTACTATGATCTAACAATGTTAGCATAGATAGTTGAATCTATGCTGGAAGCTAGGCCACTCTTGGATACTCTAAAAGATGGGGGATTAAGATTTAATGAAAGCCACTCCAAAACTGGTGCACTAGCCTTATATGAAAACCACTTTGAAATGAGGAAGTTGGGCTTGTATGAAAGCCAACTCCAAAATGATGCCAACCACTTGTAAATGGAATAAGGCACATAACTACTGAGAATGCCTGGGTAATACTAAACTTAAAAAGAAAAGAAAACAAATGTGCCATACACATTACCCCCAGTCACTAGTGTCTGAAACATGGATTCTAATATAGAATTTATACCAACTATCGTATCTAAAACTAGAAGTGAGAGCCATCATGTCATGTATAATGCCCTTTATATTTAGATTCTCTAAGCAAAAGTATTTTAAAAAATACTGATTCTAAATTGGTTGGACTGTGCAAAATTATAGCTCAACCTACTTTTCTTCCTACTTCTAAAAAGTTTGGTTTTTATACTCTTTAGATAGGAGCACTGAAAATGGATAGTAGTGGCACTGACGCTATAGTCCAAGTTGGACACTATTGTCTTGGGCCAAATCTAGTAATTGTTTTGGCATTTTCACTATCTACCTGGTTTATTCTAATTGTTTTAATGTTTGGTTGTTGTTCTAAGTGTTTTAAAAGTTGGATTTTTGATTGCTAGGAGCTCTAATCACTATGAAAAAACCCCTGTTATTAACCCCTCTTCTGAGGGTAAGAATTAAGACCCTATAATGACCACCCTTAGAAGAAAGAGCCCTACAAGTGTGTTATGATATAAAGATACATGATATAGTAATGATAATTGATAAGATATCTCAAGATATAGAATGGTTTATAATGAGAGATTGTTAGATAAATAGGGGTATGCCTAACAATGTAATAACATATGCAATGTACTAAATTAGAACTAGAAGTATGGTTAGTTGTTAGTTGGTAGGGAGGGATGGAGCATGATGTCCATCATGGCATCCAAGAAAGCAAAAAAATACATGATGTGGATCATGGCATTGCAAACAATGAGAAGAAAACAAGCAACAATCACACAAGATAATAAGAAAGGAGAATACAAGAGTGGCCAAGGGGCCAAGCAAATTAGGGATATGGGCACATGTCACTTAAATTGGAAAGCAAGCATACAAGGCATGTTCAAGTGCCACATACACATACAATTGAAACAAGTGAGGTTGACATGAGGGCCACAATCACATAAAAGAGTGCAGGCAAAAGACATTAGCAAATGTCCTAAGGCACACACATGAATAGAAGCAAAGGAATTTGCAAATGTCCTAAGGCACACACAAGACATAGAAGTAAAGGACATTGACAAATGTCCTAAGGCACATATAGGAAACAAGAAAGAATTGAGAAATGTAATCACATCTAACTACACAAAGAAAGAAAGGAAAGCATGTAAATATTGGAAATGTAATCACACATAACTAATCAAAGTAAAAAGTGAAAGTATGCAAGACATGTTAGTAAAAGACTAGGTATATGCTAAGAAATACACAAGTGTTATATACTAGTGAGTGTCGATAGAGTAATCTATGTAAGCTAGTAAGTAATGTACATCAACATGATAACTGGAGTGTGTGGTGTATGAATGACATAACTTGGATGGTGTAATCATGTATAATATTCCCCCAGTGAGTATATGTATTGATGTCTCAAATGTAGAAGTAATATGCCTCCTCAATGGGTAGAATGAAGCAATCAAAGAGCTAGATGCCACTGCACACACTCAAAGGAAATCAAGGAAAGTACAATAATGTAGATAAATCAATAAACAATAACATATAATAATAAATGTAAGTCTAGCATAACAATAGAAATGTAAAGCATGGATAATGCATACAATCAAAATATTTTTGGTATTTTGACATATTTGAATGTTTTTATAATTTTAATATATTTGAATGTTTTTGATATGTTGTGAACTATGTACAATCAATCATGAAGAGACTATGTACAAGAAATACTAAGAAGTTATGTACAAGTAAGCAAAGAGAAACTATGTACAAGTAAGGCCATGGAGAAATGATACTAACTAATGAGTCTCATGGGAGACTCCCTATCATGGTGTCCTGTATCAAACAAAGGAATCATGCATGATTTTGAAACATGAGGGAATGGCTATGAATATGATTTTGGATATTCGGTTTCAATATTGGTATCTTGGAAATCATAATAACCTATATAGTTCCACTCATCATTATCATCTTGATTTTGAACCAATGGAATGCTAGTGTTGACTTTTGATGTATCTGGATATTTTTCTTTGATAAATTATGTTTGTGAATGATTTTCCTTAGGATGTTCAATAAATCCCAAACCTAGGTGACAAACATTATCAACTGCTAGAATAGGAGTAGTGATGCCTTGAGCATGCTTGCCCAACCCTTGACCTTATAAATCAAATCATTGCAGATATTTTTGACCAAACCCATACTACTTTGAAATTTGAGCCTCATTTTGGAGAGGTATTTTTACATCTTCTTCATGTTTTACCTATGCTTATGGTATTTTTTGTTGCTTTGATTTTTATTTTTGATCTTTTATTGTTCTAAGTTATGCTTTGATATCCATTTTTGTACTATTTTTGAATTTAACCTTTTGTGAATGTGTTCCTGTGTCATTGTGGATTACTTGACTGATTTACCTTGTATAGGGTCCTCATTAACATTTATCTATTGTATATGTTTTTTAATGCCAAACATGAATCTGTGTGATGCCCATGTATTTTATGATATACACAATAATATTTAGATCTTCTCACTAGATGTACAGGAGGTAGTTTGATCAATTTAGATTTAATTATTTCCCTTATACCTCACTTGAAATCTTATTTGATCTTTGAATGCTTTTTGAATCATTAGTTGTAGAGCTACTTTATTGTGATATATTGTTTTGATATGTAACATTGCTTCCAACCAATTGACTAGGTGAATGTACATATACATGATTGACACTAGGGTGACTTTAAGGCTTTTGTGTTATAATATGATTTTATAATGTTGTGATATTTTCATGTAATAGATGATTCTACATTTGTAAATCTGAAATTAACTTACTCATATTGGTGATTTGATCCCTTAAAGTCTTACAAGTGCAAACCTTAGTTACTTCTGATTAAACATGTACGTACATATGTTGAAGAAGGTTTGAAGAAGCTATAGGCTGAATTTATGCATTAGGAACAATAGTATAAGATGCCTCACCTTTTGGAGGGGTGATAACATGGACCTAGTTAGAGATAAAGTAATTATCACCCTCTTGGGGGAGAGGAGGAGAAGTAATTTCTTTCTTGTGCATAAGATATGACATTAAAACTTGATAGGTGGTAGTTAGCTTATGTAAAAACCATGTAGCCAAGGAGTTAGGTATATCTAGATAGAAACCATGTATATGGGATGAAATACATGTAAGTGGAGTTATAATTTGTATAATAATATGATTATAAAGAATATTCCATATGAGAGAGAGAAAACAAGGGATAGAGAGCATGAAATTGTGCACTAATGCATAAAGAAATTTTACATGTGCTATGATATATCTAATATGTGTGGCAAGATAGAATTTAAATTTTTTCCATATGAGAGATAGAAAGCAAAGGATAGAGAGCATGGAATTGTGCATTAATGCATAAAGAGATTTGACTTGTAAGTATATTTCTAACATGTTTAGCAAATTAGAGTTGGAAATTATTCCACATGAGAGAGAGAGAGAGAGTATGCAAAAGAAATATTGAAATCTTGTGCATGTTTAGCAATAAATTTTGTAATATCATCCCTTATTATGAAAATTAAGCATGAAAGGGAAAGTATGAAACTTTTCATTAACATATGGTAAACTTCATCCTTAATGTACATAATAGGATCAAGTATAATCTCCTTATTATTTTCAAAAAATGTAAGAAAAATTTGTAAATAAGTGAGATCCATTTTTCCAATCTAATTATAGATGTAAGGTGATACCTCAAGAAGCAATGGGACCTAGTATAGGCAACTAGGGTTTGAAAGATAATTATTTGAACAATTACTATGAGAATTTGAAATTGAAAATGAATTTTTGAGTTAGATATGCAAGTAAAAAATTAGAAATTTATTGGAAAATTAGTGATTTAATGAGACCTAGTATATGCAATTAGGGTTTGGAAAAATAAATATATTTAAAAAATTACTATTGAATTTTGAAATTTGAATAGATTTTTTGATTTAAATATGCTAGTAAAAATTTAGAAAATAATTGGAAAATTACTAGAAAAATACTGGGACCTATTAGAGGCAACTAGGGTTTGAAAGAAAATTATTTTAAAATTACTATGAAAATTTAAAATTAAATGTTAATTTTTGATCTTAATATGCAGGAAAAAATCATAAAAACATAGGAAAAATTAGTAAGAAATTTACCCTAGGGTTTCTAGGGTTTTTATATGCAAATGAAGTAAGTCGGGTTCACCAAATGATTTAATAGTTTTGGGAATATTGGTTATTATTTCTATTTTAGTTAAAGGATACAAGTAGTAAAATTAGTAAATAAATATGAAATAATTAAGCTACTAATTTATGTAAATTAGATTGTAATTTTGTCCTTTCTAAAAATAGTAATAAGAGATGGAAAAGAAGACTTAGTTGGAAACTGGCAGATTCGACTGAGAAAGAGGCTAAAATTTACTATGCAAAATTGGGAAACTATCACAAATTAAGATCTAACCTTCATTTTTTAATTGTAAAGAAGCACGAAAACTAGATAAGAGTGGCAACAGTGCTGTATTCTACCTCTGCCACTATTATATTGAGGATCTGAGCTTTCTAGGTTTTGTTCGCTATGTCTGTGTGACTCTGTCTATGATGTTTTGATAGCTGGAAGTCTGTAGATCTCCTTGTAGAGCATATTTTCTCTTCAAACCCTATACTCCATTTTGCTTTGAGCAATTTTGAGAAAAGAGGGGGGGGGGGGGTTAGTGTGTGTAAGATTCATTAGATGTGGATCCACACGCCTTGTGTGGGCATGCTACCTATATACCAATACTCAAACAAGAGAGACCTATGGATTGGGTGTCTTTAATCATACTCAAGTTACCAATTTTCACATTTTATATGACTATAGTGTACTAATCTAGATGGTAGTGTCCTATAGAATATAAAGTTCTTGAGGATCTCTAATTGTCTAAGTAGTATATAAATCATATTTTATGTATTTTATGGGCTATAGGTGATTTGTGTAATTAGAATATTAGGTTTGGACTATAGGATAATTAGTTAGACTTAGTGAGATGGACAGTTCAAGCATTGTGGTAACAAAAGGGTACTGAACTAAATGTTTGACCCATGATTGGTATTTTTAAAGAGTAAAATACTAGCATACATTCCCCCTAGAATTTCATAAGGATGAAATTACTAGGTTTAAAAGAAATAAATTCATACCTTGGTGTATACAACGCACCTTACTTTGACTTGAGCCCTATTTGAATATTTTGTTTATGAATTGCCTAAAACTAAGAGCATGTTACAGTGTAAGTAGTGCATATAATTTGAAAATTAAATAATTGAAATGCTTGAAAGTAAAGAGAACAAGGAAAGAATACACTTATGTGTTGATGCAACCATGTTTCCCCTTGGTAATTTTATTTGATGATGATGGTTCCTTGTTGAAGTGCTAGAGAGATAGGTTAAAATTTTGAACCTTATAGATGTGAAGAGGAATTTTTATAAAGTGATAATGCTCCCAGTATGGCATAAGGGTGAGTTGTGCCAAGGCCATTGAGAACAATGAATCTATTGCACCACTTAAGTGTAAAGATATTATATCTAATATCTCCAAGGTTAAATGGTGTAAACATATCAACTTAAAAAATGAGAATAGTGTCAAGGCCATTGAGGGTATTGAGTATTGACCGCACTACTTGAGGAAGCCAACTAATATAGATAGATAAAGTCTCAATCAATGCATATTGGCAAGGTTGGTGCATTAATATATATATATATATATATATATATATATATATATATGTATATATATATATATGTATATATATATATATGTATATATATATATGTATATATATGTATATATATATATATATGTATGTATGTATATATATATATATATGTATGTATATATATATATATATATATATATGTATATATATATATATATATCATGATTTAATGCATTTACATGGCCTATGCACTTATAATATGTCTCAGATGAAGTATTTGTAAATATTCAACCATTGCTATGTAAAATATGTATAATATCTATCATAAATCTATGAAAATTGAATATATATATATATATATATATATCATGATTTAATGCATTTGCATGGCCTATGCACCTATAATATGTCTCAAGATGAAGTATTTGTAAATATTCAACAATTGTTATGCAAACTGTGTATAATATCTATCATAAATCTATGAAAATTGATGCCAAGTGTATAAGATTATGACCCAAGTAAATATATAAATCATGTAAACTATATTAAATTTTGCCAACTATGCATGTGGAATCATGTCTCTATGACATGCCCCCTTTGATATTCCCCCCTTTTGAGGTGATGGGAATGTAATATAGTAGTCACCTTATCTCAAAAAGATAAGATAACCATGCCATATCTATATCAATCATGTAGTAACAAAGCATATAGTGGTATCATGTCTAAGTATATGTCTTAAGGAATCTCATAGTATCCAATCATAACAAGCCCTAAGATGTATGATATGGATCATATAAATGTCTAGAAATAAAAACCACAAGCTCTACAAAAAATAAAGCACATAGATAAGACCACTCAATGTCATGCCAAAGGGGGTCTAAGGAGACCACAAACAAAGGGCTTGTTTAAATTCTACACACTCAAACATAGGACATGTTTAAATGTCTACACACCAAAGAAACAAACTCAGTGGCATTATAGACAATAAACAAGGAACATGTTCAAATATTTCATAGTCGAAATAAGGTAGAAAACAAGAAGTATACTCAATTAAGCCATGTCAAAATATGAATAAGAGAATTATAAGTAACTGACATAAGCATATCATATTGGTTCCTACATACATGTGTTAGTAAAATGTCTAGTAACATAACATATCTAGCACAATGTGTATACACAATTAGAAACACATCATAATTATAAATCAACTTGGAGAAGATAGATCCTACTTACACTTTCGATTGGGGACACAGTAGATAATTGGGAACATGACCAATACATGGATCTACTAGACCCAAATAGGGGATCTCTTATCACAACAATATTACTAGAGAGGGTTGCAAAGCCTCTAGTCAAGCAAAACCATGCAATAACCCTAACTAACTCCTAATTTTTCATATTCACTATATAAATAACAAGTAAAGCAAAGAAATCTAATATAGTGCTCACCAAATCTTATGACATAATATGGGGGTTAGTAAACATGCATAAGAGAATACTATTTAAGCTATGTATGGGTAAGACCCTAATACATGGAGAAGAAGAGTAATATTATTCAAAATCTAATACTTATACTACTTATATCTACTAAAAAGAGGAGCAAAGTTAGAGATACCTAAAAGATAAACTCGTCAAGACTCAATCTCTCCCTTGGCCAAAGGGGATTCATAAGAGGTTGTTATGGTTTGTAAGGACCACTAAAAAAAGCCAAAACATTCAAGACTTCTCCATAATGTTGGATGTTAGACCCTGATCTTATTTTTAATGCCTAGTTCCTGACAGGGGGTGTTAGGGCGCAATGCCCCCCCACTAGGGTTGTCATGGGGGGAAACAACCTATTTTGGAGCCCCCCTAGTGGGGGTTTTGGGGAAGTGCCCTCAAATCAAAATTTTGTTAACAATGTTCTATAAAATATTGTAATTTCATACTAAATCTAGACCGTTCACTATTAGGTCACAGATCAAATGGTAGAAATTATGTTTGTGTAGTTTTGCCTTAATTTATAACTCTCTTTTTGATATGAGGGTATTGTAATTATGGTGGCATGCTATATTTTTGTGAAGATGATATTTTAGTGGTTGTATTGTAGGTTTTTCCCTTCATATGTTGGATTGAATAATAAGGACTAACTATTTTTGTGTGGAGGTAACCCATATTAGGTGAACCACATTAGATCTATGTCTCTATTGTGTTCTATTTTCTACATTTTATTTCAATCTTTAATTCATTAATATTTCTTTGTGTTCTATATTTTTAACAATTGGTATTAGAGCTAAAGGTTTATTTGGTAGATAAATTTGTAGGAAAATAGGGTTCCTAGTTTGAGTGGGAGCAATGGCAGAAGAAGGCAAGTTTAGCGTCAAAAAGTTTAGTGACCAAAACTACCATATATGGAAGATGTAAATGGAGGATATTTATATTAGATAGATATTTTACTACCATTAGGAGGAATAGTAAATAATCCAATAACTATGAAGGATGAAGTTTGGGAGGTTTTTGATAGAAAGGCACTAGGAATAATATGTCTATAGCTAGAAGCATTAGTGGCCTTCAACGTTTCAAGAGAGAAGACAAAAAAGGATGTGATAAAGGCATTAGATAGAGTGTATGAAAAAACTTAACCTATAACAAGTTATTTCTTAAGAAGTGTTTATTTAATCTATAAATGTCAGAAGGTGGGTCTATTGTTGATCATTTAAATTAACTTAACACAGTCACAAATCAGTTAAGCTCTTTAAGAGTAAATTTTGATGAGGTTAGGGATATTTTGATTCTATGCTCATTACCAAAAATATGGAATGACTTGGTCATGGTTGTGAGAAATTTTGTCTCTAGTTTAAACACTTTAAAGTTTGATGATGTTATGGGTGTAATTTTTAACAAGGAAATTTGATGGAAAAGCACAGGTGAAACATCATGTAATGATTTAACTATGGAGAATAGGGGAAGACAAAATAATAAAAGGGCCTAGGGAATCATGGTAAGTCTAAGAAGGGAATATCTAAATCTAGAGGAATGTTGGTGTGTTGGATTCGTGGAAAGAAAAAACACTTGAACAAGATTGTTGGTTCAAAAAGGAAAATAAGGAGATAGAAAACAAGATAACAATCAAGAAGCAAATGTATTGGGTGATGTGTTACAAGATACTTTAATCATTTCTTTAGATAATATTAATGATTCTTAGGTGTTAGATTTAGGGGCTTCATTTCATGCTACACCCCATAATAAATATTTTCAAGGCTATGTTTAAGGTGATTTTAGACAAGTTTATTTGGGTGATGGTGAACACTATAAATTTTTAGGAAAGGGTAATATAAAGATACAATTATAGAATGGAAACAAATGGTTGTTGAAAGAGGTGAGGCATGTTCTTGAGTTGAGAAGGAATCCAATTTTAGCAGGGTAGTTAAGAAGTGAGGGCTACATAGTTACATTTGCAAAATTTTCATGGAAGGTCACTAAAGAATCACTATTAATAACAAAAAGAGAAAATGTAGGTACATTATATTTATCTAATGGTAATGTTGAATCTTCTATTGATTTAGATTCTATAGAAGTGGACACAAAATTATGGCACCACAGACTTGGGCACATGATTGGGAAGGGGATGCAAGTTCTCCACTGAAAGAATTTGTTGCCAGATTTGAAGAAGGTGGATTTGGAATTCTATGAGCATTGTATGTATGGAAAATAGAATAGAGTCAAATTTCTCAGAGTTGGGAAGATAAATAAGGATGAAAAGTTAGATATTGTGCATACAAATGTATGGGGACTAGCTTAGGTATCATCCCTTGGTGGATCTTATTATTCTTTTACTTTTATTGATGATACAACTAGAAAAACTTGGGTTTATTGCATACAAAAAAAACCTAATATTTTTGATACTTTTAAGAAATGGAAAGCTTTGGTTGAGAATGAGATAGAAAATAAGTTGAAGTGTGTTAGATTAGATAATGGAGGTGAATATTGTAGCAATGAATTTGATAATTATTGTTCATCATATGGGATTCATAGAGAGAAGATGGTTCTAAGAACACCACAACAAAATGGTGTGTTAGAAAGGATGAACATGACAATCATAGAGCATGCAAGGAGTATGAGATTACATGTAGGGTTGCCTTTATAGTTTTGGGTAGATGCTATGGATACTACAACTTAATGAATAGAGGACCTTTAATTCCTTTGGATGGTGGCATTCTAGAAGAAGCATAGATAGGTAAAAACGTAGATTATTCCTTCTTAAAGACATTTGGTTGTGAAGTATTTATCCATATTGATAAAGAAAATAGAACCAAGCTTGAAGCAAAATCCAAGAAGTGTATTTTGATTGGATATGGATTTAATGATTTTGGTTATCATTTATGAGATTTTAAAAATAAAAATAATCATTAGGAGTAGAGATGTGATCTTAAATGAGAAGGTCATATGCATAAATTAGTTGTAGGGAAAGAAACAAGAAAATCCAAATACAAAATATGCAATACTTGATGAAATCATAGGAAATGAAATTTCAAAAGTGCCAAAAAGTTAGAATGTGTAACAAATAGAATAAGTACCTTAAACTCTTATAAGTGTAGTTAGAAGATCTACAGAGTAAGTAGACTCCCTAAATGATACTTTTTTTCACTTTATTATTTATTATTGACCGATGGTGGTGATCCAAAAAGCCATGAAAAAGAAATGGGATCAAGGCATGAAAGAGGAGATGGACTCTTTCATACATAATCAAACTTTGGATTTGTTTCAGTTGCTTGCAGGTAAAAGTGCATTGCAAAATAAATGAGTTCATAGACTAAAGGAAGAAGATGGAGGCAAAAAGAGGTACAAGGCTAGACTTTTTGTAAAGGGGTTTTCACAAAAAAAAGGTATTGATTTTGATGAAATATTTTCTCCACTTGTAAAAATGACTTCTATAAGAACTATTTTAAGTTTGGTAGCAGTAGAAGATTTGCACCTTGAATAGTTAGATGTGAAGACTGCTTTCCTTCATGATGTTTTGGAGGAGGAAATATATATGGAGAAGCCATAGGGATACAAAGTAAAAGGTAAGGATAAAATGGTGTGTAGGTTGAAGAAAAGTTTGTATAGTTCAAAACAAGCTCCAAGGTAGTGTTATTTGAAATTTGACATGTTCATGATAAAACAAGGTTATAGTAGATGTCATTCTAACCACTATGTCTATTTTAAGAGATTAGAGAATGATAGTTATATTATATTGTTATTATATGTAGATGACATGCTTGTTGTAGGGTCTAATATATATGATATATATGATCTCAAAATAAAATTAGTAAATTCATTTGCAATGAAGGATTTAGGTGTTGCAAAGCAAATCCTTCGTATGAGAATAAAAAGAGATAGGAAAAATAAAAAAATTGGCATTGTATTAAGAAGAGTACATAAAGAAGGTGTTAGTCAAGTTCAATATGCAAGATAAAAACCCTGTAAGTAAACTTTTGGGAGGGCACTTCAAATTAAATAAGGAACAGTGTCCTAAAATGTAAGAAGAAATCAATTACATGTCTAAAGTTCTATATGATTCAGTAGTTAGAAGTTTAATGTATGCTATGGTGTGCATGAGACTAGATATTTATCATGCAGTAGGAGTTGTTAATAGGTTTATGAATCATTTAGGAAAAGAGCATTGGGATGCATTCAAGTGGATTCTTGGGTACTTGAGAGGGACCACTGATAGATGATTGTGCTATGAAGGTTCAAATGTTACCTTACAAGGATATGTTGATGTAGACATGGTTAGAGATTTAGATGGTAGGAGGAGAACCATAGGTTATGTTTTAACTATTGGTGATACAACAATTAGTTAGATTTCAAAATTGCATAAGATAGTTACTTTGTCAACTATAGTGGCAAAATATGTTTCAGCTATAAAAACTAGCAAGGAGATGATATGGATGCATTAGTTCATAGAAGAATTAAGGTATAATTAGGAAGATTTCATGTTGTATAGTGATAGTCAAAGTGTGATTCATATAGAAAATAACTTGGTAGTTTACTCAAGATCCAAACATATACAACTTAGGTATCACTTCATTCATTCAGTTTTGGAGGATGGTCAACTGAAGTTGGAAAAGATCCATACAAGTTAGAATCATGTATATATACTAACAAAAAAATCACTAAAAAGAAGTTGGAGAGTTATTCAGCTTCAATAGGTCTTCAAGGATAACAAGGAAGATTAGAAACATGCTAGGGTCAAAGTTCAAAAAAAAATCTAGCAAGAGTTGTAGTGGTGGAGTTGCAACAATCAGTCTCCAAGTGGGAGATTGTTGGATGGTGGAGCCTAATCTTATTTTTAATGCCTAGTTCCTGATGGGGGTGTGTGTGGGGAAATGCCCCCCCACTAGGGTCATCATGGGGGTCTAGGGGGGTCGATGACCTATTTTGGATCCCCCTAGTGAAGGTTCGGTACAACACCCTAAATCAAAATTTTGTTAAAAATTCACTATAAAATATTATAATTTCATAGTAAATTTGGACCATTCACTATTATGTCATAGATCTAATGGTAGAAATTATGTTTGTACATTTTTTCCCTAATATGTAACCTTCTTTTTGATATGAGGGAATTGTAGTTATAGTGGTACATTATATGCGAGTGAAGAGGATATTGCAGTGGTTGTATTGCAATTGTTTTTCTTCATTTGTTGGACTGAATAATAAGAAGGAATGGTTATTTCTATGTGGACATAGCCCATATTGGGTGAACCACATTAAATTTGTGTCTCTATTGTGTTGTGTTTTCTATATTTTATTTTCATCTTTAATTCTTCAATATTATTTTGTGTTTTGTATTCCTAATACACAAGACTAGATTATCCAAGTAAAAACCCTAAGCTAAGGATCTTTAAGTAGAATGGTGGAATAACAAATTGTAAAGAAGAACAAATGAATAATAACTCTTGATGTCTCTCTAATAATGGAAAAATGATCTTGTATATATAGGTAGATCTAACCCTAAACCCTTCTAAATTTTTTGATTGATAGGGTTAACCCAGTCAACTTAGTATCATTATTGAAAAAACTCACTAGGTCATGGTCTAGGTCCACCAAGAGCTCACCTATACCCTAAATGAGTTTTTCCAATAAGAGTACAAGGTCGACCCAATTGACCTAGTACTATAAACTATCTAAAGGGGTTTTAGGTTAGGAAAAGGGGTATGAAAGGTGGTAAAATATTGGAGGAGTGTAAAAAATAGGAGTAATAGCTTAGGGTAATGCTTTTAAGAGCTAGTTAGATTGGTAATAAGTGGAAATAAGGGATACTAATCCTACAAAGCATTAATATTCTACCCACACCTTTCTTGGTGTACCCCTTAAGGTGTGCACTTAGATAAATTGAGAATCAACATGTTCTTGCAAGATATAAAGCATCAATAATTGATAAAATTAAAAAATATTATGTATATACATATGCCCCACTCAAATCTCATCACATGTTACTCAGGTGCAATAGGGGATGGTGCTTCAAGAAAGAACATAGTAACACAAAATGCTGAGGATAAAAAAAATTGTAGTATTTTAAAGCAAAAATAATTGAAAGTAAATGACTGAAAAAGAAATAACTAAAAATTAAATATGTATGTGTACCTTGACTTACATTTATTGATGGATGGTTGTCTACTATGTTTGTAGTTTTGATTGTGTAGGTTGTAAAGACTACTTTCAACAAACCCAAGAATACAAAACTAAAGAGCAAAAACAAATAAATGTAGGAAAGCCAAGATAATTGGTGCTATGTGGAAAGGATGTACTTATAAATTTGGCAAGCTGGGGTGACAAGTGCTAGGTTAGACCAAATGACCAAGTCAAAATTTAGAGTGAATCTGGTAACCAAAAAGCCAAGGCTACTAAAGACCAAAAAACTCAAATAATTAAACCTTAAGTAAGAAAGGAAAAATCACCAAATCAAACCAAGGATACATGTCATAAAACATGGTAATCAAACATCAATGTGAAACTAGTAACAATCCTTACTTAGATAAAGATGGACAAGATAAAAATAGTAAAACATCATTGATGAGTGAGAAGTAACAATCCTTACTCAAACATCAATGGAAAAAGGGGCATAAAAGGGAAAATGACATTAGTGAGTGAGAAGTAACAAGTTATCCTCACTCAACAATGGAAAAAGTACATGAAAGTAGAAATAGACTTAGGTGTCTGCAAAAAGGGGTGGTACAACAATGATAAATGGAGAAATAAATCAAGGCATATCTATAAATTAAGAGCCATGGTGTAAAGAAAGTAATCCATAGCTACTCAAGCATGTTGTTTTGTTTTAAGGATAGATAAAATTGAAATAAAATAGTGCTAACATGTTTTTAAGATGTGAAGAAGAAATAAGTATAGAAGAGGGAAAACAAATTTAAAATCACACATGCCTATCAAGGGGGGAAATGAAAATGGTGGAGGGTAGAATGAAAGAAAAACCAACGTAGGAGAACTCTTTATCAAAGTCAAGACACTCAAATTAGGCTTGTTAAAAAAAAAGGACTGTCAACCTTAAGGACTCTAAAGAACTTCACTTAGCCACACAAGTCTTAGGTCAATAAATGAAGTATGTAGATCATCCCATGAAGGCTATATGCATGAAAAGTAAAATGGAATTACCTTCCCATAACATGTTCCCCATTCCTCAGGACCCCTTACATAAGCATCAATCTACTGAAAAGATTGAGTATTTATGTGAGAAATTAGGTAACACCATAGAGTTTATTGAATTCTCTATTTTCAATATACTAGCCTACCACACCCTAATGAACCTCAACTCTATTATGAAGCTAATTATGGAGTTTGAGCTTTGATTGGAGATAGGAGATGTGCTTGTAATCATGTCTTTTGGTGTGATATTGAATTTTGAAATTTGTATGTTGTCTTTTGTATATCATTACCTTTTGTTTCAAATGATTTGGATTTTAACTTTCTTGATGGGTTTTTTTTCCTATTTCTGCTCTATATAGATTTAGAAAACCAAACACGAGTGCTAAAGATGAATTTAATTTGAATACTTGGGACTTGGTTGCTAAGAGAGAGAACTCAGAGAGTATGGTGTCTAAGAGTCTCATAAAGTTAGGTGAAATAAAAGTACTATCTTGGCTTCATCCTTGTTTTATCCAATGTGGAGTGAAAGGAAAGGAAATCAAGAGGAATGAGACATGAAATAATTTGAATTACTTTAAATTGGAAAAAATATGACAAAGTGTGAAAAATGGATAAAATTATAGATAAGTGTAATTACTTATCAAAAAAATGAGGGAAATGTAGGAAAACATGCTAACATAGATTATTTTACAAATTTTATCTATAAAAGAGAAGCAAAATCTAAAGCTGAGAATAAGGATCAAGAACTCGTAACCATTACAAAGCACATTTTAGATAGGAATGACAAGATGATGATTTTATGAGGAAGGCTAGGTCCTATCCATGGTCTTACACTACAAATCATAAAATAGAAACCATGAGGGTGCCAAAAAGTATTGGAAAAATAAATGGGATAAGAAAAAGATGGTATTTGTGAGGAAGGCTAGGTCCTATCCATGGTCTTACACTAAAACTCACAAAGGAGAAACCCAAGGGGTGCAAAAAAATGTGTAAAAAGTGAGAAAATAAAGAGGATTATAGTACATCATGAATAATATCAGGTCCTACCTATGATTTTACAATGTAAATCATGAGAAAGGGGACCAAAAGACCAAAAGGGAGGACTAAGGTTTGTAAAAATAGAGAATTGTGGTAGAGGGTGAGACCCATGTAAGTATACTTCAAAAAGTGTTAGATAGATAGCATATAAAAAGTATGAATAGAAGGGAAGGATTAGGAAAAATAATTATTGAGAAATTATGCATTTGTGGGCTCTTTAAAAACATGACTTTCATTGGTTTGAAGGCAATAGGTACTTGGACCAAGAATGTCTTTGACTAAATAAGCCCCCCATCATTTTTGGGTGTATTTACCTTCTTTGTCATGAGTGTAATATGATTTAAGGACAAGATCATTGATATTAAATGTGCAAACTTTAACACATTTGTTATGTTATTTGGTAATACGATCCTTGTATTGGCGATTATGTTGTAAAGTAGAAAGATGATGTTCATTAAGGAGATCGAGAGTATGAAGGTGAGATTCACGTAATTATTAATTAGGTATGATGCCATGAAAAGATATATGGAGAGAGAGAAGCTCAAATTAAAATGAAAAAAATGATTTATAACCATAGACTAGAGAGAATGACGTTGCCCTAATGGTAGTATGTATGCTAGTACGATAGGTCTAAAGAGTAGGATAGAGATGAGGGTGCCAATTCATGCACATTTCATGAATTATCTTTTGGAGAATTTTATTAAGAATTTTGGTGGTGGAATCGGCTTGGCTATTACATTATGGATGATAGGGTGTGTAAAATTTATGATTGATTTTAAATTTAACACAAATTTGTTTGACATCCTTATTTTTAAAATTACCACCATTATCTAAAATTATAGTATGAGGGACACCAAAGCAACAAATGATTTTATTAAGGATAAATTTGGATATGGTAGTACCAATGACATTAACAAGGGGCATATCCTCAACCCATTTGATAAAATATTTTGTGGTTATGATTATAAAGACATGCCCATCTTGATAACTAGGTAGTTTGCCTATGAGATCTAATACCCACATAGAGAATGGCCAAAGAGATTAGATAGTTCAAAGATTGAATAGAGGTGAATGAATTAAATAATAATGAATTTTTCAAGGAGTACACCTTTTAGAAAATTTGATGGTATCTTTTTAAAGAGTGGGCCAAAATTATCCCATATATAGACATTTGTAGGCTATAGCATGTTCGCTATAGTGGCTACGACAAATGCCCCCATGTGCTTGTTCAAGATGAGGAGGAATATCATCTTGCATAAAATAATAGAGTAAGGTAAATTCAACATTGAGATAATAAAGGATGTTATCTATAAATACATACTTAAAATCTTGTTTATGAATGTGAGTCTTTTCATGGGAATCTAGGTTAGGAGGATAAGTTTGGTGTTCTAAAAATTGAATGATTTCTTTGTACCACAGGCTTTGTTGAATGGTGACAACTTCAATGTGGTAGATAATTGAATCATGTGGTTGAATAGCATATGAAGATTTTATTATTTGGATAAGAAAAGTGGGATCTATGAGAACTTAGTGTGGATGAAAAAAAGATGTTGAAGAAGTGAGGGAATTAACAATAAAATTTTAATCTCGAGGGAGAGGCTCGATGGTGAAATAAATGAAATCTTTGGTGAGAGTGGTTGTAATTTGATGATAAGAAATCATATTCTCAATTTTTCATTGGTAATCACCATTAAATTGGTGTCAACTAAGTTAAGAATCACCTAAAGCATGTAGGTATTGGATATCTAAATCAAGAGAAACTCTCATGCCTAAGATTAGAGCTTCGTAGTCTACCATATTGTTAGTGACATCAAATGTTAAGTGAAAAGATAAAGGGATGATTTTTACAAGAGGACTGGTAAGAATTTAACCTACCCCAACTCCTTGAAGGTACTTAAAACTATTAAAATAAAGGGTTCAAGTATCCTTATGTAAGTTGATATTAATTTTTAGAAGTTCTTCGATAACTACTTTTGGTTTAGTATTATTAGGGAGGATAATGGATTCATTGAGATTACTTACTTCAAGATTAGTAGTGAAGTTATGGAAGTAATCTTTAAGAGAAATGTCTTGGTTGAGACCTTCAATATAGAGAATATTATCATTGAGAAGACTATCTTGAAGGTGATCGGTAGTTAGCATAGGAACTGCAACAAGTTGATTGGCTATGATTTATCCCTTGATAGATTTTTGAGTAACAATTCAGAGATCAAATTCCATAAGGAGGACCATCCACTTGTCAATTCTATCTCTAGGAAGAAAGGCTTTGGAGAAGACGTGATAAAGGGGGTCAAAATGAATGACATAAGCGGTATGATAAAGTATGTAATGTCAAAGTTTTTCAATTATAAAATATATGATGAAGCAATCAAATTAAAATTTCATGTAATGTTTCTAATAATCGATGAGGCCCCAGATGATATAGTAGATGGAATAATCTCTTCCAGTATCATCTTGTTAGGAAATCATTGCCCCAACTAATATGGGCATGGAAGAAGTATATATGATTAAAGGTTGATTATTTGAAGGAGGATGAAGTATGGGTGGGTGAATCAATGATTCTTTCATGTTATCAAATAGTTTTTTTACAAGGATCCATCCTTTCTAAAGCATTACCTTTCTTTTTATGGAGTGGATACGGTAAGCCATTTCAGGGATGAATCATCTAATTGCCCCAAGTTTATTGAGATAAGTATGAAAGTTTAGAATGGAATGAGGGATGGGCATGTTGGAAATAACACTAATCTTAGTAGGGTTGACATCAGTTCCATGAAGAGAGACTAAGAATCCTAATAGTTTACTAGATGTGACACCAAAGACACATTTGTAAGGATTTAGTCTAACTTTGTATTTGAGGAGACAACCAAAGATGATGGTAAGATCTGAAAGATGAGTCTTGAAACTTTTAGACAAAGCAATGAGGTCATCCACATAAGTTTATAAAATTTTATGGATAAGATAATGAAAGATATGAGTCATTTCTCTTTGATAAGAAGCTCCATCATTTTTAGGCCAAAGGGAATTTTAACATAGTAATAAGTGCCCCATTACATGGTGAAAGTGTTCTTATGTTGGTCTTCAGGGGTAATGTGAATTTGATTATATCTTGAGAAACCATCCATAAGAGATAACATTTCATAACCATCGGTGGAATTGATAATGGCATCTATTAAAGGTAAAGGTAAATTATCTTTGAGACAAGGAAGATTAAGATTATGGAAATCAATGCAGATATGAATGACCATAGTGATTTTTTTTGAATATGAATTATATTAGAAACCCATTCAGAATAATCCACTGGTTAGATAAAATTAGCATCGATGAGTTTGATGATTTTTTGTGACATAAGGTGGAAACTTTGGGTGGAAATTTTTGTTTCTTTCGATGCACATGTTTGGCATCAGGATAAGTGATAATTTTGTGTACCACAATGCTAAGATCAATACCAGGCATGTCATCATAGGACCAAGTGAAGATCTCATGATATTTATTAAAAAATAAGCTAAAGTTACTAGGTATGTCATCATAGGACCAGGTGAAGATCTCATGATATTTATTGACAAATAAGCTAAAGTTATCATGTTTAGTCAGTGAGAGTTTATGAGAGATGGTAATAGGTTGAGGGTATGATGGAGTACCATATCCAATGTGAGTAGTTTATTCGATAAGAATAACATTGCTTTCTTAGAAGTGGTATGTTACATTATGTAAAGAATAAATTTGATTATCTTTAGGATCAATGCTAGTGATGAAGCTATTGAAATAAGGGGCTTTATTTTTGAAATTCCCAAGTTTGTGATGTTTCCAAGTAAGTTGATGTTCTTAGAAATGAAGTAATTCAAGAATATATTCATCATTAGGCAAAGTGGGAAGGGGGCCATAATACTCAACATCTACTTCGAGATGAAGAATTTGATTACCATGGAAATCATTTTTAGAATGCATCTGATAGACATTTGTGGCCTTGGCATCTAATGTAATCTTCAGAGTAGGAAAAGTAGAAGGATTAGAATGGATTTGTGTATCATTATTTTCTTTGACAAGGGAAGAATTAGATGTGATGGGATTTGTAGGTAATAGAGAAGATGTAGTAATTTTTGAAGGTTTGAAAGGTATGATTTGTTCTACCACCTAAGGAGTATCAAAAAGTAGAGAATTAACAAGAGGCACATGACCTTCGATATCTAATTCATGATCCATGTAAATGGTATGGACATCCCAGTTAAAAGTATGTATTTGAGTTAAGGTTTTCTAATAATGTTGAACATCCAAGTCTCAAGATTGAGCTTGGGCCATGATGTAGTTATCATCATAGGTTGGAGAAATGGTACATGCTTGAGATTTAGGGGGAGTTTTAAAAGGTAAAATCCCAATATTAATAAATTTACATGGTGTCATGGTTAGAGGGTTTTGGAATTATTTGGCCACTCTATCATCATTGCATGTGAAGGCATCTTTTGGTAGAGAAGGCTCCTGGGTATTACATGGAAGGGAAAAATTAGTGATCTCATTAGTGAGAGGAATAGTATGGTCATGAGGTAATAATGAAGGAGGAACCAATCTAATATGTAGGGAGGGAGATTGGTAGTGTTATAATTATGTTACAAGTCGTCAGGTTCATCATCATTCGAATCAACAAAAATGACTGAAAAATCTAGATTGATGTTGATGAACTTGAGTAAGGGAGCACTGTTGATGGTAGGGATGGTAGGGATACGATATTGTTATTTTGGATTAGGAATTTGAATACTCCAAGGGTTGGGATCAACCTCATGCAGATATCATTTGTTGTTATGTAGGAATTTAAAGCATTGGTTATCAGAAGAAGTGATGGCCCTCATTTTGTGAGGCCATGGGTGACCAAAGGGTAATGTTATAATATAAGGGAAAATCAAGGACCATAAGTTTAGTTTGAATGGTCTTAGGTCTGATGGTTAGGGGAATCCAAAAATAAACAAGTGGATTTTGATTCAATTTATCAAATCCATGATAGGTAAAGTGGGGTTGTTTGAGATGATCCTTATTATATCTAAGCTATTGGATAAGCCACAAAGATGTCACATTAATACCATAGCCTTCACCAACTAAGAATTTATAGATAAGAGTAGTATTAATGGATATTTTAATGAATAATGGTGGATCATTGGTACAAAAAAGGATTTCATCATTAATCAGGCATTCTTTAAGAAATTCAATATATGGTTTGGAAGGACATATGGTTTCAATGTTATGCATCTTGGTAGGTTGAGGTTTGATAGAAGGTAGTTCTTCATATAGAGGATATGGATCTTTAATTTATTATAATTGTTGCATAAAGAACTTGTGATGATAAGGGGAAGTATGATCTAGCTTCATAAGTGGAATCTTGTAAGGCATGGAGTTAAGTTATTCAAGAAAGTTCCAATGGGATTTAGAAGAAGAACCAATGTGAGTTTTAGAAGGTAAGGTAGATTTTAAATGAATGAAAGTTGTTGGGGGTTCAGAAGGAGGAGGTGGTTCCTCATAGGGTTTTGAAGATAAATTAGTAGTTGTAATATCTTTGAAAATTTATTCTTCTAAAGATGGTTTCATAGGTTTTGTGATAGGATATTAATGAGTTGGCTTGAGATGATAACTAACCTTAACTATATTAACATATTGAGAATTGTTATAATATTGGTCATAGTCAACATCAATATCACAAACATCCTTGGTATTTTGTTGATTATTAGGTATGGAAAAAAGTTTTTTGGCTATTAAAGGAGGAAGCTTTTGAAGCTTATTTATTTTGAGAAGCAATGTTGTACTCTTGACAATGAAGGTTGATCATGGCTTCATGATTGAAGGAATCACCAAGCATATAAGAGATAATAAATTTAGGAATCCCTCTACAAGATTCATGGGAATGACCAATGTTGGTGTGGAACCAACAAAATTTATTAGGCTCATACCACTTAGGTGGATTATTAGGATAAGTTAAGGGTTTAGAGGGTTGTAAGAATTTATTCATTTACTACATAGTGAGTGGTATGTGTTAAGATGAAGGAATGCCAGATTTGGCAACTCCTAGTTTAGTTTCTGAAGTATTACTAGTGATAACATTGGTATAAGTTTGAAAAGATCCTTTAAGGAATTTGGTATTAGGTTCAAATTTTTTCATGAGGAAGTCTTGATGTTTAGCTTTATCAAGATCTTCATTAAGTGTTTGGGGAGTAAAAGTTTGAACTTTATATTGAAGGATGTGGTGATAAAGATTTTAAACAAATTGTCATCAATCATGTTATGGTTGGCTTTATGGGCCATATATTTCCATCATTTTATAAAATCATGAACTAATTTGATGGGATATTTCTTAGCATTGATGAAATGGCTAAGAAATTTTTTAGGAAGATCATTATGTTGAAACTCTTTGACTAAAGGCTTGACTAAATCATCAAGTTTGCAAATGTAATGTTGGGGAAGTTGGTTGTACCATTCCAATACATTACCAATGAAGGTTTTATTTAGAAGTTTAGTCATGGTGAAAGTATTAGTTTGGATCCACTCTTTGTAAATATTGCCAAAGGATTTGAGAAAGGATGCAAGATCTTTAGTCCCATCATATTTGATAGTTGGAGATATATTACCAATGTCAATGGACACTTGGTTCATTTTGGATATTTTGAAGCATTTTATTAGTCATAATAGGTTGATTAATAACATTTCCTGAGGCATCTCTAAGATGTGGAGGAATAAAATTTGGGTTGGCTTGAGGACCAATAGCTAGAGGTTGATTAGCCATATTGATCAAATGACATTGTAATTGCATCATTTGAGAAGTGTTAGAAGTCTGCATTATGTTCAGTTGTTATATGACTTGTGAAAGAAGTTGAGTCATATCAATTGGTGGGTTGGTGTTTTTAGGAGAACTCCTCAAATTGGTATAATGAAGAGGGTTATTAATGGGATTATTAGATAGACTTGTGTCAATTTATCCCACATTATGTTGAAGAGTTTTAAGATGAGAATTGTCTTGATAGGTATAAAAAGGATTATATCCACCTACTTCATTTTGATGTGTGATTTGCTCCATGTTAAAAGCCACATATGAATGAGGGGAAAAGGTGATCCAAGAGTGAGGGTTATCTTGGGAGGAAAAGAGGGGGAGAAATGGACATCCAATCTAGTATCTAAATAGATTCAGGTTGTCCAAGAATATTTTGATAGGGGACTTTATGATGACTTGAGAAAAATGAAAAAAATGTGAAGGAAGGAAAATAGAGAACTAAGTCAGATAGATAAGATAAGCAGTAAGAGTACATATTCAATTGGGTTGACCTCATACTATAATCTAGGAAAAATAGAGCTTGATAATAGCATAGAGTCTACTAGGTCAACCTAGTACTATAATTTGACTGGTAAAAGAGATACAGGGTCGATGGGGTCAACCTAGTACTGCAAGCAGGAAATAAAAAAGTTTGTAAGAGACTATATCAATTAGAATGAAAATGTACTAAAAATAGGGATTTTTTTTGTAATGTTCTTGAAAGTAAGAAATAGAAGCAAAAACATAATTAATTGGGTCAATGGGAATTATCCAATTGAGGCACATAACACAAAACTCTTACACCAATGTTGGCCAATGCAATTTTTTACAATACTACATATAATGATCAAAGAGAAAGTAGTCAATTTAAAATCAAATGTTAACAAAGTGGTTATCCTAAATGTTGTTAGATTATAAAGTGTTATTTTAAGTGTGATAGGGAAGTTGGCTAAAAGTAGGAAACTAGAAAGCAATCTATGGATGGTTTCAGGACATTTAGGCTAAAAGGGATCTATGTTGGCAATGGTACTGGCTTGGTATTGGGGCCTACCCCCTCACTTCATAATCCTACAATGATAAGGATGTCAGGTGATTTTCTAATATATACCATTAACCACATGTTTATAATTATCTAGAAAACCAAGTCAGTTTCCCTCTTGGTGATAAGATCCAAGTAGGTAGGCCTTGGGTAGACAAATGTTTAAATGCATTTTGAAATTATGTGATTTGGTAGTGTGTGCAAGAAATATAAAAATAGTGCAACTAAACCATATATTAAAAAATCACCTAATTAAACTATGTCATCTATTCTAAGCATGTAAATAATTGAAAGTGAAAGTGTGAAGTAATTACTAGCATATAGTTTTTAATTCCTAATTTGAAACATAGTACAAAGTCAGTTTAGATGATAGTGTATGCAAACATTACTTAATAAAGTTGGTAGTATCACTACTGTAATTTAGAAGCAAGGGTATTTAAGAACTAAGTTGACCAAGTTGATCTAGTCTTTCAGATAGAAGATAAAATATAGAACTAGGTTGACTAGGTCAACCTAGTTTGCTATATGATGGCAATTTGAAAGACTGCAAACTTTTCAAAATAAAACTATAAGGAAGAACTAAAATGAAAGAGAGGTAGAAAATAGCTTTGTTAGGTTGGAATATGCTGAGGAATATGAGATTTATATTGAATTGAATTGAATGTTACTTACAAATTATACCAACTATATCGACTAGGTCAACCTGGTTCTATAATTCCCTATTTTTTGAAGCCTATTAAGATGACTATACCAGCTTGGTCAACCTATTATGTTTTTTGAAAGCTATTTGGAATACTATGTCGACTTGTTCAACCTAGTTTTTTGTTTTGGATCTAAATAAGAGTACTATGTCAACTTGTTTCACCTAATAACCTATATCTAATGAAGACCTACACATAAATAACAGAGTCATTTTTTATGTGACTATATATTAAAGCTATGCACATAAGTTAGAAACTATACTAGCCCTATTGACCTAGTATCAAAAATATAGAAGAATAAAAAGTAAAATGATAGAAAATGAAAAACGTGAAAGAAAACCTATAAGGGTTTGATTCGCATCAAGTTCACTAGAATGTATGCGATTAACAATGCATCAGATATATAAATCAATCTTAACTTAGAGAAGATAGATCTTACTTACAATTTTGATTGGGGATACATTAGATAATCAGGAACATGACCAATATGTGGATCTACTAGGCCCAATTAGAGGATATCTTATCATAACAATTTTACTAGGGAGATTTCCAAAGCCTTCAGTCAAGAAAAATCATGCAATAACCCTAACTAAGTCCTATGTTTTCATATTCACTATACTAATAACAAGTAATGTAAAGAAACCTAATCTAGTGCTCACCAAAGCTTGTGGCACAATATGGGGGTTAGCAAACAAAAAAAGGTAAACATGCATAAGAGAATCTTATTCAAGCTATGTATAGGTAAGACCCTATTGTATGGAGAAGAAGAGTAATATTATTCAAAATCTAATACTTATGCTACTTCTATCTACTAAAGAGAGGAGAAAAGTTAGACATACTTACCTAAAATATGAACCCATAAAGATTCAATCTCTCCCTTGGCCAAAGGAGCTTTGAAAGAGGTTGTTGTGGTTTGTAATTATCACTAAGAAAGGCCAAAACATTTAAGACTTCTCCGTGAGACTAGATTCTCCAAGTAGAAACCCTAAGCTAAGACTCATCAAGTAAAATAGTGGAAGAGAAGATTGTAAGGAAGTGAAAATGAATAATAAATATTGATGTCTCTCTAATAATGGAAAAATGATCTTGTATATATAGGTACATCTAACCCTAAACCCTTTCAAAAAATTTGGCCGACAAGGTTGATCTAGTTGACCTAGTATTTTTATTGACAAAAACTCATTGGGTCACATGCTAGGTTAGCCAAGAGCTGACCTAGACCCTAAATGAGTTTTACCAATACGAGTACAAGTTTGACCCATTAAACCTAGTACTGTAAACTATCAAGATCTTGCTCCACCAATTAGAGCACATATGATTACTTCTTGTATTAGCAACTAAACACGAAATTTAACCAGAATCAATAAGTAACTAGAAATATGAAACAACACAAGAATATGAGAGATAATACACAATTGTATTAATAATCACTCAGAAGAAAATACAATAAAGAAGATGCCACTTCTTCTTCCACCTCAAAGGCTCACCACACCTCAAGACCTTCTTCCCTCTCTCTCTCGGTCCCAACAATCAACTCCAATATAGAATTGATGTTCACCTCCACTAGTCAGAAACAATGCTTCCAGTACACCAAGTACACATCCATACTCCAAGTAGATCTCCTGCTCTCTACTGCTACCTGAAAATCACTAGACCTTACTCACCATTGTATATCTCCAAAAGAAGCCATGCTCACCCGCTGACCAAGATCATACATATACGAAGAACCCTTCTGATTCTCCAAACCAGCACCCACACTTGGTACTGTGGCACTAAGAGGAACACACCATTGCTCTCCTCTCTTTGAAGGAGCTTATTTTTCTCTCTTACTCTCTAGCACTAGTTTACAATATAGCCCATGAGTCTATATATAGATCTCATGCTTACAATAATTAGACTATCTTAATTACAATAATTAGACACATAACTCAAAACTATAACTAGCCTTTAACATGCAAACTAACAGTCCAAAAAATAGACTCTCCAAAATCAACATGCAAACTGCATGTTCACGCACAGGATGCCGATGTCGGCTCCTCCCTGACCGATGTCGACCGACTGGTAACCGACGTCGATTGCTTCTTCACTGCTAACTGACCGACATCGATTGCCTTGTAACTCATTTTGCAACTCGCTGCAACCTCTGTAACCTCTATAACTCCTCCTGTTTGCATCCTAGTGAAGCTTTTAGCTCCACAACCTAACAATCTCCCACTTGGAGATAAATAGCTATACCTATACCTGTACTTGTATAATGTCTAATTTTATTCCCTGGCTTATATCCCTCTTCAAGCTTAATCCTGAAGACCAACCACCACACACCTTGTGATGCTACACCTGTCATCCAAGTAACCTGACACATCTGAACCTACAAACCCATGTAGTGAAGACCTCGACCCTACATAACATGTTAACCTACTGCTAGTCCCTCTCAAATACCTAAGAATCCACTGAACTTCCCTCCAGTACTCCTTCCACGAATTGGCTCCATACTTTCTGACAACTCCCACTGCTTGGGAAAACTCAGGTCTACACTAGACCTCATGTGATTTTGAACCCTGTTCTAAGATAAGCTTGAACTGTCCAGCCCTTGGTGTGCTTTTTGATTCTGCATCTTGCATCTTAAACCCTACCAACACCGTCTTCACATCAGCTCCCATTGGAGATAAAATCTCCATGTCTCTTATGCCAAAGAATTTTGCTACTCCCAAATTCTCCATGACATACCTCTGAACTAACCTTACCCTTAGCTTAGCAAAACCCTGTATGTACAAACCTGCTAGCAAATCACCCACATATAGTAATGGGATAATGTCGTGACTCATCATCCACCTGGTAAGACAAACACAATAGTTACACTGACATTGACTGAAGCCTTGCTTTGTCATCCACCTGTCAAAACCTATACCACTGTCCTACAACTTCCTCAAGACCTTATACCTTGGCCTTCCATCTCACGTATCCATCCACTCTCTTTTTTAACTTGGGAATCTATCCCTCATCCAGTGCTTTCTTCCAGCTAATAACTCCACCAACAAATACCTGTTTGGTTCTTCTCCAAGGACTTACACTCCTCATCCATGCCAAGCTCCCACTATATCTAGATTCTACTTGCATTGCCTCTTCACGTCTTCCTGGTTCTTGACCATCAATAAGCAATATAAAGAAGGTGAACAATGGATATGAGGTTCACTTACCCTTTCTGACCTCCATATGGGCATTTGAGACTCATTGACAGCTTGCTGTTCGCCCACCATCCGTTTCAGTGACCGATCTCAGCCATCTCCCAGTCTGCATCTGACCGATGTCAGTTCTCTGTGTTAGGTTGTAGAGCTAAAAGCTTCAGTAGGATGCAAACTATAAAAGTTACAGAGGATGCAGAGCTGTAGAGTCAGTTGCAGGGAAACTGACGTCAGTCTGATCAACTGACATCAGTTAGATAGTAGTGAAGAACAAACTGGCATCGGTTACCAGTCGACTGACATCGATCATGGAGGAGTCAGTGTCGGCAGCCTGTGCGTGAATAGGCAGTTTGCATGTTGATCTCAGAGAGTCTATTTTTGGATTGTTTGTTTGCATGTCAAAGGCTAGTCTTAGTCTTGAGTTGTGCTTCTAATTATTTTAATTAAGTCTAATTATTGTAAGTATGAGATCTATATAATAGACTCATAGGCTGTATTGTAATGTGTGCTAGAAAGCCATTGGGCTTGTAGAGAGAGCTAGAGTAGTTCCTCCTAGTTCCATAGTACTAAGGTGGGTACTAGTTTGGAGAATTAGAAGGGTTCTTCGTGTTTGTATGATCTTAGTCAACAAATGAGCATGGCTTCTTTTGGAGATCTACAATGGTGAGTAAGGTCTAGTGATTTGCAGGTAGCAGCAGAGAGCAAGAGATCTACTTGGAGTACGGTTGTGTACTTGACATACTGGCAACATGTTATTGACTGGTTGGAGAGGTGAACATCAATTCTATATTGGAGTTGATTGTTGTGACCAAGAGAGAGAGGGAAGAAGGTCTTGAGGTGTGGCGAGCCTTTGAGGTGGAAGAAGTGGCATCTTCTTTATTGTACATTCTTCTGAGTGATTATTAATACAATTGTGTATTGTCTCTCATATTCTTGTGTTGTTTCATATTTCTAGTTACTTATTGATTCTGGTTAAATTCCATGTTTTGTTGCTAATACAAGAAGTAATCATATGTGCTCTATTGGTAGAGCAAGATCCTGACACATGGTATCAGAGCATGTTTATTTTTATAGGTTCCTGACAAGTGGTATTAGAGGTTTTGGTTGGGTTGACTAACAGGTGGTTTCAGATTTGGTAGTGTTTTTTGATTATAGGTCACTCTCAAGGGTTTCAAATTGAGTGGGAGTATAGCAATGGTAGAAGCAAGTAAGCTATGAATGGAAAAACTAAATAGCATAAATGGTCTGATTGATGGAAAGAAAGAGCAGGTAAAAAGAGATTGTTGGTCGGTAGAAGATCAACGTGTAGAAGCAGATGTTGTAGGGGTCATTGCACAGGTTGCTCTAGATAAAGTAGAATCTTTGTTTACAGATTCTTTTGCCTCTTTCCATGTAGCCCGAAATAGAGCATCTTTTCATGGGTATGTCTTTGGATACTTTGGAGAGATTTATTTAGGGGTTGGAGAGCCTTGTTAGATTATTGACGAAGGGGAAGTGAAGCTGAAATTGTAGATAGATAACACACAGGTGGTGAAGGAAGTCATGCAGGTACCAGTCTTGGAGATTATTCTAATTTCTTCAAGAAATTTGGGTAATGAGAGATGCACTGTAACTCTCACAGCGGATACACTTGAATTAGATGGTGGTAAGAAAGTAGGCATCTTTTATCTATCTACTTATATTACTGATTCACCTTCTATTGTAGAGATGTGGCTTCATGGGCTTGGTCACATATGTAGGAGGGGAATGCAGGTTCTTAAGCAGAAGATAGATGTTTTTGACAAGCTAAAGAACTAGAAAGCCTTGGTGTTCATGGAGGAGATGATGGACAGAGATCAGGTGAGGGAACTGAATTATTCTAAGTAGAGCAGGTTTGATTTGAACAGGGTTTTGATCTATGGAGAGCTCATGGGTAAAAAGTTATCACTCACAGGCAAACACAGGTATCGGCATCAGTCAGACTATAACTGACATCGATAACATGAAGACCGACATCGATCATGAAGGAACCAATGTTGGCAGAATGGATACCAGTGTCAGCTAGGGAAATAATGTCAGTAGTCAAGGTCAGTGCAGGGAACTGACATCGGTCAGGAGCAGACTAGGAGATAGCTGAGATCGGTCACTAGAATGAATATTGGGTAGACAACAAGCTGTCAACAGGTCTCAAATGCTCATATCAAGGTTAGAAAGGGTAAGTGAACCTCATATTTGTTGTTCACCTTCTTTATATTGCTTATTGATGGTTAAGAACCAGGAAGATGCAAAGAGGCAATGCAGGTAGAATCTAGATACAGTGGGAGCTTGGCATGGATGATGAGCGAGTCCTTGGAGAAGAACCAAACAAGTATTTGTTGGTAGAGTTGTCAGCTAAAAGTAAGCACTGAGAGACGGAATGGATTCCCAAGTTAAAGAAGAGAGTGGATGGATACGTGAGATGGAAGGCCAAGGCATATGGTCTTGAGGAAGCTGCAGGACAGTGGTATAGGTTTTGATAGGTGGATGACTAAGCATGGCTTCAGTCAATGTCAGTGTAACTATTGTGGTTTTGTCTTACCAAGTGGATGATGAGTCGCGACATTATCTATTTACTATATGTGAATGGTATACTAGTTATAGGTTCAGAGATACAGGGTTTTACTGAGCTAAGGGTAAGGTTAGTTCAAAGGTATGTCAAGAAGAATTTAGAGTAGTGAAATCCTTTGGCATAAGAGATATGGAGATTTTATCTCCAGTGGGAGCTAATGTGAAGACGGTGTTGGCAGGGTTCATGATGCAGGATGCAGAATCAGAAAGCACACCAAGGGCTGGACAGTTCAAGCTTAGCTTGAAATAGTGTTCAAAATCACATGAGGTCTAGTGTAGACCTAAGTTTTCCCAAGTAGTGGGAGTTGTTAGAAAGTATGGAGCCAATTCGGGGAAGGAGTACTGGAGGGCAGTTCAGTGGGACTAGCAGTAGGGATTCTTGTTATGCAGGGTCAAGGTCTTCACTACATGGATATGTAGGTTCAGATGTGGTAGGTTACTTTGATGATAGGGGTAACATCATAGGTCATGTGGTGGTTGGTCTTCAGGATTGATCTTGAAGAGGGATACAAGTTAGGGAATAATTTAGATGGTGTATAGGTACAGGTATAGGTACAGGTGCATCTATTTATCTCCAAGTGGGAGATTGTTAGGTTGTGGAGCTAAAAGCTCACCAAGATGCAAACAGGAAAAGTTATAGAGGATGCAGAGTTGCAAAGTTAGTTTCAAGGAAATTGGCATCGGTCTGATCAATCGACGTCGGTCAGATAGCAGTGAAGAACAAATCAGTGTCAGTTACCAGTCGACCAACATCGGTCATGGAGGAGCCGGCGTCGGCAGCCTGTGCGTGAACAGGCAGTTTGCATGTTGATCCCAAAGAGTCTATTTTTGGACTATTTGTTTTCATGTCAAAGGTTAGTCTTAGTCTTGAGTTGTGCTTCTAATTATTTTAATTAAGTCTAATTATTGTAAGTATGAGATCTATATAATAGACTCATAGGTTGTATTGTAATGTGTGCTAGAAAGCCATTGGGCTTGTAGAGAGAGCTAGAATAGTTCCTATTAGTTTCACAGTACCAAGGTGGGTACTGGTTTGGAGAATTAGAAGGGTTCTTCATGTTTGTATGATCTTAGTCAGTAGATGAGCATGGATTCTTTTGGAGATCTACAATGGTGAGTAAGGTCTAGTGATTTGCAGGTAGCAGCAGAGAGCAAGAGATCTACTTGGAGTATGGTTGTGTACTTGACGTACTGGTAGCGTGTTACTGACTGGTTGGAGAGGTGAACATCAATTATATATTGGAGTTGATTGTTGTGACCAAGAGAGAGAGGGAAGAAGGTCTTGAGGTGTGGCAAGCCTTTGAGGTGGAAGAAGAAGTGGCATCTTCTTTATTGTATATTCTTTTGAGTGATTATTAATACAATTGTGTATTGTCTCTCATATTCCTGTGTTGTTTCATATTTCTAGTTACTTATTGATTCTGGTTAAATTCCGTGTTTAGTTGCTAATACAAGAAGTAATCATATGTGCTCTATTGGTAGAGAAAGATCCTGACACGTGGTATCAGAGCATGTTTATTGTTCTAGGTTCCTGACACCCTGCACTAACCCTGAATGCCGACATCATTTTCTTGGCCAACGCTGGTATCCCTTCTATCGACGTCAATTCCTATATGACTGACATCAGTCTTCTTGTTGTCGATGTCAGTTACTATCTGACCGATGCTGGTACCTGTGTTCACCTGTGAGTGATAAATTTTTACCCGCGAGCTCTCCATGGATCAAAACCCTGTTTAAATCAACACAACCCTACTCAGAATAATTTAGTCCACTCCACTGATCTCTATCCGTCATCTCCTCCATGAACACCAAGGCTTTCTAGTTCTTAAGTTTATCAAAAACATCTATCTTCCGCTTAAGAGCTTGCATTCCCCTCCTACATGTGTGACCAAGCCTACAAAGCCATATCTCTGCAACAGAAAGTGAATCAATAATATAAGTAGATAGATAAAGGATACCTACTTTCTTACCACCATCTGATTCAAGTGCATCCGCTATGAGAGTTATAGTGCATCTCCCATCACCCAACTTTCTTGAAGAAATTAGACTCATCTCCAAGACTGGTACCTACATAACCTCCTTCAACACCTACATGTTATCCATCTACAATTTCAGCTTCACTTCCCCTTTGCCAATAATCTGACAAGGCTCACCAGCCCCTAAATAAATCTCTCCAAAGTCTCCAAAGACATACCTGTGAAAAGATGATCTATTTTGGGCTGCATGGAAAGAGGCAAAATAATCTGTAAACAAAGATTCTACTTTATCCAGAGCAACTTGTGCAACATCACCTGCAACATCTACTTCTACACACTGATCTTCTACCGACCAACAATCTCCTTTTACCTACTCTTTCTTTCCATCAATTAGACCATTCATGCTATTTAGTTTCTCCATTTGTAGCTTACTTTCTTCTGCCATTGCTATACTTCCACTCAATCTGAAACCCTTGAGAGTGACCTGTAATCAAAAACACTACCAGATTTGAAACCACCTATTAGTCAACCCAACTAAAAGCTCTGATACCACTTGATGGTATCAGCTCTTAAACCTACAACCAGGCTCTGATACCACTTATCAGGATCTTGCTCCACCAATTAGAGCACATATGATTACTTCTTGTATTAGCAACTAAACATGAAATTTAACCAGAATCAATAAGTAACTAGAAATATGAAACAACACAAGAATATGAGAGATAATACACAATTGTATTAATAATCACTCAGAAGAAAATACAATAAAGAAGATGCCACTTCTTCTTCCACCTCAAAGGCTCACCACACCTCAAGACCTTCTTCCCTCTCTCTCTCGGTCCCAACAATCAACTCCAATATAGAATTGATGTTCACCTCCACTAGTCAGAAACAATGCTTCCAGTACACCAAGTACACATCCATACTCCAAGTAGATCTCCTGCTCTCTACTGCTACCTGAAAATCACTAGACCTTACTCACCATTGTATATCTCCAAAAGAAGCCATGCTCACCCGCTGACCAAGATCATACATATACGAAGAACCCTTCTGATTCTCCAAACCAGCACCCACACTTGGTACTGTGGCACTAAGAGGAACACACCATTGCTCTCCTCTCTTTGAAGGAGCTTATTTTTCTCTCTTACTCTCTAGCACTAGTTTACAATATAGCCCATGAGTCTATATATAGATCTCATGCTTACAATAATTAGACTATCTTAATTACAATAATTAGACACATAACTCAAAACTATAACTAGCCTTTAACATGCAAACTAACAGTCCAAATAATAGACTCTTCAAAATCAACATGCAAACTGCATGTTCACGCATAGGCTACCGACATTGGCTCCTCCTTGACTGATGTCAGCTGACTGGTAACTGATGTTGATTGCTTCTTCACTGCTAACTGACCGATGTCGGTTGATCAGATCGATGTCGGTTGCCTTGCAACTCATTCTGTAACTCTCCGTAACCTCCGTAACCTCCATAACTCCTCCTGTTTGCATCCTGGTGAAGCTTTTAGCTCCACAACCTAACATAAACTATTAAAAGGGGTTTTAGGTTAGGAAAAAGGGTATGAAAAGTTGTAAAAGATTGGAGGAGTGTGTAAAAGAGGATTAATATCTTAGGAGAATGTTTTTAGGAGTTGGTTGGCTTGGTAATAAGTAGAAATAGGGGACAACAATCCTATAAAGAACTAATGGTCGACCCACCCCTTTCCTAATACACCCCTCAAGGCATGCACTCAGAGATATTGAGACTTGATGGGTTTATTTGAACACAACTAGATAATGAGAGGGGGGGTGAATCAGTATATTAATAAATTTAATATTTTTCAAACCTTTTAATGTATATTGTAAATCAAATTAAATATGTAGAGATCATGAGCATACACATAAACACATGAAAAAATATTTATATGTGGAATACCTAAAGGGAAAAAACATGGTGAGAATAGCTACTAGAAACTACTATTATATTCTAGCCTCATGATTCAAAGCCTCACTGGAAAATCTCACTAGTTAAAATGTTTAAGGATGCCAATTCTAAGGAGACACCAATCCCCTGATTTAAGAGCACCAACTCTAAGGAATCACCCACTCCCTAATCTGAGCACAGCTACAACTCTAATTTACAAATCAAATTCATCCATGAATCCAAATATTTATTCTTTATTATAGATCTAATCTGCAACTGATCATGCTCTACACATTCTCTTTGTGCCTTTCTTTCTCTATGCTCATCTCTATTCCTCTAATCCTATGTTTGGATATGTCTCTATTCAACACACTTCATTTGCTTCACCAACCACTCTTCTCCTCTCTGCCCCCTTTGGTTATGTGTCTTTATGATTTTCTACTTGACACACTTCATTGGCTTTTGATTTTTGCCTCTTTCTATATTTGACTTGGATCAATAACAAAATGCAATTATTCCAACATTTTTTTCTTTGTCCTAGATATCATATATATAAAAAAATGATCTAGGGTTTCATATCTTTTGTGTTCACACTTAGATTGCAACACATCATGCCAATTCTGGACTCTGGTTCATTGTAACTTGGACTGTAAGTTTACTATATCTCAATTTCATGCATCACACCATAATTATAGGTATTTTTACTATCTATAACATTTAATGGACTCAATTTTTGATGCATCTAATCATTAATTTAGATTTGATCAATTAGATCGATCAATCTCATTGTCTATGTCATGATTCATGGATTACTCATATATTCCTTCATGTTCCAATGCTTGACCATTGGTAAGATTTTTTTTTAAAATATTGATCATTGATCTTTACTTTGGCTCCATGATCTAATGGTCTCTATTTAACTAGATCAAATTTAAATTATGTCCATTCAATCAATCTCTGATAGGCTCATGCTCTTCATTGGATCCTTATATGCTTCTAAAATTTAGATTTGTCATCTTTAAAATACATCTATTGATCTTCTTGATCTGAGCTGCTACATGCCATTTGATCTCTGAAGATGCACAAACTTTATCTCTACCTTGATGATTAAACATCAAGTTCTTTACTCCATCTCACTTCTTATATATTTGGATCACTTTCACTTCATCTATCTTCTTGAACCTACTATATATTTAGCTCACCATTGTGTCGATAAACATTGATAATTTTGTTTCATCTAAGTCCACTCATTCCATTGGATCTCCTTTATATGATCACCTGCTCACCATCAGATCTTCTGATAGGCTTGATCATTAGCTTTGTCAATCTTATGCTCATTGGGTCTCTATCTAGTAATCTCTGTGAATGTGACACTTATCACTTAGATGTTCCCTTAGAGTCTTTTTGACAATTTGACTTCACTATGCTTCATTGGATCATATGCATACAATGAATTTATATCCATTGATCAAGTTAGGACATAATATAAAGTTTAAGACTTAGGAAATATTAAGTCCTTTGATCACTACTCAAGCTAGTAATTGCCAGGTTAAGGGGCCAGTTTCACAATGATGAAAAAGGCTTAAGTTATAACTTAAGCTACCTAGTCCCAGATATATCTAGTCACAATCAAAATAGAAAAGCCTATTTGACATCATGGCTTAAACCCTTAGGGTTTCACTAAGAAACCTTATCATGTTTGAGAGTAAAGATAATTCAACTTTGAGTTCATTCCTTCTCATTTGAATTTATAGTCTATATTTTCAAGATGCTCATGAAAAACCCATAATAGATCTACCATCTATTTCTTTTGAAAATGTCCATAGATGAACTTTGTAAAATCATGACAACTTTATAAGACCTTTGTGCAGATTTTGTCTAAGTAGCCAACCTTACATGCCCATATTTTTAACTACACCTAATCACATGATTACAAATATGGTGCATAATAACTAAGGACTAGTGTGATTATAACCATGTAAGTAGCTTCCCCATACTCATTTACACATGATAATGGTGATGTCAACAAAATGTCTTCACATCTTCTCCTATCTGGATTTAAAATGTCTAGATGATTATTATGAAGAACTAGATGAAATCCATTCATACACACAAATATTCCAATCATCTTTGACCTCTGATAAGATCACCATGATCACCACATTAATCCATGAGCATTAATGGCATGTCAATTATGTCCCTTTTGACATTAATGACAATCATATTTCCAGTAATCTTCCCCTTTGTCATTTATGGCAAACTAAATACTCTGATCTTCTACTATGTAGCTCCTTTGGCATTACTTACATTGGCTTTTGATAAGTATGAACTAAAGTTGTCCATACCAAACTTGTTCCCCCTTAGGCAATGGCACATTTGCCTAAAAATTGATTTGGACACTTGATCTGCTTCTTCTTTGACATTTGCACTTTTTCAGAGTATATTTTGCTCTTTCTCATATAAAGAACATTTTCACCTTTTTCTCCCCCTTTGACATCAATGGAAAAGGGACTATAACTAACTATTTATTCAAATATTTCTCCCCCTTTATCAGATAAAGGAGTTTGTCCAAGAATCTACAACTTTAAACTCATTAGTAATCTTTAAAAGTATACATACCTAAGTTGAATTTTATCTCTTCTTCTAGGGATTAATGAAGCTTCCATAAGACTCCCCTTGGACTCATGCCCTATCACTAGTGATTTAGTGATGTGGTGTAGGAGCCACCACTCCTAACTTATGTCTCAGATATTTAAATTATTCCTTAGGAAGAGGTTTGGTGAATATGTCTATAATTTGGTCTTTAGTTGGCACATATTCCATTGTGACCTCTTGATCTACAAACCTCTCTCTTAAGAAGTGATACTTGATTGATATGTGATTTTTTCTAGAATGCATCACTATATTCTTTGATATATTTATTGCACTTGAATTACCACAAAGAATAAAAATAGGTGACTTATACTCAACCTTGATGTCGTTGAGTGTTTGATTCATCCATAAGACTTGAGTGAAACATGCCACTATTGCTACATACTCTGCTTCTACTATAGAAAGAGTAAATGACTCTTGATTTTTGCTTAGCCATCAAACAAGTCTATTTCCAAGGAAAAGTGCACCACCAATAGTGCTTCTTCTGTCGTCTACACTTCCTACATATCCAACATATGTATATGCTATCAAAGTTAAATATTCACTTGTAGGGTACCATAGGCCATAATCAATTATGTTTTTGATGTATTTAAAGTTTCTTTTCACTACATTGACATGTGACTCTTTAGGAATATCTTGAAATCTTGAAAACATGCATAATTATTAAATGATGTTATGTCTTGATGCATTTAGGTATAACAAGTTACCTATCATTGATCTGTACATTATTTGATTTACATCAAGGGACTCATATTCTTTTCTTATCTTACATCCAATTGTCATGGGAGTACTAAATGGTTTTCTATCTTCCATATAAAATTTCTTGAGTATTTCCTTTGCATATTTGGTTTGGGATATGAATATCCCTTCATTAGTTTGTGATATTTGTAGGCTAAGGAAGAAGGAAATTTATCCTAAAATTAAAATTTAAAACTCACTTTGCATTTATGTAGCAAATTCTTTGCACATTTTTTTATTGCTACCACCAAATATGATGTCATCTACATAAACAATAATGATCAACATATGCTCATCTTCTAATTTGAAGTATAGATTATTGTTTGTACATATTTTGTTGAATCCTTGTTATAGGTACTAGTCCAATCTTGAATACCATGCTCTAGGTGCCTATTTTAGACCATACAGTGATTTCTTCAATCTTCATACATAATCTTCTTGTTCAGATAAGTGAAAACCTTCATATTATTCTATGTAGGCTTCCTCTTCTAGGTTGCCATTCAAGAAAGCAGACTTGACATCCATATGATAAACTTTTAACTTATTATAAATAGAAAATGCTAGAAACATTCTTATAGCTTCTAATCTAGTAATTGGAGCAAATGTTTTCTCAAAGTCTATACCTTCAACTTGTGCATATCCCTTGCACACCAATATTGATTTATTCCTTATAACAACTCCATCCTCATTGAGCTTGTTTCTATAGACCCATTTTGTACCTATCACATTCTTGTTTGAGGGCCTTAGAACCAACTACCAAGATTTGTTATTTTAAATTTGGTTTAGTTCTTCTTTCATGGATTTAAGCCAATTCTCATCCTTGATGGCTTCAACATGGCTCTTAGGTTATACTTCAGATATTAGATCAAAACTTACTTGCTCTTTATTCATTGCATCTCTTCTCTTTGTTTGAACTCCTTCATTTTTATTGCTAATTATCTACTCTTTAAGATGATCCTTTTGAAAAAATATTGGAGGTTCCCTTTTAATCATTTCCTCATCTTCTTCATTATCTTCTTCTTCTTCTTCAAGATCTGATTCCTCAATATTGATTTTCTTGTCTGGTTCAACATGTATTATGACTTATTCAAACTTGAAATTGATGCTCTCTAGATGAAATCATAAATTCATCATGTCCATAAATCAATCCTAGATCAGATGGGATAAATCACACCTACACTTCCAATTGGGGAGCATACAATTGTTAAGCAGGAGCATGACCAATGTGAGGATCCACTAGACTTGATTAGGGGATCAATTATCACAACACACCATGTGAGATAGGGTTACAAATCCTATAGTCTAACAAAGTCACATAAAACCCTAAAAGATCCCTATGATTTAATATTTCACTAATCTAATAACAAGAAAAGTAAATCTAATCTAGTGCACACCAAAGCTTGTGGCACAAAGTGGGGGTTAAAAACAAAATAGATAAACAACTAAACTAAACATGTAAAGAAGACATACTCATGTTAATGTATATAAATATTAATACATGGAAGATAAGAATATATATGCTCTATATATCTACTCTTACAAAGGAGGAATAAAGTTAGGAATACTTATCTTTGAAGAAGAATCCACTGAGCCTCAATCTCCCCCTTGGCCAAGGTGTTTTGTAAGAGATTATTATGGTATATAAGGATAACTAATATAAATCAGCTCTAGGCTACACAACCTACCCAAGCATCCAAAAGACTTATCCATAAGATGAGATCAGAGATCCAAAGAAAGTACTGAACCCTAAAGCTTTATTCCCTAAGTGGAATGATCAATAGGTAGATGTTCATTCACACTTCTTTACTTAATTCTTCTCTCTTATGAAATGGTGGTAAATAAACTTGTATATATAGTAGTATCTTACCCTAATTGTTTTTTGGAATATTGGATATGCTAGGTTGACCTGGTCAACCTAGCACATTTTTGAGGCTAACTCTCTAGGTCTATGCTAGGTCAGCCAAGAGGCCAACAAACCAAAAGAGAAAAAGTCCCTAAACTATGCTAGGTCAACTTGGTCAAACTAGCACAATGAATAAGTCAGAAGGGTGATAAGGTAATAAATAAAGGATAAAACATAAAAAATGATAGAAATAGGTATAACTAAGAAAATAATCTTGGGTTTAATGGTTTCAAGAGGCTAGAGTATGGATGGCATGTGGAAAAAGGAACAACAATCTTAAAAAGAATCAATGGTTTACCCACCCCTTTTTTGATGCACCCCTTAAGGCATGCACTCATAGAGATTAAGAATCAATAGGTTCCCACAAGTTATAAAGTGTTAGTAATCAATAAAAGTTAAAAATATTATGTGCATACATATTCCCCAATTGAAGCTTATCATGTTTCATGTAAGTACAACATGGGATGGTACTTTGGAAAAAAACATGATAACACACAATGTTGATGCTAATTATAGTGAAATAAACATAAAATAAGATAAATGAAATAACTTTATTGATAAACACATGCCTTTAACTTACCTTAGTACCGTAGATAAAGAAGTAGACTGCAAGAAATGAAGGTGTCCAATGTAGAGTACACTAGGCAAACCTGTAACATTGTAAAAAATATCCAAAAATCAATTATTTTTTAAGATAGACATATGATAGTGGAAAATAACATCTACATCATCATGATTCTAATGCATTTTATGGTTTACAAAATGGATGAGCAAAAATAAAGATAGAGGTAAAACAAGAAATCTGCCTGAAAATAAATGAAAGAATTGGGTTGCTAAAAGTGGTTTTAAATAGGGGAAAAGAGAATTTATTTGGAATTTTTAATTGTTAAAAAGATAAAATAGATCTCTGAGACCAGACAAGGCTTAGATGGTGAGGGAATGATAAGATAGACAAAGAGGACACCCAGAGGTGGTAACAGGTGTAATATAGGTATGCAACTATGGATCTCAAACCAAATTTTGAAATTTGTATTGAATATTGAATTAAGTGATTTTTTGATAAATTTTTTTTTTAAGCATTTATATATGTCAAAATTTAACATACTTAGATTCTAAGGGTAAAAAATAGGAAGCTGGGAAATGGGTTAGAAAGGTTTAGGAAGAAAATGAGTAAAATGCACATTTTGGGTAAAATATACTGGGTTAACACATATAACGTACTAGGTCAACTAGGTCAACCTAGTAGGTTATAATAGGGAAAAATCCATATGGTCTACCTAGTAGGTATGGGTTGATCTAGTGGATTTTATACGCTGAAAAGCTAGAATGGAGTGAAAAACTAGTCCATAAGGGTAAAAATGAAAACTCAATACCGGGGAGGGTAAAATAAGATGGTTGACTTAGAATTTGAAGTCAACTATGACAAAAATAGGGAAATTTTGGTTAACTAGGTTGACTAGGGAACCATAATAAGTATAGAAAAGCATGTAGAAAGCTAAAAGAGGGCTAAAATGGCCTGAAATGACAAAAGGAGGGCAAGAGGAACCAAGTAAGCTAGAAATAGGATATAAGAATAAGGTAATATCAATTAGACTTGTTTTTTAATTAAAATTATAAAAATGATGTGTAAAGAATGTATTGTGATTATACATGACATAGAGGAACTAATACATCCTTTGTTGTTTCTTGGTTACATAGACAACCAAGATTCTAGAGGTTGGTGGACATGTCTTGGTTGTTAGATTTGTTAGAGAGATTGATAGATGGAAATCAAGCTAAACTAGTAGCCACATGTCTAAGAGGTATATCTAAGATGTGCAGGATCCCCCTTAATGCTAACCTATTAGTCATGTTCTTGGGATGCTAGGAATAGTTGACTAACAAATTTAGATGGGAGGTGGATGGGGATGTGATAGAGGTCGGTATCATACTAGAGGACATCCATGCCATCCTCAGGCTACCCATAATAGGAGCATTGGTGACCATGGGGATACCAGATCACTTAGAGGAAAGGAGAACCTTAGCCATGTGGGTTACAAGCTTAGAGATGATATTGAAAGGATGGAGAGTCAATATGGATGATGTGTATATATCACATATTTTAGACCTCCAAAAGGTGGTGATAGGCCTTATGACATAGAAGGTACTTTGTCATAAGTCATATGGTAAGGTACCACTATTTGTGGTATCCTTGAGTAAGATGATGCTAAAGGAGTGAATATTATATGAACTAGGTTCTATCATTTGGGTCTAGCTCAAACATGATCTATTCAAGATGATGGTTAGAGTGTAGAAGACTATGAGACAGATCATACTATTGACAACATAGATATATGAGATATTTCCCATATATCAACCAACTGGGTTGCCCCATCTAGTCGATGATAGGTTACCTCGAGTCCAAAGATAGTAGGAGGACTAGGTAGAATGGGCCATGACCCATGTGTTAGTGCTATAGTCAGTGAGATGTGTAGACATCATGTGGTATCCGTATGGGTACATAGTAGCTACATAGGCAATTTGGTACATATTTGCACTAGTATTAGAGATGAAAAAGGTGATTAGACACTATACATGGTAGAGAAAGCCATAGCTAGTGGCATAAGTGCCAAGATAAATGGGCCTACCTCATCTGGTGACACTGATATTGATACCCAACTAGTGGGATTAACATATGAGGGAGCCATGAGGGAAGAGGGTACTCAAACCATTGAGAGTGAGGCCAACACTAAGGCCATGTCAAGAGTGACCATGGACTAGTTGAGCATGACAAGCTATAGAGGAAGAGGTAGAGGAGGTAGAGATACTAGATGTACCACTACCGATGAGTATTGGCCATCAAGGATATGATGATGATGAAGAGAGTGAAGACTATAGACATCCTAAATGATCCCATAGATGAACCAGAGGATATGATAGAGAGACCACTCAAATGGAGTCTGAGATGGACATGAGCCATGATAACTAAGTTTGAGCTGAGGAGGAAACCTACCATGGAGGTACTAGGAGGTCACACAGATGGGGAGACTATGCTAGGTGATCATGTAGATGATGATATGATAGGATTTGAGACATAGATAGGTATGAATATGGTTGAATTAGTTCTTAAGTTTTTATTTGGTAGTAGAGAGATATAGATAGATATTATGAGATATGACAATGATCTAATATCTATCTAGTGTGATTTTTTAAGCATACCTAAAGATGAGGAGGAGAGATAGTGGTCTATGGTGAGGGGAGCACTCCATGACATCTTAGATAAGACTCTGCATCCATATGAACCTATGACACTAGAAGATCCAAGTGTACCATCTTCCCTAGCTTAGGTGAGCTAATTTAGATTAATTGGTGAGGTACCAAGGTAGATACATGTTAGAGAGAGAGGGTAAAACCACTAGCACAGATGGGTGTAGGCAAGAGATAGGCCTAATAGGCCTTGGTATATGAGAGATCTATGCATTTGAAGATAGTGACACAAATGATGAAGGCATATATATTGATGTAGAATCAACTGACATAAGCACATATAATGACCCAGACTGAGTTGGTGTAGGTACATGTGTAGATAGCATGCCTATAGGGACAGGTAGAGAGATTGAGATCTCAGACTACCTCATTATAATGTACCATTTAGAGGAGTCAAATCAAGGCCTTAGTAGGCACCGTGGCTAGGCCATAAGATAGATAGGGTGGAGCTCATCCCTAGTGTTGAGGTTTTGTATAAGGTTGTATATGTTGTATCAAACTCATGGTATATATGTATGTATGTATGTATATATGATGTAAATTTTTAGCTTATTGGTGTTGGTTATGTATGTTGTCTTTATGATGGTTGTGTTTGTTCATTATGGTTGAGGCTATGGATGCTTTGGATATATTTCTTTCTAGCACATTTATTTATCTTTTTTGTATATGTTATAGGAAATATATGTGTTGTGGTTTCTTTTCTAGGATTATGGAGTGCACATGCATGGTTAAAAATAAATAGGTGAAAAAGGACTTGAAAAAATGTAATTAATCAGAAATGTACTAGACACTAGTTCAAGTTGGGAAATGTGTTATAACAAAAAATGACTAAGTATAAAAATCCAAGAAAAGTGGAAAATAAGATGGTAAAATGGGATTTGTTTTTAAACCAACGTAAAATATTTTTGCACCAAATTAAAAAAGGTAAAATCATACTAAATATCATGTTGGGAAGTATGACAAACAATGTAATAAAAGGAAGGTATGTAAAAGGGCACAAATGGTAATAAAAATAAATCAAAATTAAGTCAATAAACTATACTATTTCATGATGGGAAGTACCAAATAAAAACAAAATTTGCAAAAATTTGGTCTTAAATTTATCATACTAATTTAAGCTGGGAAGTATGAGAAATTCAAGAAATGGTTGTAATCTCACATGTACTCTAAAAATAAGAAAATAAAAGGTGAAAAAAAAATGAAGTAAAAATAAAACATACTAAATATCAAGATAGGAAGTATTTCAATGACATGTAACCTCATAATCAATCGAATCTTATCTTATATTTGACACATGTAATTTTGGATGGCAACTTATTTATTGGAAAATTTTATGAGGAGGACTAGGCCCTATCCATGGTCGTACACTGCAACTTAAAAAATAAAAACCCAAGGGGTACCAAATCAAGATTGGAAGAAGAAGGATACGGAATGGTAAATAAAGGATGTGGATAATAGGAAAATATGGTAATTTGTGAGGGATGTTAGGTCCTATCCACAGTCTTACAAAATAACTCACAAATGAAATCCCATGGGGAGTGATCAATAAGAAAAAAAAATCTCCCAAGAGGAAATATGAAGGAAAAATAATGAAAAAGGGAGTGTAAAAAAAATACTTAAGCATATTATGAGAAGACCTTAGTAGGCAAGAGGAATACTAAGGATATGATAAGACACTAAATGACTAGTGGTCATTTATGTACAAAGGAAACTTGCTTGCTATAGACATAAAGCTTTGTAGGAAAATATGTGTGCTACGAAGATCAAATCATGATGGTATATTAATAAAATTAAAATTAAAATGGACCTACCTTCCTATGGAAACCACTCCTTAGGACCCCTTACAGAGTTGTCAGTCTACTATGAAGATTGGGTACTTACATGAGAAAGTAGGTAGCGCTGAAATATAATTTTTATTCTCCTCTTTTAATCTACTAGCCTACCACACCCCAAAGGACCTTGGCTCTACTGTGAGTCCAATTATAGAGTTTAAGCTTCAACTAGAAGAAATATATGTGCTTTGAATCATGTCTTATAGTGTATTTAGAATTTCAAGAATATTCAATATTTTTGCCTTTTGATATCATTGCCTTTTGTTTAAATAATTTGGATTTTAAATTTATTTTGAATCCTTTTTAATATTCCTCCTCCATACAGATTTGGAATGACCAATCATGAGAGAGATAGTGATACACACAAATGAGCTATAGGCTAAGGCTAAAGAAAGCTAAGTGACCCAAGACAAAATATTGATTAGAACACTTAAGCTTGATAATGAATTGAGCATGTGATCTTAAGTCTCAACCGTGTATATGGTTAGTTTGTAGAAAATGGAAGAAAGGAAAAGGGATATCCAAAGGAGGACCGATGAAAGGAAATAGTAATGAAAAATATTACTTGTGAATTGATCACATGGTAATAGGATATAATAATCATAGAGAAAAGGGTAGATATAACCAAGTCACCATGACAACTATCTATGAAAAATAAAGATAAGAAAGAAAAAAATCATGAAGATACAAGGGAAGAGTTTTGAAAAAAACTCTAAAGGAAAATAAATCAATGATAATAAAAAATATAGCAATGATAAGGAAAAGACAAGTATATGCAAAATGTAAATTGATAACATAAGCTGACTATAGTACAACAAGAAGGAGAAACATGATATAAGATAAGAAAGAATTTGACATAGTGTCAAATGATATAATCAAAATAGAAATAAGATTGGAGAAAATTTCCAATACAAATATTAATGAGGAAACACCATGCATATGCTCATAAATACTAGTAAATCTATCCACACACATTATCCAATGCATTGGATAAGTCTCTATGAAGCTATAATCGAACTGTTGTTAAAGTCTCATCAAATTTTAATGAATAGTGGGCAAATAACTCTTTTCTAATCTCCTCAATTGAAAAAGTAGGAATTCTCAAAGGACCATGCTAAGGAGGAAAGTTAGGCAAAGGTTGGTAAGGAGAATGCATGGAAATAGGATCTATAAGAGAAGAAGGAATCATAGGTGGAGAAGGATCCATGAGTTAAGGACTCATGGGTGGAGAAGGATCCACAAGTGAGGGAAGGTCCACATGTGAAGATATCATAGGTGGAAGCACAAAAGGTGGTGAAGAGACCATAGGAGGTGATGGAACCATTGAAGGTGGAGTCATGGGAGAAGAAGGAGGAACCTTCTTATAGGAATGGCCTATGAGAAGAATGGTATAAGTTCCAAAGATGGCTACAAGGTGATCTATAATATGTTGTTGAATAGTGTGGCAACAATCAATGTGATGCATGCCACATAGGTTCCATTGAAAATATACGTTACCATACTTAGGTAAATATTTAGGAAGTACCTTTGGGGGAGTTATGGTTTTTTCTAATCATGGGGAAGAAGGATGAAAGGTATCAAGATATTATCTCGACTTATGACAATGGGTGGAAGAATGATTATCTATCCTATGGAAGCAATAGATACACTTGTGAGTGGTTTTAGGAGAACTTATAGAAGGGGGTGAAATAGGAGTGAAATAAAATAAAGGGGAATCATTGGGCCATTTGGTGGGCAAAGGAGACATCTTAAGGAATGGAATAAAACCATCATCAATGGAGGGTGATGACGGGGAATGAGTGGAACTAGAATCAACAAAAGGAACACTAAGAGGAGAAGTAGGAAGAGGCTCAAAAACATTAGGAGAGGAAACAAGATCAAATAGAGTGGAACAAATAATGGGCTTAACTATAGCTATCCCTACTGAAGGAGGATCAAGATTCATATAAGGTCTAAGGAGGACTACCCTAGGTGTGGCAAAGCAATAATGTCTAGTCATAACATGATCTAAGAGCATGGTCCTAAGTGGTTCCTTGGAAACTAGAGGTATCAATGCCATCTCTACCCTATGATAAAGAGGAAAAATGCAAGAATCAAGAAATATGAAAGAAAGAGAATGATGAGATGTATGAAAAGATTCAAGTAAAGAAGAGAAGTAATGAATAATCTCAAAATCACAGGCCTAGATAAGGCTACCTAAAATAGGATCATATAAAGAATAACCATCATCATAATCTTGAGTATGAAGATTGATGGTATAGGTTAAGATGATCGTGTCATCAATGGAAGCTTGGTGAATAGAGTGCCTAGTCTTGGTTAAGACTATGGGAATGCCATCACAAGGAATCTTACAAGAATGAGGCTACAAGGAAGTAAGAAGTTATAATATGAGATGAGGTGAGAGATCAAAAGTTTTGATCTATAAGTTAATCTCATTTATCTCATCATCATCATAATCTAAAAGGTTGGGAGGAATGTTACCAATGAGATCATGATGCCCATTGTAATCTCTAGTTGAGTTGATAGGAAATTTGAAACACTATGACTCATGGAATGGAAGACTAGGAAAAGGTTCAAGAGTAGGAATATTGAAGACACCATGATCTTGGAATTATTTAAAATTATAAGGGTTAGTATCTCAAATATTATAAATGGCTCCATTGTGAGGAAATTTAATGCATTATCAAGTGAAAGATGTTATGGTTCGCATACGATGAGTCCACAACCTACCAAGCAAGATGTTATATCAAAGGGGAAAGTTAAAGATCATCACCTTCACATGAATGGTGATAGATGGGATGATAATGGGAAGCCACACATACTCTAAGGGATGAATTTTCCTTCTATCATATCCTTCACATGTACTATGTATAGACTTGAGATCAAGGGAGGTGACACAAGTGTTAAAACCCTGATCAATCAATACTAACTTAACTTGGACATAAACAATTTAGATGATAATAAATAATGGAGGATCATCTATGAGAAGCAAAATCTCATCCAAAATCATAGACGTGATAAGAAATTGTAAACAAAGAGAAGTGTCTATAATTTCATCAATGTTAATGGATTTTTCTTCACATTGTTTTAAGATACTATCCTTAGATCTAAATAAATTGGCCTCCCATATTGCTAGGGGAGAGTGAGGGACATGCATCTCAAATAAGAGTTGCATGAGATAGTTTATATGATGTGAAGATTCCCTCATGAGTTCAAGAAAAGGTATCTGGAATGGAAGATTAGTAAGTTTTGCAATGGGATCCCACTCATCATAACCCATAAGGACATTATTAGATATAGGTACGTAATGATTAAGAAGGTCTTCAAAAGGTGGATATAAAGAGAATTAAAAATTATGTTGATAATAATGATAAGGTTGATAAGAAAGTTGTAAATTGTTTGGTGATGAAGAAGTAGTTGGTTTAGATTGATCTTGAAATTTGGAAGAAGTGTTAGTAGAAATTGGATTGTCATTAGTATTAGAAGATGATGAGAGAGGAGTAGAAATAGTATGAGATGTGTCATCCAAGGGAGAATCATAAATCAGATCATCAAAAGAGATAAGATCTTGACCTAACTCTTTTAAATGAATTAGAGAAGAATCTTAGATAAAACGATATGTTTTATGGGAAGGAGTGTAGATATGTTGTGAATCAATGAAATCCACCACTCTTCGTATCTTGGTCATGCTAACAAAATTTTCTTCAAAATTTGGTTCAAAAAGACTTTCTATGTTATTGGTGAAAGAAGTGGGCTTATCGTGACCTTCTCAGATTGGTTGATGATTAGGCAAGGGGTGTTTATAGATAGCTAAATAAGCATTTGATTGATTTAAGGGTTGATTTTTATCATGTGAATTATAATATTTGAAAGCAATCTCATAAGATTGTTGGCACTTATGGATAATGGAAACATGATCAAAATTTGGGCCAAGAAGAAAGTCCATGGCTAAATTGTGGAGCTGTCTACAAGTCCTATGAGAGTGACCCCAACTAGCATAAAACCAATAAAACTTATTAGGATTATACCATGATTTTATAGGTTGGGTAGGGTCAAGTTATCAAGGGAGAGGCCTAGGTAGATTTTTAAGCAATTTCACTGAGGATATACACTTATGGACATTAATGTTGTTTATTGAGAAACAAGGATTAGTAAATTATTAAGAAGGAGTTGGTTCTAAAAAAGGGGTAGAAATGATAGCTTGAACATTATGAATGGTGTCATATAAATCAGTAACACCATCATTGGTAATATTGTAGTTTTTATTCTTTACTAATAAGTGAGGGCCCATAGAAGGTTAGGGTGGCTCAAATTGATGCATGAGGAAATCTTGTCTTTTGGCTTGATCAATGGCTTGCTCCAAGGTACATGGAGAAAGGACACAAACTCGATATTATAATTTAGGGAATAAAGAATTTGTAAAGAAATGAAAGAGATTGTCATCTACCATGTAATGTTCACATTTATTTGAAAAAGTTTTCCATCACTTAACAAAGGCTTAGGTAGTTTCATTTTCATTTTGTTTACAATTGATAAAATGGGCCAAAGTGTTCTTTGGAAGATCACTAATTTGAAATTATTGAACCAAATCATTTACTAAGTCCTCCAAACTAGTGATAGAGTGTGTTTTAAGTTGATTATACCAATCCAAGGCATCACCCATGAGGGTTTTGGCTAAGAGTTTGGTAGCAAAAAAGGTATGTAGCTTGACCCAATCCTTGTAAATATTTCCAAATGTTTTTAGGTGAAAGGTAGCATTGGTTGATCCATTCTAAGAAATTGTAGGCATTATACCTACAATGTCAATGTTAGCAATTTGGGTGATAAGAGGTTCATTTTTTAAATTCTTGATGACTTTGTTGACTAATAGAGGTTGAGGAATGAGATTATCTTGAGAATATTGAAGAGGAGGAGGAGGAAAACTTTGGTTATGTGTACCCCAAGTCATTGGTTGAGGATTGGATTGAAGATTAAAAAGGTGGTTTTGCATTCACATCATTTGATTCATATTATGAGCTTGAAAAGTGTTCATTTAATTGAGAATTTATAATAATAATTGATGAATTTGATTAGTGTTATTAGAATAAGTGGTATTGGTATTTGTGTTGGTTTTAGTGACTTAGGTACGATTATTAATGTTGATATGAGCTTGAGAAGAGCTATGAGAATTTGAGGCAATAGGGGAAAAATTTGCTTGTGAAGAATAAGCTGGACTAGTAAATGGTTGAGAAGAAGAACCACTAGAAGCATGAGTGCCTTGGGTAGTAAATGATGAACTAGTGAAAGGATTAAGGATAGTGGATCTTATAAGAGGCCTACTAGATTTAGAACCTTCTAATTTAGTTGAGATACCAGGCATGGATGTAAAAGCAGTTAAAGAAGAAGATGTCGTGGCATAAGGAGTCAAGATTGAAGGAAGAGGTTGAGAATCAAAGAAATTGGTACACCCAAATCTAGTTTAGAAAGTGGGAGTAGGAGAATAAGGTTCTTAAACTTGATGGCTAATCACGAGGTTATAGATAGTGGAAGGATCCTTCCCTCTATGTTGAGGGATTTCTATGATAAAGAAAAACATTTTAGGAGTATACTCTAACTCAAGCTAATATACTAAGAGAAAAGGAGGGTTTTAATACAAAGATGTATGAGGAGGGGTCCCATAGTCCATCATGCGGGTTATAATATGAACATTTCTAGCATTTATGAAAGGATCCCTACTTTGTCTATGGGATACCCTATTAGGATTGGTAAATTCCATCATATCTATTGACTAAACTTTGGTGTTATCACCAAATAGAAAATCCATGATGAAAGGAAAAGAGAAAATATGAGAAAACAAAGAATTAGAAAGTGACTAAAAATAGTACTAGGTTGACCCAGTTGACCTAGTGCAAAATAGGGACTGTAAAACTATACATGGTCCATAGTATTGACCTAGTTCAATGAACAGTGACTAGTAGAAAAAGTTAAAGGTACTATAAAATATAATAGGTCAGCTAGGTCGACCTAGCATAGTGTATAGGGGCTAAAAAAATAATAGGTCAATAGGGTTAACCTAGCATAGCAGACAAGGAAGACAATAAAGTTGATAATAAGCTATGAATTAAAGCAAGCTAATTATAAGTAATGTAAGAAATCAATAATTATTGAAAGGGAAAAAAATAGTCAATTGAATTGATGTTTGCCAATCCAATTGATGCACACAAAGTAAAATATTGTACTAACACTAGATAATGCAAAATTTTGCACACATAATTGATCAAAGAGTAAGCAAATAACTTGAAATTAAAGCTAACTACTTGGTCAACCTAGAATGTTGGTTAGATTATTAAGAATGATTTTAAGTGTAAAGGGATATTGGATATATTCAAGGTACTAGATACCAATCTAATGATAGTTTTAGGTAAATTTAGGCTGAAAAAGATTGTAGTGGCAATGATATAGGCTTAGTATTGGGGCCTACCCCCTCACTTTACATACTATAACAATAAGTGTAATGGGTGCTTCGCCAAAATATACCATTAACCATGCTTTATACTTGACTAGAGCATCAATTCAGCTTCCCCCTTGGTGATGAAATACAAGTAGGTTGGCCTAGGTAGTCAAATGTTTAAATGCTTGTTTATGTTTATGTGATTTGGCTATGCATGAATAAAATAGAAATAGTAAAACTAAGCGAGTGATTAAAAATCCATTAATTAGACTATGTGAGTTATTCTAAGTATACAAATAATTAAAAATAATTATATGACTAACATATATGGTTAATTCCAACTTTGAAACAAGGTATAGTTAAGAAACTATCTAGATAATCATACAGAACAAGGTTGATAGGGTCGAACCTATACTATGGTAGCAAAGTCTAAAAATGAATTAGGTCAATCAAGTTGACCTAGTTATTTTAAAAACAATAAAACATAGAACTAAGTCCATAGGGTCGACCTAGTTGACTATGTAGAGGTACTTTTGAAGACTACAAACTATGAAAGGAAAGTATAAAGATAGAAAGATATAGAGGAATAAAAACTAACCTAAATGCTTTAAAGATGAAAAGGAGAAGATTGTTGATCAAAAACCTTGGAGAGAACTATCAAAAACTATAAATTGGGTTGAGATGGTTGACCAAACAATACATAAACTTACAAAAAAATTGATGAAAATACACTGGTTGACCTGGTCAACCTAGTAGGTTGAATAAGAAGTCTAGACACCTAAAAAACTACACTAGGTCGAGCTGGTCGATCCAGTTGTCTAAACAATTTTTTTTTAAGTTCTAAAACTTGTATTGGGTTGATCTAGTTGAGCTAGTTACCTATTCCTACAAACTTGTGTATAGAGATAAATAACTAGGTTGACAAGGTTGATCTAACATAGTCAAGATATGATAAAAATAATGATGAATAGAAATGAAATAAGTGAAATCAATCCTGTAAGGTTTTGATTCATGTTAGGTTCACTAGAATGTATGCAATTGAAAATGCATCATGTCCATCAGTCAATCCTAAATCAGATGGGATAGAGTACACCTACACTTCTGATTAGGGAGCATATAATTGTTAAGTGGGAGCATGATCAATGTGAGGATCTATTAGACCTGATTAGGGGATCACTTGTCACAACACATCATGTGAAATAGGGTTCCAAAGCCTATAGTCTAACATAATCATATAACAACCCTAAAAGAGTCCTATGACTTAATATTTCACTAATCTAATAAAAAGAAAAGTATATCTAATCTAGTGCACACCAAAGCTTGTGACAAAAAGTGGGGGTTAAAAACAAAATAAATAAACAACTAAACTAAACATGTATAAAAGACATATAATCATGTCAATGTATACAAAATACTAATACATGAAAGAGAAGAATACATATGCTCTATTTATCTACTCTTATAAAGGAGGAATAAAGTTAGGAATACTTACCTTTGAAGATGTACCCATCAAGCCTCAATCTTCCCCTTGGCCAAGGTGCTTCACAAGAGATTGTCATGGTATGTAAGGATAACTAAGATAAATCAACTATAGCCTACATAACCTACCTAAGCATTAAAAATACTTATCCACAGGATGAGATCAGATCTCCAAAGAAAGTATTGAACCCTTAAGATTTATTCCCCAAGTAGAATGGTCAATATGTAGATGTTCATTCGTACTTCTTCACTATAATGAAATGGTGGTAAATGACCTTGTATATATATTAGTATCTTACCCTAATTTTTTTTGGGAATGTTGGTTGTACTAGGTTGACCCAGTAAACCTAACATGTTTTGGGGGATAACTCTCTAGGTCTATGCTAGGTTGGCCAAGAGGCCAACAAACCAAAAGAGAAAAAAGTTCCTAAACTGTGCTAAGTCAACCTGGTTGACCTAACATAACTGATAGTTCAAAAGGGTTCCAAGGCAAGAAATAAAGGATAAAACATAACAAATGATAGAAATAAGTAGAACTAAGAAGAATAAGCTTGGGTTTAATGGTTTTATGAGGCTAGAGTATAGATGGAAAGTGGCAAAAGGAACAACAATCTTATGAAGCATCGATGGTCTAGCCACCCCTTTCTTGATACACCCATTAAGGTATGCACTTAGAGAAATTAAGAATCGATAGGTTTCTACAAGATACAAAGTGTCAATAATCAATAAAAGTTAAAAATATTATGTGTATACACTCACCACTATCTTGTGTAGCCTCTTGTTGTAATATACATAGGCTTTGCTTTGAGTGGAATAACCAAGAAATATTCCTTCATCACATCTTGATTCAAAGCTTCCCAAGCTGCCTTCCTTTCTTTTGATATATCATTTACTTCCAAACACTTTGAAGTATTTAATAGAGGAAATATTTCCATATCATAGCTCATAGGGAGTTTTGTCACTATTTACCCTTAGTTGAACTCTATCCAAGATGTATACTACTATTTGGATTGCTTCTCTCTAATATCCATCAGGTAACTTGGCCTCCTTTATCATTGTTCTAACCATTTCCTTGATTGGTCTATTCTTTCTCTCAACAAGTCCATTTTTCTGTGGAGTCCTTGCTATAGAGTAGTGCCTTTTGATCCCTTGCCTTTCACAATACTCTATGAATTCATTTGAGGTGAATTATCCATCTTTATCTAATCTTAATAATTTGATTTTTAATCCATTCTCATTTTCTACCATGGCTCTAAAAATCTTGAATCTCTCAAAGGCTTGTGACTTATCCTTCAAAAAGGTTACCCATGTCATTCCTGAGTAATCATCTACAAATAACATGAAGTATCTCTTTTCTTTTGATTCTCTTGTCTTAGTAAGACCAAAAATATCAATATAAACTAATTGTAAAGGATTTATAGTTGCATACTCCTTTGTTTGAAATCTGACCCTTGTCTACTTACCTAGTTGACATTCCTTGCAGGTAGTATCTATAGGTTTGGTTATCTTGGGCATGTGTCTTACACTGTTATTTGAGTTTACTTTGACTAGGTTATCAAAGTTGACATGACCCATTCTCCTATGCCATAACCAACTCTCATCAATCTTTCCCATGATGCAACTATTACCATTTACTTCAACAAGATTACATATATTACTTTCAGTCCTTTTCCCTTCTGCAACCATTCTTTTAGATCTCTTTAACTTAAAGCTTTCTGCATCAAATGTGACCTTGTATCTATTTTCACACATTTGGCTGACACTTAGTAGATTATGCTTCAATCCTTTAACATAAAGGACCTCATGTGTAGGTTGTTTACCATCTATGTTCAAGTTTACCTTACCTTTGTTCTTTACTATTGTGTTGTCTCCCAAAGCTGACAGACCCTTCTTTACATTTGCTCAATTTGGTGAACTTATTATTATCACCAGTCATATGCTTTGAGCAACCACTATCTATCACCCATAAATTCTGCTCCTTGACATGCAGTGTAGTTTTAGAAATCATTTATTGAGTTTTTACTCTCCACACATCCTTGGGTTTCTTATATGGTTTCTTCTCAGAGACTTGTGAACCTTTGTTCACACTGGGAGGCATGCCTTTATTTAACTTGTGTGATTTTGATCTTACAAATCTAGTTCTAAAATGTTTAGCTATGTGGCCAAAGTTATTAAAATTATAACACATTAAATTTTTATCTAATAAAGGAGCAAACGAGTTTCTACTTACAAGTTTTTTTCTCCTTGTAGATACAACTCTATAATCAATAGCCCTATGACCAAATTGATTTTAGCTATAACAATAACCATATAAAGATGAGGAATACTTGGTCATATCATTTCTTGGTGCAACATGAGGAGAAATTTTAAGATTTGGATTTTTCAAGTCTCTCACTTTGGTGTATCCATTTGCATCAACTACCTTTATCTTATTCTTTTCTTCAAGCTCTTTTTAGGTTCAACGTTCTTCACATCAACTATATTTGAATCTTTCTTTGTGTCCTTGTTAGCTGTCTCTTTCATTGCTTCAACTTTTCCTTCTACTTTGAATTTGTCATAAAAGTGAGTAGATATAATATTTGAGTAAAATTTTCCATTTTCATAACCAATACTTGATCTCTCTTTTGAGGGATTTTGAGAGTTGATCAGTTCATCTAGAATGTTTGATCTTCCTATCAACTTCAGACTTTTATTTAGGTGACCTTTGGATTTTTAAATCTCTTTTCTCAAAGCCACTATCTCTACTTATAGCTTTATAAATTCATTAGTTTTAGACTATATTTCAAGTTTGACCACATCTTCCATTCTCTTAGCCTCTTCAATTTGTGTCTTTAGACTTACCATCATCTGATCATATTTCTGAAGACTTTTGGACATTTTCTCAATTTATTTTTGCCCAAGATTTTTCTATTTTGAGCTCTCTTTTCTCAGCTTGTCAATTTATTCTAAAGCACAAATGAGCTCACATTTAAAGTCCACTTCTCCTTCTTCTTCATCTGAGTCTTCAACTTCTTATTGATCTAGATCTACAGAAGTTAATCCTACTAACATGAATAGGGATTCATTTCCCTTAGCCATAGAATCACAGTCATGATCATCATTTGAACTATCACTATATTCCACTGAGTCACTATCTTCTTTTCTATGTAGACCTTTCTTGTTTTTGAAGAAGTTCTTCTTCTTGGGATAATAGGGTTTCACCTTTTTTCTACTCTCTACTTGTTTTGAGTTATCCCTTTTATTATGAGGGCATTTAGTGACAAAATGTCCTACTTTACCATAATTAAAGCATTTGAATGGTAACTTACCTCTGTACTTTCTATATCCTCTCTTCAATCTCCTGACAAAGTTGGATTCTTATTCTTCATCAGTATCTTCAAATCTAGATGAGGATGCTTCTAATTTTCCTTGCTTGGCAACTTTGAATGCAACTTCTCTCTTGAAAGTGTCTATCTCTCCCATTCTCATCTCATAGGCTATGAAGGTCTCATGCAACTCACCAATAGTAAGTTTATTTAGATCTCTAGCTTCTTGTATTATAGATATTTTAGAATTATATCTTGACAACAAAGATCTTAAGACCTTTTGGCAATGATTGATTCTTTCATTTCTTCTCCAAGGCCTCTGATTGAATTGACTATTTCATCTACCCTAAGGAGGTAGTCTATAATATTCTCCACTTCATTCATCTTAAGAATTTCAAACTTACCTTTGGAAGTTTTTAGCTTGGCTTGATTTACCTTGTCATCTCCTTCATAGATGTTGTTTAGTTTGTTCTAGATATTTGATCATTTTGACACTGCATCACTTTGACAAACTCTAAGTTTGATAATCCACAAATAATGCCATTCTTTTCCTTGGCATTTCTCTCATATCCCTTTTTGGCACCTAATCAATAGGAGTTGTAGTAGGGGCTATATATTGATTTACCACATATATCCATACATGAAACCCTAATGAGGATAAATAATCTTCCATTCTTATGCTCCAAAATGCATAGTTAGATCCATCAAAGAGGTGCTTTATTTGATGAAGATCCTTTATGACTAGCCATTGTGTTCACAGTTTTAAGATCTACTTGAACTAATTAATCTTCTCCTAAGGAACCTTGCTTTGATAAAAATTATTAGAACATAACTAGATATAGAGAGGGGGGTGGATTAGTATATTAATAAATTTAATCTTTTTCAAACATTTTAATGCAGCTTACAAATCAAATCAAATATGAAAAGATCACAAGCATACACACAAACACATGACATGAGATTTATATGTGGAAAACCTAAAGGGAAAAATTATGGTGAGAATAGCTATTAGAAGCTACTATTATAATCCAACCTCATAGTTCAAACCCTCATTGGAGAACCTCACTGGTTACAATGTTTAAGAGCACCAATTTTAAGGAGACACTAATACATTGATTTAAGAACAACTCTAAGGAAGTACCTAATCCCTAATCTAAGCACCCACTTAACTTATCTAATGGTACCAACCTATTAAATTATTTCATAGAGATATAACTCCAATTTACAAATTAGATTCATACATGAATCCAAATCTCTATTCTTTATTATAGGTGTAATCTAAAACTGATCATGCTCTGCACATTCTCTTTGTGCCTTTCTTACTCTCTACTCCTTTCTATTTATTTGGTCCTATGTCTGGATATGTCTCTATTCAACACACTTAATTTGCTTCACCAACCACTCTGCTCCTCTCTACCCCCTTTGATTCTATGTCGTTATGATTTTCTATTTGACACACTTCATTAGCTTTTACTTTCTACCTCTACCTATATTTGACTTAGATCAATTAAAAATTGTAATTATTCCAACATCTTTTTCCTTTCTCCTAGATATCAAATATATAAACAAATGATCTAGGGTTCCATATATTTTATGTGTTCACACTCAGACTACAACACATCATGCCAATTCTGGACTCTAGTTCATTGTGACTTGGAATGTAAGTTTCCCACATCTTGATTCCATGCATCATGATATAAATGTAGGTATCTTTACTACATATAAATTTTTTTGGACTCAAGTTTTGATGCATCTACTCATTAATGTATATTTGATCGATTAGATTAATTAATCTCATTATTTATGTCATGACTCATGGCTTACTTATATATTCTTACATCTTCTAATGCTTGACCATTGGTAAGAACAGACCTTTAAATATTGACCATTGATATTTACTTTGGTGCCATGATCCAATGGTCTCTATTTAATTAGATCAACTTTAAATCATGTCCATTTGATCAATATTTCAAAAGCTCATGCTCTCCATTGGATCCTTGTATGCTTTCAAACTTTAGCTTTGTCATCTTCAAAATGTATCCATTGATCTTCCTGATCTAAACTTCCATGTGTCATTTTATCTTTGAAGATGTATGACCTTTATATTTTCCTTAATGATTAAACATCAAGCTCTTTATTCCATCTCACTACTTTCTATATATTTGGATCACTTTTGTTCCATCAATCTTCTTGAACTTGTTCAGTCTTTAACTTTACACTGTGTTGATAAACATTGATTATTTTGTTCCATTTGAGTCTACTAACTCCATTGGATCTCCTTTATATGATCACTTGATCACTGTCAAATCTTATGATAGGCTTGATCATTAACTTTGAAAAGCTTATGCTCATTGGGTCTCTATTTAATAATCTCTATAAATGTGATACTTGTCACTTACACATTCTCTCAAATATCCTTTTGATAATTTAACTTCTCTACATTTAATTGGATCATTTGCATATGATGAAGAGATAACCTTTGATCAAGATGGGACATAATATAAAATCTAAGACTTAAGAAAATTAAGTCCTTTAATCATTGCTCAAGCTGATATTTGCTATGTCAAAGGGCTAGTTTCATAATGATGATAAAGGCTTAAGTTATAACTTAAGCTACTTGGTCCTAGATATATCCAATCACTATTGAAATATAAAATCCTATTTGATGTCATGGCTTAAAATCTTAAGGTTTTACTGAGAAACCCTATCATGTCTAAGAGAAAAGATAAATTAACTCTGAGCTCATTCCTTTTCATTTAAATCTATAGTCTATATTTTCAAGATGCTCATAAAAAAACCATAACATATCTACCATATATTTCTTTTGAAAATGTCCATAAATGAGATTTTAAAAATCATGACAACTTTGCAAGACCTTTGTGCAGATTTTGTCAAAGTAACCAACCTTGCATGCCCATATTTTTAATTGCACTTGCTCACATGATTATAAATCTGGTGCATAAAAAAGAAGGACTAGTGTGATCATAACCATGTGACCATCTCTCCCATACTCATTCACACGTGATAATGGTGATGTCAGTAAAATTCCTTCACATCTTTTCCTATTTAGACCCAAAATGTCTAGATGATTATTATGAAGAACTAGATGAATTCCATTCATGCACACAAGCATTCCAATCATCCTTGACCTCTAAAGATCACCACGATCACCATATTCATCATTGATCATTAGTTACATGATAATTATGTCCCTTTTGACATTAATTCCTTTTGACATCAATGATAATCATATTTCCAATAGGGTTCCTACAAGATATAAAGCATCAATAATTGATAAAAGTTGAAAATATTATATGTATATACCATGTAATATGTAAGCATGAGTATATAGATGTGTAAGAATTATTATATAATCTCAACAGGATAATGTAAAGTGATCATAAAATAATGCCACTAATATCAATTATGATCAATGAAGTAGATGCCGCCACCATAGTGTGTCACATAGGTAGAGGAAAGGTCCAATATCTATATGCTTATGTATCATATATCTAGTGTATGTCTAGATCAAACTCACATACCCATAAAATTTATGTGTTTATAGAAATTAAATGATATGGTATCTACTAACATAGAGTAAAAAACATATTTGAAAAAGCTAGTAGACTTTGTATACTAAATTTTTTTTGTTTTTATTTTATTTGAATGTTTTTTTTTTAATTGATTATTTGAAAATTAAAATTTGCATAAGTGAAATTAAAAAATCTTAAAACAAGGTAAGAATCAAGGACTTGAAAATATAATAATGAGGGGGAGATTAGAACAACCCTCAACAAAACATTAAAACATAAGGTAACAAGTATGGCCATGTGGACTCATATAAAATTATATAGATGTGATCATAAAGGTAAAAGTGGGAGCTAAGCATGTATAGGTGTGAAATAATAAGAAAATAAGTTGACATAAAGAGTGTGAATTGAAATATTAGTAAGATAGTTTTCTTAGATTGTTTGAATTAGGTTGCCAACCAAAGGGAGAAAGAGTCCCCAAAATGAAAGATAGAGCCAATGGTTTATAATAAAGTTTGGAGAAGGTGTATAGTAATAAGCATAGAATTAAATAATAAATAAGTTATGTGCAAGGAAAATTTATACTATAAGTGAATGATATCATCAAGGATATGCCTCTGTGAAGGCCCTATATCATGTGTGTCAGATTCATATTATGTGTAATCCATATCATGATAATCATATTAATTTAAAATAACTTGATGTTCAAAGTAAATTCCACTCATCTTTTGTTATAAATCTATATTAATAACTAACTATCTCATGCTATGGGATTATCCTTTTTTATTTTTATTTTACATGTATTGTGTCATGTGCCTCTACAAATATAAAATTATTTGTATACTAGTTGAAGATATGTTTTATTTCTATTTATTTTTATCTAAATATATTTTTTGTTTGGAAGAGTACGTAACCTTGAATTCATCATAAGACGATATACAACCCTTGTTTTTATCATTCATTATTGCTATTGATTTTATCCATGTTCCTCTAAACATAAAATTGCATACACTTAGATTGAAAATAACACACTTTTAAAGCAAAATAAAATCTTAACTTGATTGATCCCATACATGTTGTAGATAGACTAGTTTGATATATATGTTGATACTTATTTCCAAAATAGGTTTGAAATGGCACAGAACAAAAATTTGTATCTTGATAGTCCATAACTTTGATATCTTTAAATTGATTTCCATCTCTGTGAGCAGTGATAGTGAAAGGGGCCTAATATGAGGAAAGGATTATAATTTCCCCCTTTGAAACCCAATATTAAACATTATATTTCATGTGTCTCTTTCTTTTTTATCTCTTTTGTTAGAAATCTCTCTTTAAGCAAGCTTGTTTTCTTACCTTGAATGTGATTTTCCAATCTCTCTTTTTGTAACATTTCCTTTGCAATACACTGCTTTTTTAATTGTTCCTTTTCATGTTGTGCCTTTTTTAATTTTGATTTTTCATCTTGATATTTTTATAACATTTATTTGTAAAACTTTTCATTTTGAATCTTTTCTCGCTCTAATTTTTTCATTTGCAACTATTTTTTATCTAAAATATCATTTGCTAGCTATATTTAATATTTTTGTACTTGTCCTTTAAGAGATGCACTCATAATATGAGTGGGTAAATTGATTTATGTATCAATGATAGGATCCCCACTATCAATTACCTTTTGTATATTATTATTTAAATCCAAATAACAATCTATATGATGCCCATGCATTCTATGATATGCACAATAGGATTTTGATCTTCTTAGAGGATGTAGGTAGTTTGATGAACTTGTTTCTAAGAATTTCCATTAGAATATAACTTTAATTATTATTATCCTTTTGTATAATTTTTGAATCAATTTTTGTATATGTATTCTTTTGTAGCTTCCTATCTTGATGTGAATGCATACTATGCACAAAATTGCTAGGTGAAGATGCAAACACATGATTAACACTAGCTTATTTTTGATTGTTTGTATGTGTGATTTTATTTTCCAATTATGTGACACTTAAAACCAAATAATTATTTTTATTTTTTAACTCTTCTATTTACCTTTTCATAGTGATGATTTGAGCTTTAAGGGATTCAAAAGCACAAGCCCTAGGTATTTTGCAATGAATATGCATACACACACCATATAAAGGAGATGTGGGAGGTGGAGGGGTTTGAGGAAGGGTATGTTGGTTACCTTATTTTGAAATTATAATATGGGTTACCTTACCCCATGAAGTAGTGATATCATAGACCTTGTTAGAGAGAAATTAGCTATCACTCTCTTGAGGGTTAAGAAGAGCTTCTTTTTTATCCATTTTAAATGTTTGAAAGAGTAAATTATGAACATGAAAAGAGATACATATATATTAAAGTGAATAATACAACATGATAGGAAAATAATAATTGAATAATTAATGAAATCTAAAACTCTATAAGGATGAAAACCTTAGAACAAGCTAATATTACGCAAGAAGACTTAGAGTTTGGGTTCATCAAATGTTTAACCCTTTTTAGATTGGGTTAGGGGGAATAAACTTATCAACTTGGAGTACTCTATTATAAAATTAATCCAATTAAATGAATTTAGATTTATAATATTCTAATAAATATGATGAATATAGAAATTACAATACCAAAATAGTAATTTGAATGTAACAACATAAAGGAGGAATAATACTTAGCTTATTTGTTGATGAGTAGGAAGATCTAGAAAATGTAGGTGGAGAAGGAGACAAAAGGATGCCCCACCATGATTCATCAGATTCTAAAATTCAGCTCTTTGTCATCCTAGACACCACCATCACAATTTAGACACTAATGTTGACACTTATATCCCAATTTTGATGCTTATGTCTAGTATGGAATAGTCTTTTTATGGAATGGCCAACTATGCCTGTTAGGGTTCAATAATACCTTTTATATTCTTTCTTTGGATCACACACATAGGTTTTGGATATTAATATTTTAATCAAAACCCTAAGTCCTCTAAGTTTACATGTCACCTTTTAAAATAAAGGTAATGGGACCAAGTGAAATCAAGATGATCTTAAACACCCTCTATTAGTGAGTGTTTCCTACATATTCATATACTCTTAAGAGGGCCTTAGATTGATGTATCTCTCCCTTTTATGTGGGTTTGTGTGAATAATTATGCAATATGATATATGTGAGTTCAAGTAGTGATATAGCTTGTAACTTAACAAATACTACTCATGGGTTACTCTTTGAATGCTTCAAACCTATAAGAAGTCTTATCCTATGACTAATTTAGAAATAGATAAGAATATGGTAGTATAGTTCAGTTGTGCAAATTATTTCCAATACTGTAGTGTGAGTTTGTTTGATGATTGATATATATCCTTAATGAATGGTATTTTACTTATATTTATGCTATAACTTCTGAAATTATCTTAGAATGGGGTTAAAGGAATACCATAGGATGACCCATACATGTTGAATAATTTTAAATTTAATTATTTGGAAGGTATGGATACTAACATCAGAGTTGGGAATTCAGCATCAATGCTAGTGTGTTAATTTGGATGGTAATGTCCTACAAGATATAAATTTATGAGCGATCTATAACTATTTGAATAGGATATAAATCAATTTTTATGCAGACTATGGGCTACAAGTGATTTGGGTCATTGAAATATTAGGTTTAGACTATAGGATAATTAGTTAGGCATAATGAGATGGAGAAAATGAGCCTTGAGACAACATAAAGGTCCTTATATAATGAACTTTCCATAATAATTAGCATTTTTGGATGATTTTATAATTGTTGGAGGAAATAATGATACCTAGGAAAGTAATAATTTTCATCCTAAAGGTTTTATTAAGGTAATGACTCCCCTCCTTATGTTAATCCACCTAATTTTATTTTACAATTTATGAAGATTAATAATGCTTATGAATGGCTTGAAATTATACTCTTAATGGATATTTTGTTCATATAATATCCTTTGAGTCTATAATCAAGAATTGGGTATAATCCACATGGAATCTCCATGGTATGGTTGAGCCATGATTGGTATTTTTCAAGTGTCAAAGATTAACATATCATGTAAAGTCAAATTTGAGCATGTACACCATCATTGTATACATTCCTTATACAAGTGACCTTGAAATCCTCATTTAAAAATATGGTCTCTTTCACACTAATTACTCAAGCTTTCTCACTTAATACTAATATTACATCTAAATTTTAACAATTCCAATTACAAAAAAAAATTATGTTCATCGATATTCATCTATTTATTTCATTTTCCTATTAACATGCATATTGAAATTTTTTATTGACATGTTGGTGTTGTAAGTGTATAGTATAATATTATCAATTGAAATTACCATAGTCCATGACACTTGATATACTTGATTTATTTACATTATTTAAACAATATGTGTGCCCTCACTATGCTTCCATATTCTAGCAAAGGTTGTAAAGTTTGAGTTAAACCTGACAATATAATTTACTTAAACACCTCTAAGACCTTTTGAAATATTCCACATGCATTTTTTATGCTTCACCTTGATTGCAATGGATGATTATTATTTTATAGAGATCTAACCCTATTAAAAATATATCACTTTGGAATTATTTGGGAGAATGCTTTTTCAAAATTTGACATGAAAAATTAAAATTTGATACAATAATTATATAATTAGACATGAATACACATAATTAGATACAATCCAAAACTTGAGATGCTAAAACTGCCTCTTTGCATTTTTAGAAACAACAATCAAGAGAATTATTTGCATGCTAGTTTTTTTAAAAAATTATGTAGAACATGCAAATATTGCACATTAATTTGTTGGTTTCTTTTTATCTTGCATGAGTTTGTTTAAAATGAAAAGGATAATTCAAGTAGTGAAAAATTGATATTGCATGTCCTTATTACCTAACATTTTATTATTTAATTTATGATTTGATGTGTATGATTTGCCTTTTCTTGAAGTAATAGCTGAAGTTTGTTTTAATACATAATTTTGGATGTTTTAATGGATATAACAAGAAAGATCATATGTATTAATAATGTGTTGTGAAGGATATATTAACTTGTGGATTCCTTGTTAGTTTGACATAAATTAACAATGTGAACAAGATCTTTGTTGTGGATGTCCTTGGTAATGAAAAATTAACAATGATGATCATTGCAATTATAATTATATATGTCTATTGATTCCTTATTTTTATAATAAAGAAATGTATAAATTGTGAATTTTTTTTATGGGTTT